>CM056993.1:239783728-240133728 GCA_029891345.1 Dryococelus australis
ATGCACATCGCATTTATACATTCATGACACTAGCAGTAATTTTACATTCTGATGTCAATTATACAGCACTATAATCATCCTCTATTGTAGTATTTTGAAAACTACGCACATTTACTTTTTTTGCGATGGGCACTTAACCGAAGCCTAATATTGTTTCCCATTATTTTTCATCAATCTTTACTCACACTTCAATTTTGGCAGGAGCGGAACTATGTGGCAACAGTGCGGCCATCCCCTCGCGTGAGTGCAGTAGTTCCAGCCACAGCTACTGTGGCACACCACCAGACAGAGACAGCGAGTACACTAGTAAATATGTTTCTAAAATAAGGAATTTTGGTGGTAAAAATTGCATCAGATGCGTTAACTTCTATTTTTAAAATACCAAAAAAATATTATCTTGAGCCCTATAACACTGCATTATAGATATTCTATCGATAAGTTAATGCTTTCTTTTGAAAATGAATCATAGATGGTTGAAAGAAGTTAAAATTTGTTTAAAATTGAAATTTACTTCATTTTAAGATTTTATTATTAAAGAGATTTTTCTTATATGATTTTACGAATTTTACAGCTAACCTTTTTTGTGTATTTGTTTATTTTATTGTTTCAAGCACTTATTTTATGAGAAACAGTTTGCAATTATTTATTTGAAAACTATATAAATTATTGACTAGTTCCGTATATACAGGTCTCCATAATGAAAATATCCAGTCGACAAAACAAACCACATCGAATTCTGTCAAGTTGTTCACATGCAATTATTGATTTTATATTATGGTCATTCATGCACGCCACGACCTTTTCTATCCCCTTAAACAACTCACACCTCTCACAGAATTTGGGCACCAGAAACTACTTAAATCCTTATTACATATCGGAAGAAAAACTGATTTGAAATATGATACGTTACATACTGTTAGTATTATACTAACATAGTACAGTTAACATTGTTAAGTGGTAGGGGTTGCCAGTAAAAAGGATAAAATACCCACGATAAACGAATCGAATCTACACTTGCTGTATGAATTAACACACCTTGTTACGAAGATGATTGTACATATTATGATATATATTGTTAGTGTAACATAATCAAACAAACAAAATGAGTGGTTGTTAAAAAAAAAAAAGTATTTATTCATTCAACAAAACATGGGGCACATACAATGTAACTACTTTTACTAAAAGTAAACTATAATTATGTAAGTATGCCACAAAATTCGTAAATCATTATCATTGTCCATTTGCAGGATAGGAGACGACAAAAATTCCGGAATTCATGAAAAAATGTTTAACACAGGAAATATATTTTATAGCATTTATTTTGTTCTTGGTAACAACTGTACACTATGAATAGATAAATTTATTGATTCGTCTGAGTTTACACGCACCTACTCACCTTAATGCAGTGTAAGCTGCGACGTTTGAAGTAAAACATGGTTTACAATAGAAATATATAGGAATTATAGTATGTGTTTCGATGTATGCAGAAGAAACGAATGTGTGCTCGCTATGTTTTGGTTCCCAGTGGAACTTATCAGGTCGTGAGAGTTGTTTGGATTTCCTTGAGCATTGAAATAAATAGTTGTATTTTATCTTCAGAAACAATTTTTGAGGCTACGACCGATCAGTACAGAGCAGCCGGTGTTGTTGGCGGGAAACAGTTATTTACAGTAATGTTAGTGTAAAAAATACGACTAAGGCATATTTGTACACATGTCGACAATTATATTTGTTCACAAATAATAAGCTTCTGTGATAGCAAATGTCGGCTTTGAAGTATGATCTGCTTCAATAAGGTTATTTTATATGAGTTTATGTTAGGAACAAAAGTAAACATGACAGGATTGCTACCTGTTTCCATTCGCTGGAATTAAGAATTAATAATTTACGGGAAACTGCAAATACCGAAGACGTGTTTCCGTATTACAGATAAGCACCGACTGCATAATTTTAAATCCATTAGGTTTTTTAATGTAAACATATGCCTTTGTGTTGACAAAATGATCATGCGACCCTATTTTGTATACAAACATTGTGACATACTTGGTAAATTAATATTTCATATCTTTAATATAGCGGTTGTTAGCAATAATACGAAATGTCAAAATCTGCACCATGTTGGTTATTACATACAAAACACATGCGCGAATGCGTATTTAAAACGTCTTAAAAAAAATAACTGTTCATAAAATAAACTAGACATGTTTTAAAAAGCAAGTAAATGTTGTGCTTGGTTTATATATCTCGGAACACATGTTTTATTTTAAGTCGTTATTGGATATTATGTTTTTTCTTGTTTATTAACATATTCGCAGCATTCCAGTGATGATTGTAGGAATATTAAATCAATTTTAAGTATTTAATTAATATAAAACAAATTTTCACTGAAAATGTAGTAATGTGATGACGCGAGTGCTAAACAAGTAATTGCCGACAATGTCCTCATTGAAACCCATGAAATGACAAATGACAAAATAACGAATTTGTCCTTTTGGATACGGCCTTTGGTAGACTATTAGTGATTGGCACCGAGTCATTGCACTCAACCCATATTTTTAATATTTTGTAATGTACCTAGTCTGAAGTAGAATATTGCGACTCTTTGTTATATCTAGTATATGTGTTCGTTAGTGTTAGTATTACTGATAAACATTTCAGTGCCAATGTTTTTCGTACTGTTATGAATCCGAGGTTTCAGTGTAGAATATACAGTTGTGTACTGTGGTACACTCGTGTAAATGTAAGCACACACATCTGACAACTTTTCAGACAATATCCATTAATGCACATCATTATTGTAAACTTGGTTCTTTTAGAGACGACAGTTGTATTTCCGCTTTAAAACGAACATGTGTTAGTGTTTAGCCTTATACATAATCATTAACGTCCTTTCCCCGCAGTGTGCATAAGGTTTTTTGCCAAGTGAGATGCAAGTTCGTATAGCGTTCGCATTGGTCTATGCACATAAATGTTTTACATGTCTTGGGACCTATGTCCACAAAACATATTTTCATCCTCCAGATGTCAGGAATGTTTTCCCGAAGTATTGGCATGAAATTTTGCAACATCTTGTTTACATAAACCAAATTAACCTAACATAATTATGTGGACACTATTTTTTAATTAAAGACATTCATTTCAGTTGTATGTGGTACCATGTCTTACCATAGTATTGGTTACCTGCAAAATTTGATGGGAATTTATTGTGTAATTTCCGAGATAGAATTTAGAGGTTGATTTCTTCATGAAGTGCTACCTTCCAAAATGACTAACCAATAATCATATACTTTCTTAACTAAATACTAAGATCATGAACTGTCAAAATATGAAATTTAATTTTACTTATTAAAATGATTCCCCAGTAGATGTCTATTGCAGATTCTAGTGCAACTCAATAATTTGACTAACATTCAAGCAAATTTCTCACTTTCAATTAACTTTTTCAAACTCTTCTGGATACATAATATATGTCTTCAAATTTACTGCAAATTTTACCTAATTTTGCTCTAAAATCAAGCTAATTTTACCCAAACCTGCACTCTAAATCAAGCGTACTTTTTTTAAAATTTATTGAGCCACTTCCTTTTTTCAGATCAAATAAGCCAAATTTAGTCCAAATTTACATGCCAAACCACGTGTCACTTCCTTTTCTCATGTCGAATAAGCCAAATTTAGTCCAAATTTGCATGCTAAATCAATTAGTAAAAAATGTAATATTTGGCTCACAGATACTGCTCAAATAAAATTGGCACTCAAATCATGCTTAAAATCAAGTGATTTTAGAGTAAAATTAATTGATTTTGGAAATAAAATTGAAGAGATAAATTATGTCTCTAGAAGATTTTGAAAAAGTTAATTGAAAGTGAGAAATTTGCTTGAATTATAGTAAAATTATTGAGTTGCGCTAGGGTCTGCAATAGACACCTACTGAATTTATAAAAAAATATTTACATATAAACACAATTGTCCCTTTTTTAAAAATGACAAAAGGTTTATGAACAACTTAATGCCAACACCATGGACTTTCCGGGTTTAGGGATTTTCATCCCTCACCAGTGACCTGTTATATATTTTTCTGTCCTTAATTAGCACCAACAAAACTCCAATTGGAGAAACCTCCTACCTCTCCACTGGCCGACCTATTTCTTTTTGTTTTTTAGTGGCATGGTGGGGAGTCTTTTATTTTTCTTATTACTTCTTATGGTACCCCTTCCCCATATACTGCTGGTGTCTTACATCATATGATGAACACTCTATCTTATGCATCAGTCATATTACTTTTGTAATGTGGAGAGCATTTTTGCTTGAGTTTGAGGGTACCATTTTTATTTGCATCAATACTCATATATAGAATACATGGGCAAGAGCAATGGAATGGTTCTTTGGCTCAAATTTAGAATGCCTTGGTGATAAGTTAACAATGCAAATATGGGTGCCTTTTAGTTACAAGACAGCCACTCTACTACTGTGCCACAGAGGTCGAGCAAGCAGCCTGGCGATAAAAATGCTGTATGGGGTGAGCTGGAAACCTGTTATCAAGAGTTGTGTTATCATATTTTTCAACACTTGGTGGGTAGATAGCTGAAAATCCCCTTGCAGTGCCTCACAGAGAGTTCTCCACAGCAGAGTAGATATCAGCACAGTTGTGATAAGCTACTTCCTATAGCAGACAGAGTTAGCTGTAGTTGGGAGCACACAACTGCACAGATATGTTTTTTTCTGTCGTGACGAGATTGCGCTGAAGTTCAGTTGTGGAAGAAGATAGAGAAATATCGTATACAATTCACAAGAGAGTGTTAAAATATAAAATATTTTATTTGATTACGATACTTCCTACTGTTCATATTTCTGCTCAAATCTATTGTGATAAAACCATAGTCTTTGCCCCAGCAGTTTGCACAAATCTCTTTAAATATTTCATAAGGCATATCGCCACCAACAAAATCTCAATAAATATGTTTGAGGTTTATGTCATCTTGTCTAAATATACATAAACAGTTCGCATTGTCTCATACCACGAATAAGTCTTTGTAAAAAAAAACAATATTTTTATGCCGACCTCTAGTAAAATATTCGTGGATGACATTTTGGTCATCTAAAATTACATAATCGAAAACAACTAAAGAATTATTTTGACACTGATCTAGTGGAATTATTTCATCATTAGTATTTAAGAAATAAGCCATTTTTTTTATTAAACTTGCCAGAAATCACTTCAAAATCATTTTGTAACTGAATATATTTGGGTTGATTCAAACATTTTGAACAAGCATAAAATTTATTAAAATATAGCCATCCTGTCTTATAAATAAAATTGATCATTAAATTTGTCTTGCCACAATTACTAGGATGAACTATTATACCTCTAATATCACCAGGCAAAAGTTCGCCATTCTTTTTTTTAGTATCTCCTTCGAAAATTATAACACCTAATCAACTTTTTTCATTTAATAACATAATTTTTGTAATAAATGGAAAATAAAGTATTCAACTTAACAGATAATTGTTCTATTCTTAA
This sequence comes from Dryococelus australis, assembly GCA_029891345.1. Lineage (NCBI taxonomy): Eukaryota > Metazoa > Arthropoda > Insecta > Phasmatodea > Phasmatidae > Dryococelus > Dryococelus australis. The sequence continues at coordinate 239,789,247 of CM056993.1, forward strand.
GAAGAAACTTCACTATGATATAATTCATAAAGATAAATCTATAGCATTTATTAGTTTTCACACAAAATTTTTGACTCCAAATATAGACAGTATTGCTACAATGAGAATCGAAAAATTGAGTGCTGTTGCTGATAAAAATGAAGTTATAACTATTCCTAAAGGACAATATGATATTGAATCTTTAAAAGAAGCAATAAATTCAATTGATCCATTTTCGCAACGAACACTGAACTAACAATAAACTGCAAAAAAAAAAGCATATCGGTTAAAACTAATTTTGATATTAAATTTGACGATCACTTGTCTGATATTCTTGGTTTTGAAAGAAATATTGCTATTGAAAAGGACAAAGTTGCCATGGACACTAAATTGCATAATTTTAATCCGTATATAAATAATAAATGTTCATTGTAACTTGGCATATGTTATGTTCATAAAGTATGAAGAATCTTATAATTTAGAAACTGATGTAATTGCTAGTTTTCCACCAAAATATATGTTTGGTTCTAAAGATTATATTAGCTATGAGGCCCCATATCCAATCTTTTATAGAGTTAATAATGAGCAGTTTAATCACATTGTTTTAGAAATTAGAGACGAAAATGGTAAATTGATTGATTTTGATGGTTTTGATATTGATATTGTTTTGGAGATTAAAGAAGTTTAAAATTTGAAGACAAAACTAGCTTGGAAATTTTAAACCCCATCTCCAAGACGAGATTTGATTTTATTAGAAAATTTAAAGCGGTATTGCTTGTCCACCCTTAAGAGGTATATAAAATAATAAATTTTGATATCTCTATGTCAATCTATCTACTTTATTTTCTAGTATATCTCTCTTGATATCACAATGACTTAACGTGAGTTTATTAAGATCATTCATAAAATATAAGTTATATATCAGTAATATATTAATGTAAGTTAATCAAAATATGGTGAAAGGTGCTCACTATTAAAGTTTGCTTGGGTCTCACAAGTGTCTAGCTACACTACTGTGTGAGTTGTTGAGTATTCCTTAAGTATGAAAAGGAATAGCTTTATTTTAAACTAGCTGATCCGTGCGACTTTGTTTGCATGATATATTTGTAAAGTTGTTAAAATAAAGCCCACCATAGTTTCAATAATGTTATCTTTAAAATACTAATATTTTTCTTTCGGGTTTCGTAGAATTATTAAATTAATTCCGCACCATTGCTTCGCATGTTTTATGTTAGCATGCTATTTAGGACTTAAATTTATCTAATTGCTTTTTATGTTGTGTTCTCTATCCACTAGGCTACTGCGGCACCCTTTTTGTGTGCTCTAGCCAATGATATACTTCGGCCCCACTATTGGGTGCTCAAGCCCCTGACCAGCTGCAGCCCAACTATTGGGTGCTCTAGCCACTGAGCTACTGCGGCCCCACTATTGGGTTCTCTACCCACTGAGTTTCTGCAGCTCCACTATTGGGTTCTCTAGCCATTGAGCTACTGCGGCCCCCTTATTGTGTGCTCTAGCCACTGAGCTACTGCGGCCCCACTATTGGGTGCTTTAGCCCCTGACCAGCTGTGGCCCCACTATTGGGTTCTCTAGCCCCTGAGCTTCTGTGGCACCCTTATCGGGTTCTCTAGCCACTGAGCTACTCCGGACCCCTTATCGGGTGCTCTAGCCACTGAGCTACTGTGGCTCCACTTGATATATATCTATCCACTGAGTCACTGTCGCTCCACTTGAATAACTCTAGCCACTGGGCCACTACCGATTTTTGTAAGGAAAGGATTACAGCCTATAGACAAAAAAGAAAGGAGAAAGTACGATTTTTTTAACAATGCTTTTTCATGCAGTAATCAATCCTAAGAAAAGCTTAATCCAGTACCTATTTACATCCCTGATCATCATTTTTTTCGGAACCGTTTGAGATATCTCGATGAAACAAAGACTAAGTTGGCGCTAGTGTTATTATCTATAGACTGTGTAAATTTTATGTCAATACGTTCAACCGTTTTTGAGTTAAATTCTTTCAGACAGACCGACAGACACGAAAAAAAATAACTTTGAATATGGCTTAGGTATCAATTACAATATATGAAAAAACAACTAAAAGTGAAGATTTTGAAAGTTACAGACAGACATTTCTATTTTGTTTAGTAGTATAGATAGTAAGTACGTTTTTTGTTGCATTGACCAATCAGAGCATGGGAGTATGTGTTGGTATTTATAATCATAAGTGTGCATTAAAAAACTAAATAAATTTATGACAACGTGTATGATTATATTTGCGGATTTAATTCACAATAAGGAGTGTATGTGTCAATAACTTTCCTCCACGAATAACAATTTGACTAGATGCTGATTTCATCATGTGATGTCAGGGGGTTAGTTACCAACAAAATGTAAAGATAATGCAATTATTGTGAGGGTTGGTTGGTTACAGTTCAAAATCATCAAAGTAATTGTAAATTGTATATATATATACATATATATATACCGTAGTTCTGTTTGCATAGTCAGTTGTTTTATACATAATTCTAATAATTAATTAATTTTTAAATTTAAATGTGTATATTATGTGCATGATTTACATGACTTATGCAAGTAGAGTGTGCATGTATGTCCTGGCTTAAATCGGGGCCCTGCTGCGAGACTACAGGCCCTATGTCCAGATTAAATTGAGTCCTGGAAGGGAGGCTGCAGATCCTCATTCATATTTTAATTAGGATCCTGCTGCGAGGCTACATATCATCTGCTCCTTATGCCTACTTCACTACTACCCCTCTCAATCCCCTTCACCTGCCACCACCCCACCTCTCTCCTCATCATCCTCCTCAATGAGCTATGCTGTGTTTAGTTTTGAAATTAAATAGCTCCCTGCTGCGATACTGTAGGCTCTCTTTTCCTCAGGCTATTTATTCTGTATGCCTGACCCACTAACACACCTAAACTCTGCTGTGCTGTGATTGACCACCCGCTCCTCTCACCCCCTTCCCCCCCAACCAAACACTCCTTCCCAGCGAGGTATGCTGTGTTCAGTTCCAGACTTGCTCAGTAGGCAGCGATGCTGTCATCATTGGCCACCAGTATAGTTCTGAACTTCCTCACTAGATTGCATGCTAGTTCGATTATTCGAATACATCAACTACTCGCATCGCCTGCTAGACAGCGCTAATGTTGCTTGATGTCATCTACTTGTATGAGCGCTGGGATAAGCTATAAACTAAGACAATGTTAATTACAAATGCTATATGCAGAAGTGTCATTGTTAATTCAATACAAAAACTTTGGAACGTGTTGGGTTCGAAGCGTGGACCTTTAGGTCAGCAGACATGCCCCTGAGACCACTTGACTACCAAAACATTAATGGCTATAAAGCTTTTAATGATGTGTCAAAAATGGTTCACCTACGAACTCGTACATTCAAAACAAATTTGTAGTAAATGATGCCACACACATCGTTTAGTTAAACTATAATTTTACTAAAAAAATGTTATGAATTTAATTATTATTATTTTTTATTTATCACTTTAAAATTGTCAAACATACATGAATGAAATGTTATGTCTACGAACTCGTATTTTCAAGAAGAATTCGTTTATGGGAGCACAAACATCGATTTCGTAAAGTGAATTTTTAGCGAAAAGTTATGTCTTTAAATTAAAAATATATTTATTTAACTTTTACAACCAAGCATATCGAGTTACGTGTCTGCAGATGCGTACTTTATAGACACATAAGAATCTCTTATCATTAAATATGATTATGTGACTATAAACATCGCCATATTGAATTTAGTAGACACAAGAGCAATTTTTCTTATCTTTAATTAATTATGTAACCACTCCAATCATCAAATACAATGCATAATATAATTTGAAACTAGTCATTTAAGCCCTTTTGTAAATAAAGGCATAATTTCCGAACCATTGAAGCTATAGTGATAAAATTCATAACACAGGCATCATACCTGACATTCACCATAATGGTAAGGTCATTTAGGCCTTAAAAAATTTTGGTAAGGTCAATCCCAACAATAAACAATACCACAGGGTCAGAAACACCTAAAACGATTTTATAAGCCTAGTAACTCATAATTTTCTATGCATTAGAGCTACAGTCACCAAAATCACATAATACACATCACCACCAATGTAGATAAGAACAAAAGGCTCAAATGTGCTTTAAGCCCTTTACTTTTTAATTAATTATGTAATAATTCCGAACATCAAATACAACACAACAGAAACCTTAGCACAGGACAGGTTTAATGTGTAGTATGTCTGCATCAAACCCACACAAACTTATAGGCATAGCCTTAGGTCATTTAACCCATTGAATAATTATTCCTTTGAACACTTAACCCTTTGGGCCCTTAACCCTTTGATCACTTAACCCTTTAGGCATTTAACTTTCTGAGCAGTTAACCATTAAAGCAATTAACCCTTTGAAACTTAATCCCTCGAGAAATTAATCCTTTGAACACTTTAATCTACACTATCGAACAAAAAGTAATTGGCCACCCATGAAGATAGGTAATTCAGTATGTCAGTTGACTTGTGTGGCCACCATATGCTGCAGACCGGTGTAGAACCAATTGGCAATGAGATGGCATGAAGTACAGAGCTATCAGACTTCGATAAGGGTGTGATTGTGGGATACCAACTCAATGGGCTGTGTAGCCAGGCGATTGCATGGAAGGTAAACAGTCCCAAATCAATGGTCGCATTCGTCCTGTGTAAGTGAAAGGCCAATGGGCATTGTGCCAATGCTGCATGTTCTATTCGACCTCCTATCTTGACCGACAGAAATTGCAAAACCCTGAAACATGAAATTGTCAAAAATAGGGCACAACAGCTACTGCCAGACAGGAGTTTCGTGCAGCAACAGTAGTATCGGTTTCCACTGAAACATTGCATAGAGAGGCCCACCGACTTAGATATTTCGGAAGAGCAGCTGCACATAAGCCCCAATCACATTAAGCAATAAAGCTCGGCGACTCAGGTGGTGTTTGGACCATCGCCACTGGACACTGGAGTAGTAGAAATCGGTTCTGTGGAGTGCTGAGTAGAGGTTTACATTATTCTGGTCCGATGGATGTGTATGGGTGTGGCATCTACCTGGGGAATGGCTTCTGCTGGAGAGCATAGTGCCAACTAGGGAATTAGGTGGTGCTGGAGTGATGGTGTGGGACTGTTTCACAGCCTTCTGTAAAGGACCGCTAGTATTTGTCCATGTTAGCATGAACACAGAGGTATATTGTAACATTCTGGATAGTGAAATGCTCCCAACATTATGGCGTTTTTAGGGAATGGGCCCGTGTTACTTCCAGGATGACAATGCCAAGTGCCATGTTTCAAGGGCTACTATGCAGTGGTACACCGACAACAATGTTCGCCGATTGGACTGGCCCTCCCAGAGCTCCGACCTCAACCCAATAGAACATCATAGGGACGAATTGGACCACCAGGTGAGGTTTCGTCAGTCGCAGCCAAACATTGTGGACTGGGGCCAATTACATTTTGGTCGGAAGTGTATTTTCGAATTTAAAAATATATTTTTGGATTGTATTGTTCTTAGAGCAATTATTGTAATGTTAATTTTTGTTTACTGGGTTCGATTTCCAAGTAAGGCATTTAATATTTCGTGCACTGAATGTGAGTTAGGGAAGGGAGAATTGCTTTTACTTATGCAATTATGCATATAGTTCAACAGAGAGAAAGTGAACACATGTTGACATCCTGATTGATTGGTGCAGCTGTCGTCTTGAACCATCAGGCAGTGTTTCACAACCCAGTAGGCATGGTGGGGCTAATTTTCCTGCATACACATACACACACACTTTCACCTATGCCGATACACACTGCAGGTTTATCAAAGAACATAGTTAGCATGTACCATGGCTCGGAGAGCCAACAGAATTGGAGCTCTGGTGAACATTGAGTGTATTGGCACAGAGATCGAGTCTCGAACTGAATATTTGAAATTTTGTTCACTTTTCTTTCCTAACCTTCGAACTCGAACATTTTCTAACCTTTAACATCGTCTACACTTTATTCCTTTAAACAGTTTAACCAGTCATACACTTTTATATGTTCTATATTCTCGGGAATCTTAAAATTTTCTTGGAGTTTAATAGTTTCTTGGAGTCTATCCTTTTAGAAAACTAAGCTTCTTTATGCCAGTTAAATTGAATCGAATATAACGTGTTTTGAATATTATTAGTTTTAATTGTTTTGAACCTTTTTTAAAGTGAGCATTTTGAAGGTTGTAAGGTGGGGCATAATGGCAGAGTAGTTGATTAAGGAATATGTTATGAAGCACCCCTGTTAGGGTTTAGAACCCCTTCAGGGTATATTTAAGTAGATACTGGGTTATTACACAAAAAATGTCACAGAGTTGTTATTAATAGTAAATATGAATTATCGAAAAGTATAGGCTTTGATAGATGGGGATATGTATTAACTCATTAACATCAAACACACATGCATACAATTATGCACACACATACATATGCACACATACACATGCAAACACATACACACACCCAAACACACACATTTACCTATCTGCCCTTCCACTACACCCTGCAGGCATACTGGAGATCTCAGGAACTGTGTTGCCGAGCACCATGGCTTGGAGACACATCAAAATGGCTAGCAGTGATGACAAGTGAGCAGAATGGTACTGAGTTCGTTTCCAGATCAAAACATTTAAAATCCTTATTGTTTGTTTCCTAACCGTTTCTCTCTAAGGCATTGCTGGTGAGCGGAATGGTAAAGATATCAATTATAGGACAACACATTAAAAAAACTATTTCCATACTACCGAAAGATACTCGGCACTCACCACATGATTCCAAACAAAGGTATGAAAGTGGAACATGCAAGTTGTTTTAATGTCAACTGTGCATGCATCTACTAGTTGATTCTTGCATATGGTAAATGTAGATCGCAGTGTTACTTGACATTGAAGAAGTGCATTTCGACATTTTTTAATGATGTATGTATGTTCAAACCAAACCAACATACTAATAACAACCACATTCACAACTATGTTATAGTCATGCTATGGAGCAGCATCTACCATCAGTTGTATATACTTAATTATTGTTATTTTAAATGCCAATACTGCCAGGTACCTGGAGACTTGGAATATACGAGGACAGCTGGACCAATAATCATTGTTCTTCTTCAACACCAGTCTTTCGATCAATCTCACACACAAACAAATGCACACACAGTATAACATACATTCACACACACATTTTCATACACTCCCAAGCATACCCATGTATACACACATACATACACACCCAGCACACACTCACTAACGCACACACAATCACACAACTCATTTGCACATACCATACAAGACAGTTGCAAAACCCTATAACATAAAACTTTACAAGCAAAACTAAATACTTGAAAACTATATCAACATATAATACAACTCAAAAGAACAAAGTATACAAAAACAGACGTGAACATATTATGAAAACATTTCAAACTATAACATTAACAACATACCACCCACTTGCAAAACCCCTAGCATCAAATTTTACAAGCAAAACTAAATACTTAACAAGTAATTCTAATTATCATACAACAAAAACAAATCTCCATCATCTGCCTTCCAATACACATTATCACGCATTCTTAATTCAAAGTATATTGATATACAAAAAGAAAAGTAAGCTTTTTCATGATTCCTTTTTTCTAATTTACTAAATAACATCATTTAAAACAAAATTAAGATCCAAATGAAACACTTGTCTCACTCAAATCGGGTTATATCATACTACATATAGCAATCAAAACTTGTTTACTTCATGAGAATTCCGTAATCAAAGAATGTTTGTTAAGATCTGCTCTTTTGAACTGTTGGTTCGATCCTTCTAGCTTACTTACATCTTATCTGTGTAACCATTATTTACACAATTAAACTTTGTTTCAACTTACAAGAAGCTTAAGTGTTGTTTAAATGTAACTATATTTAACTACTTCGAAAATCGTCAGAGTTAAAGCATACATAATGATTTAGTCACTTCAATCTAAAACAAAGCCAATGACAGTTATACTAACAAATTATTTTAATCAATCCTCGAGGTAAATACAAGTATATGAATATTTGTGAAACTTGTTTAGACCCAATCATCTTTAACAATAAATATTAAATAATTCTTTAAAATTAATGTTCATTTGATCTATAATAATGTTAAAGACATGCTAATTTAATATAGTGTAATAACAGCCATGCTAAGTACTCATTATGCAACAAACATCATACATGCTTACATAATTACACATTATGGATTCACCAACTCAAGACATGTCTTCTCGCCAAAACAACCAGCTCGCGAAGTCACATACACAACATCAAAATTACATTACGCAAGTCGATGCATCTTCTAACATACCCTAACATGACCAAAGATATATTCATCTTTATAATTATTTTAGGAAGATTTTTTTGTGAATGGCTGGCACGTTCTCGCAAGTTACCGAAGAACACCATGTTTAATAGTTATCTGTACAGGTCAACCTTTTGATTGATTAATCACCTAAACAATGTTTTGAGAAACTTTAATGAATTGTATTGATCATAATAGGTTAGCCTTAACAACGGGAGAGTTGAGCACTCGCTTCATCAATCATCAAGAGGAAAATATGTATGTTCGCTAACAAAAAAGCGTATTTAGCGAGACCATTTACATATAAGTAGTATATACATGGCGATTCAAGAATCATACAGGATAAGTAGTTATTTCTTTAGTATAATGAATATCTGATTGTAAGTAGTATGTATTTAATGTGCTAAAACCAACTATCCCTTGATCGATAAAAGACAATGAACGAGAATGGATAACAACTATAGGTTAGAAAACGTGCACTTTGCTTCATATTCTATCAAGATCACTTATAAGTACAATTTATGTATTGATTAACTAACAAGATGAATTCCACTCTAGCTGCATATCTTAACAAAACCAAAGTTAACTCCCGAATAAAATATGTTTGACAGTATGCATAACATACATGCATATCATTTTGTAATGCACTACACAACAATACTTTAACAATATACCAGTCCAGTACTTATCTCATGCTGTCTACATTATCTCTCTCTAGCAAACTATCACAAATCGTCAACAAACAAAGAACAACCTATATACACCCACACAAGTCTCCATTAGTTTATCATCATTTCTAGAAGGAGAACAATGGTCTCGTAGAAAAGATGCAGGCGAGAGCTTTATCTAGGAAGGCTACACAATCACAAAATGCGTAACAGATACAGGTACGAAATTAAAACATACCAATATAATTTTTTTTTTAATTCACACACCTTAGATAAGACACCTTAAATACAAGCATGTAAGAAATTACTACTCTACATATCAATCCTTAAACCTCAATCCACAATCCTTAATCATCAATCCTCATTCCTCAAAATCATTCCTTATTTCTTAATCTCATTCCTCATACCTCAAAAATAGTTCTTTATTCCTCAAAAATATTTCCTTATTCCTTAAAAAAATTATTCCTCATTCCTCAAAAATCATTTCTCATTCTTGCTTGATTTTGGTATTAAAATTGAAGATATGAATTATGTCTCCAAGTAGATTCTGAAAAAGTTGCTTGAAATTGAGAAATTTGTTTGAATTTTAGTCTAATTATTGGGTTGTGCTAAGATCCGCAATATGCATCTACTAAGGTTGCTTGAAAGTGAGAAATTTACTTGATTTTAGTCCAATTATTGCGCTGCGCTTGGTTCCGCAATAGACTTCTACTGAGTTTATTTAAAAAAAATGAATTTTAAGCATATTTGCCACTTTTGAAAAATGCTCAAATAATATCGACACCATTCCAAGGTTATAAAAGTTTAGAATCATGATTCTCTTAAAGCAAAAATATTTATGAAAATATAAGGGTGAGCGATTTCCTCGTCGCTTTATAAATTTTTTCCTCCTCTTAATAAATTTTTCTCCTTGATAAACAAACAAAAATGGAGTCTCTGCTCAAGAAGTTGAACACTTTCCTTAAATTCACTAAACTACAATATCTAGAATTAAATAGATGGTTTATTGCCACAGATTTTGGAATTTATGAATCTTATTTTCGTAAAAAGATTAATTGTATTCTAGATGATAAGTACAAAATTTCATTACTGGAGCGCTACGTGAAAATATTAGGTACAAATGCCTTGAAACCAATAAATGAGAAGGAAGTTTTTATAGCATATAGAGGCTTAAAAGAAACGATAAATGGAAAATTTAACCATGATCTAGAGTTCTCTTAAGAATTTTGATCAAATTTGTGATATTTTAAATAAATTTATTTCTTTATAAATAAACATTACGTCGCCCATCTTTCCCTGCAGGCCGACTAACATTTTAAAAGGAGGCGATGGTTCAAGGCCGCATTCCTATAGATAGATAGTGCATCTGAATATCTTAAAAATATAGTTCACAACTTTCATTAAAATTTACAAAACTTATAATTGACGATAAATATGAACTCCGAGATATTGGTGAAAATATAGAGCAAATGGAAGAAGTTTTTAAAAAAATTAGTAGAGTTTCGAATATAATCATTTTATTTGTGTCGATTTTATTTATCAAATTTTATTTGTGTCAAATTTATTTAATAATGATGGAATATCAGCCACTCGCAAGCCATAGCCTGAAAAATCTGCTAGACTAAAACGTATTGGTTTATATAAAATGTTTAGCAGTTTGTTGACTGTTTTTATTTCTTCATTATCCTTACTAAAATTTATCTCTTTATAAATAAAAATGGAATCTCTGCTCAACGAAATGGAAAATAATAGCACATGTAAGCATCGTAAAAAGTGTGGTGAAGTAAAACACATAAGTTTTTTTCCATCACACAAACACACCAAAGATAAGCACATTAACACCTGTAAAAAATGTTGCTATGAACATTATAGAAGTCGCCATGAGTTAAATAAAGAGAAAATACACAGCGAACGTGGAAAATCTGTTTGCAAGGCAAATCTCGAAAAGCTCAAAGATACTGAATTACACAATGCATAAGAAATTTTACAAGGCGATCGTTCAACCAAGATATGCTCTGAATGCAATGTGAATAAACCCATTGTTTCTTTTGCATCCTATACAGACACAATAGATAAGCATTTTAACCTTTGCAAAAAATGTAATACAGAATATTCCAAACGTCATTATGAGTAAAAAATGAGAAAGTACAATGCGAATGCGGAAAATATGTATATAATCATTATCTAAAAAAGTAAAAAAATAGTAAATCACACTATACTGCAATATATATTCTAAATGAAGTTCAGCATTCGCCGATTTCATAAATTGTATTATATTTTATTATATATAAATGACTATGCCCAGTTCAATAAGTGATCTGATACTGCACGAGTTGAGGGTTATTAGTAAAGATTAAAAAATTAAATAGCGGTAAGCTAGAAAAGCTGATTTAATTACAACTCTTACACCAATAATTCAAAATGAACTAAGAAAAAGAAACTTTGCAAATTTACCTTTTCCAAAAGGCAAAATAATATATAGAAAAGCCAAAAAGGACTTAAAAGAAATATTCCCCATTTGTACTAATGTATATGTAAACAAAATAAACAGTGAAACCAATCAAACTTATGCAGGTTATCAACATATAACATTGAAAATAATTTTAATTTAGTGTTACCCAGGAATTTTTTAACTTCAGTAAAACAAAAAGTATTAAAAATAATACGCGATCAACTTATAAAACTTAGAGTGTGTGAAATCTAACATTAAACTTGTCGCCCATTTTCGAAGTCGAAAAACTGACAAAATACGACTAATTAACGATATTCAATCACATACATTTACAATATTGAAGGAAGGAGACATTAAAGAGATTTACAAACAAAAAAAAATTAATACTCGCACAAATAGAAAACATTGAAAATAGTAATTCAGATTGGGCTTTATATAGCATAGTTGGGATGCAATTAGCTATATAAGTATATTATATTAAATTGATCATTTTGTATTGAACTACCAGATGCAATTAGGAATAAGAAAGCATGCATTAATGTAAAAAATGATGATAAAAATGCTTTCTTTGGGCAATATAGTCTGCATTGTTTCCAGCAGAAAATGATCCACAAAGAGTATCTAAATATAAAAATTTGGGTCTTAATATTGACAAAGCAGTAGATAAATATGAACATCCTATGAAAATTGACGATATACAGAAGACTGTTCAAAAAATGAACAAGTAAATATTCAGATACCATTAGAAGGTGAACAAATAAAATTTAAAAACTACAAACATACAACAAAAGTTCCCTTTGCCATATATGCAGATTTAGAATCAATGCTAAAGAAAATATCAACAACTAAGCCAAATCCAAGAGAAATAAAAAAAAATTAAATTATAACAAACATGTCCAGTTTTAACAGAGGATAATGGCCTTTACAAGGAGATGCTCAAAGAAAGATATAAACTTACCAATGCACAAATAAATACAATTGATTTAAAGATGAATGACGAATCATACGCAATGAAATATCAGTTACACAAACCTTCTGGTTTTGTTATTATATTGAATCTAGGTATGGTGATTATAAACCTCCAGTTGTATATGGAGGCGCATTTGCAAACCAGCATTTTATAGTAGCAATGAAAAGGGAAGTGGAAGAGATTGGGGAAATATATTCGCAAATTGATGCAATGCATTCACTAACAGAAGAAATATATTTTACAATAAATTTACAAGATGTACTGTATCCGATTGCGAATATACGAAGAACAATAAAAAAATACTCCATTCATTAATCAGTGTGCATCAATTGTAGTCTACAATTGAAATTACCCAATTTTATTCCAATTTATTTCCGTAACTTATCTGGTTACGATGCTCATTTATTAATTAAAGAGCTAGGTTATGATGAAAAAATATATAGATATAATTGCATATAAGGAAGAAAAGTTAATTACTTTTGGGGAACAAACAGAAAAATGATGAGGTTTATAGACACATTTAAATTTATGGCAAGTAGTTTAGATACATAAACATCCAATTTAACTAAGCATATGCAAAACATTTTGCAGAAGATAAAATAGATTTAGTTATTAGAAAAGATGTTTACCCATATGATTATATGAATAGTTTTAAAAGATGTAAAGAAACTGAACTTCCACCAAAAAACGAATTTTACAACAAATTAAATGATAGCAATATAAGTGACTATGATTATGAGTATGCAAAAAATATATGGAATCAATTTAATAAATAAAAATCTTGGCGAGTATCACGACTTATGTTTAAAAGTGGTGTACTACTGTTGACAGATATATTTGAAAACTTTTGAGATACATGTATCAATGCAAATGGTCTAGACATTGAATGATATTTTATAGCACCAGGTTTAGTTTGGGATGCGATGCTAAAAATGACTAAACAACCATTAGACTTATTGAACGATTATGATATGATTTTAATGGCAGAAAAAGGAATTATAGATGGAATATCGCAATGTTGTGAACGATACGTTAAAGCCAATAACAAATATTTAGAAGATTTTATTCCAAATCAAGAGCCTAACTATTTCGCATAACTCGATGCAAATAAACTGTATGGTTGGGTAATGTTGCAACATTTACCATATGGTGGTTTCGAATGGGATAATTATAGAGAATTAAACAATTTAGATTTTTGGCGAGAACACATATTAGATTTAAAGGATGATTCACAACATGGATACTTATTACAAGTTGATTTAGAATATCCACAAGAACTACATAATTTAAATAGAGATCTTCCATTTTGTCTAGAAAATAAGGCAATTCCAGGAACAAATTAATCTAAAGTGTTAACAACTTTACATAAAAAAGAAAAGGATGTAATGCACTATCGTAATTTGAAACTGCCTAAATAATGGATTACAGCTTACTAAAATACATAAATTATTAAAGTTTAATCAGTCTCATTGGTTAAAAAAGGATATAGATTTGAATACATTGCTGAGAACTAATGCGAAAATGAATTTGAAAATGATTTTTATAAACTGATGAATAATTCTGTGTTTGGTAAGACTGGAAAATAAAAGAAACAGAGTAGATATAAGACTGGTTTCAAGTGAAAAAGTTTGCAAAAAATTAGTTGCTAAATCCAATTTCAAAAGAAGTACTATATTTAATGACAATCTTGCAGCTATTCACATGAACAAGACAAATATAAAATTTAATAAGACTGTTTATGTTGGCATGTCAACTTTAAATATATCAAAAGAATGAATCTATGATTTCTATTATAAGGTGATGAAAGCCAGTTATGGAGATAAAATTGAATTGTGCTTTCATGATACAGACTCGTAATTTTATAACATAAAACACAGGATATTTACGGAGACATGAAGTCGATTTTAGATAAATTTGATACAAGGGATTATCCAAAGGATGGTATTTATAACATTCCACAAATAAATAAAGAAGTTTTAGGCAAAATGAAAGACGAATAAATGGCAATATAATTAAAGGATTTGTTTGCTTAAAAGCAAAAATGTATGCATATAGAGTTGATGATAAAGAAAACAAAAGAACCAAGGGTGTGAAAATGTGTAGTTAACAACAGAATCACATTTTACGATTATAAGAAGTGTGTGTTTGATGATAATATACAATATAGTACAATGAATTTAATAAGGAGTGAGAAACACAAAATTTTTTACAATCGAAGTCTAATAAAATCACATTAAGACATTGTGATAACAAAAGGATTATACTTGAAAATAAAATCGATTCTCTGCCATATGGAAATCGAAATTTTTAGTTTTATTAATGAGACATGGGATGAATTTTTCCTCCCACCCATTTCTGAAAGAAAAGATTTATATTTTAAACATCTTTAATTTCCAAAACGATGTAAATATCAGAACCATCAAAATCAACCAGTTTACTATTTTCATTTGTAATTTCTAAGAAAATATAATTTAAACATTCATTATTTATTTTATAAAAAATTAGATATGTGGGCTCATAAATAATATAATCTCTAAAACAAAACATAGTTTTTCATGGAAAACTAGCAATTATATATGTTTCTAAGCGATTATGCTCATCACACCTTATGAACAATCGATGTGCCAAATTACAATGAACATTTATTGTTTTAAATTAATGGAAATTAGGTAATTTAGTACCTACGAGAATTTTGTATTTTTCAGTAGTCATATTTATTTCAAAACCAAGCATAACAGTTAATAGATCATCAAATTTAACATCAAACTTAGATTTAATAGATATTCTGTTTTTCAAATTGTCTGCTGTCAATTCAATGTAATTTTCTGAAAATGGATTCAACATCGTATTGTCCTTTAGGAATAGTGACAACTTCATTTTTATCAACATCAGCACTCAATTTTTCAATTATATTTATAGTATTACTGTCTATATTTGGCGTTAAAAATGTTGTATGGAAACTAACAACTGCGATCGATTTATCTTTATGAATTATATCATAGCGAAGTTTCTTCTTTAGTACAGAAATACTATTTGTTAATTTCAGTACTATATTATCCATTAATTGTAATAATTATTATATTAAATGAAAAAGTAGACTGGGTGGTGGTGTTCTAATTTCTGAAGGGAGTGCTAAAAAAAATTGGTGAACCCTTGCCTGACAATATGAGAGCAATCATCGACAGCCCAAGCAATGGCGGGAAAACTAACTTAATGATTAATTTTATTTATAAGATAGGATGGCTAAATTTTAATAAATTGTATGTTTGCTAAACAATTTTTAATCAACCCAAATATATACAGTTACAAAATGACTTTGATATATCATCCAACAAGTTTAATGAAAAGACGGCTTATTATTAAAAATAGTAATGGAGAAATGATTCCACTAGACCAATGTGAAAATAATTCTCTAGTCATTTTCGATTATGTTATTTTAGAAAATCAAGATGTTATCCACGAGTACTTTACTATGGGGAAGCGTAAAATTATGATGTATTTTCTTTTGCACAGACATATTCAAAAGTACCTAAACAATTAGTAGGAGATAATGCAATTTTTTGTGTATATTTAGACAAGATGAAACAAATTTAAAACACATACATAATTATTTTGTTGGTGGCGATATGTCTTATGAAAAATTTTAAGAGATTTGTGCAAAATTCTGGAATGAAGATTATGGTTTTCTCACAATAGATTTGAGTAGAAAAATGTACTGTCGTAAGTACAGCTACCAAATCCAACATTTTATAACAAAAAAGTTTGCTTAGTGTATGTATTTTACATACACTTAATATATATATATATATATTTTTTAGTGTGTTTAATAACTCCGATTCGTATATAAGGTTTTAACTGGTTCATCTACAAATGTTACACATCTTCTGAAGCATGTGTTTTCCTCATCTATTTCGGCAACCATCGCCCTATCTACTGACAACAGGAAGAATGTACTCGTAGACATAGTAATATCATACAAACAGGGTCGACATAATAATCAGATATTACATGGAATTTGTCCTTATATATTATTTCCAAATGGTAGTGCACTAGCTCATGCATTTTTTTCCAAATCAATAAAAATAGTCTTGTTGAAATTCATATCATTAAACAGGAATTGGTATAATGGAGGGAGAAACACTCCCGAAAATAAAGATAATTTACTAGCAGTATTGATTCATGAAAATGGTAATTCATTAGGTATTCAACATACAAATGATAAAAATACGATCATTTTTTAAACCCATTGAGCAGGGTCCATTTTCGGGTCAAATATAAGGTTAATCAAGCAATTTTTTACAAAAAATTAGAGCAGGGTCCTTTATTGGGTCAAATGTAAGATAAATCAACTAATTTTTTCACACAATTTTTGGGGAAGTGCTATTGCGCAACGCAATAGTTGGGCTAAAATTCAAGCAAATTAAAGGCAATTAGAGCAAATTTGGCCTATGATTGGACCGAGGAGGGCCCTGCTCAATGGTTTTTTTTTTAAAGTGTGCTTGATATAGATTGCACTTTGGGATAAAATTAACTTGAATTTGGCATTGATTTGCTTGATTTAGGGATTGAAATTGAAGCGTTGAATCATGTCTCCAGTTGATTTAGAAAATGTTGCTTGAAAGTGAGAAATTTGCTTGAACTTTAGCCTCATTATTGGGTTGTGCTGAGATCCGCAATAGATATCTACTTGTGTCGCGTCTCCTTGTTTACATTGCTAGGAAGTGCCTACTTCTGTGGGGTTGGCAGTATCTCGTGGCCGTGTTTGACGACCTCTCGCTGATTGCGGTGGTTCGGATGCCCTATGCAGCTCTGTTCTGTGTTCTTCTCGTTGCATTTCATCCTCCGGACTACTATTGCTTTCTTGGCGGACTCGATAGCTTATATTTCGTCTTGCATTTCGCCTGGAATAATACTTCTATCCCCGGAATGCATGCTGCCCATTCCTTTGACTGGAATATTCATGAATATGATAGGGCTCATAATAGTCAACTTGATAAGACTCCACCCTCGGATGCTGACCATCTCTGTCGTTACCCCTATACTGTTGTTGCGGGTGGCCTTGATAAAGGGATGGGGCTCGTTCTATGCACGTAGCTTTCTCCCCTTCTCTGCCCCAGTGTGTTCGCTGCAAATGGTCTATTTTGTCTAAGACCAATAAACCTTCTCTAAAAGCCACTAAACCATTATATGTACGACCATTTCAATGCGCCTGGTAAGAGAACAGCAATTGGTTTAAAACCATTGCAATGAATTCTTCATTGTTCAGGGGAGGGCTTAGATGCCTAAATCTTTCATACAGATCAGATAGGTGGGTTTCTAGGCTTCTGCGCTTTCAAGGGAAAAACTTTTTCGTGTGTAGTTTGGCCCTTAAGTTCCCCCGAACTTTCGTGCTCCAGAAAGGCTCCACAAATTTGCTTTGAATTCTGAAAAATTGGTAACACTGCTGCACGCCACTTCCCACCAGTAATATGCTGTTTAAGCGAGGGATAAATTAGGGCAGCGCAACATATCGCTGTCTGCCAGGCCAAATAATACAGCGTACTCTTCAAATTTAATGAGAAATTAATAGGGTTTTCACCTAGGCCTCCCTCAAACTTTGGCAGTTGCTCTGCCCACAACTTGGAAGGACGATGTAATAATGTTGAGAGCGGTGTCGCTAGGGACTAAGCATTAGAAGTAATTGCAACGGCAGGTGCACTGGACATTGGATTAGCTACTTCCGGTTGTGTGGTACTGGAATTCCGTAGCTGAATTTCCTCTCTGGGGATTTCGTTGGCAACTAATTGCAAGTTTTGAATGCCTGCAATTACTTGTGTCAATTGATCTACTTTGTCCTCCACACTGGAAAATCTCTGCTCGAATGCGCCCTCAACCTGAGCTAAGCGGGTTTCTACACAGCTGTTTACTGATTCGAATTCACTTGTTACTGCTTCCACTATTACTGTGCGATCACATGGAAGAACTGGCCGTTGCTCGATTTAATTCAGGTGGCGTTCTACTTCGCAAGCCTGCGCAGTGCAGTTAGCCTTCACTAATTCTAGCTTGTCCCTGGCCTCTGCTACTTCCTGACCGATTGTAACCAAATCCGCAGTAACCTGACAAAGGTTAGGGTTATATCCTCCTTTAATTCGGCTAATTGTCGCTGAACCAGATCTCTTTGCAGCTGGGATTGCATTTGCACACTTTGTTCCTCCAGCTGGGTCTGATTGTTGCATTTACCTCCTGCAATTACGTTTGTATTTGTGTTTGCATATTTTGCATTCGTGCGCTCTGTTCCTGCGGCTGCGTTTGCATTCGCACACATTTGCTTCGTGCAACTGTGTTAGCACATTTTGCAATTGTGCAGCCTGTGCCTGCACCATTTTATTAACATAGCAAACTGTTGTGTGGTGTCTGCTGGGCGTGTCGCTTTTTCTACTGTCGCTGCATGTGGCTGTGGCTTCGTGTTCGCTGTAGTGTCTGATACAGGTGCAGTGTTATCAACTTGGCACGTCAGTGACATTTCCTGTCTAACTTATACTGTTTTCTCCATTTCTAGAGTATAGAGCAAAGTTCTGTAGTCTATGGGTGTTGGTGCACGTAGATCGTACTGTGTTCTTGTCGGTACACACTTTCCTTCCAACATTATTCGGCCACCACGTTGTTGACGCCAATATGGAATATAATGCTATTGTTGTATTGCTTATATGATGTATGTATACAAACATCCAATGCCACCATATTGTGTATCCAATAAGAAACATTATGTAATTTTGCTTTCAGTATATTCACAAATGGTGTATGGTTACTTGTAGAGTTTTATGTGCCAGGTTAGTTCGCTGGGTTTTCTGCATGTATGTAGAACATTTAGAATATTCGGCTTGTTAATGGTTATCTACTGAGAATGCTGTTTACTGAATATTTACTCATTTCGAGATTTGAATAACTCTGTCGGTTTCCTCAACACCAGCCAGGACCAATTACATATGACACTCACGAGCAATTTTTCATGTAGGTTAATGTCAGTGTAATGGTTTTTTTTATATTTCTCACTCTCACGGACACTGTAGTTTACATACGCAACAATGGGACAACACATATAGCACTTGAGTGACCAGGCTGCACAGCTGACTTGCAATAAATCAGTGGGAAAGGATGTGATCTTACCTAGGCTGCCTCTGTATAATTGCCCGGTGCAGTCCTGGGCCGGTAGGTCAACAAGCTCATTACCATTAGCACCCTCCAGAAAACTAACTTTTGGCACGTACACCATTTGTGTACGTAAGTCACAATAAGACAGACAATTGTAAACTATAGTAAACACATATATTAGGCACTGGGTAAGAAACAGGTTAATTTGACCCTACAGTAGAGAAAACGACAAACAGATATGCCCTGTGGATATATTTCATTTATTTCACTTTTCATTTATTTTTTTATTGACTTTGTTTAATATAAGAAATAATTAAAAACCCTGGTGGCACACTATCCTAACAACGCTAAAAGTGGTCATTCCTAGCCTACTTGAACCCTTTTACGGTTACGTAACATAGCTTGCTAGTGTCTGAATATACTTGTTTCAAAAATAAATAAATAAAACTGTTCTCTGTAGCAAATCTTACTGTAAGAATTTGTGTGCTCCCTAAACAGTGTAGCTCTGATAGAAACTACTCTTATCCCAGGTCTTGCAGTGGGAGTATGTGAGCTTGAAACTTACGTACTACGTACACCTTATAAAAGTCAAAATGGCGTCGCTTGCGTACTAACTTTAAAAACCATTGAGCTCATTCAAACTGTAAATAAAATTATGTCCAGATGAAAATGTCACATATTTGTATAGGTCTTACCTTTTAATTACCAATTGGATTGAAGGTAGGATGTTCTCGCTGGAAGTAACAGGAATAAGGCAGATTTACGTGGAGCTCCTCTCTACACGTACGTAGATGGCGAGTTTAAACTATCTATCTCCTGACCACTAAACCTCGAAAATGGGTGACCATTGACACAAGCTCTATTACTGGTTACAAAATTACTTAAAAGTCGGTTCAGGGACACGTCTACACTCCCTAAAACTGATTAAAAATCTTACCTCTCCGTCCACTTCAGACGGGAGGTCCTGCCCTACTTCTGACGTCGTTGGAGGCTGCTAGCGAAGAGAGTGTTAAACTCTGCCGGCTGACGCTAGCTTAGGAGGGCCTAAGGCGTCATCCAATCAACAATAAGGATTTAAACCTGTTAGGCAACGTGAATCAAAACTATTCAAACCACTCACATGAACCACTTCTAGCGGCCTAAATGGCGAAAAACAAAAAAATACCTGATCTCGGAACTGAGATATAATTTAATAATAAGTAGAAACACTAACAAAATTGAGATCACCCCAAAAATAAATACTAATTATATAAAAATACATACACAATGAAAAGTGAACTAGCCTATTCAAATTACTCATAAATATTATTGCCACCATACATCTAAGTTTTAAAAATCCTGCGTGTTAAGAAAAATAAAATAAATAAAATAAACAAAATTGACATAGACAGTTGAAATCATATAAGTGACGTGTGAAAAATATTACATAAAATCTTGCATAACAATACATGTAGCAATAAGAACAGGAAAAATAATATAAGTTAATTGTATGCATAAAACCCTATTTTTATGGGTGTTTCACATTAAGGTCCTAATTTCAGAGAGTCGATATTTTTTATATTTTTATTTACAGACGCTCTTAAATTACTAGGCCTAATATAATATATTAATTTTCATGTTAAATCATATTTTTATAATTTTAATTTATTTGTGTCAACATAAATAAATTCGGAACCAATGTTAATATTGATGTAAAATCATAAAAATGTGACGTTCTTGTCACTAATAAAGCTGCATGAAATTAACATAGCCGTAATTTATTTTAAAATTGCAAAAACAATGCTTTTATTATCACACGTGGCAGTAAACTACTATATAACTAATAAACCTCATATCAAAATAATAAGTTACTGATATAACTAATGATAATACGTCCCTCAACATGGGTGCAATTAATTTTTAATTAATTTCTTAAAATCTGAGTTGGTAGGTAGAACTTCTCACGTTGAGAGCACTATCATAATAGATTAAACCAGAAACATATGCAACAGTAGTAAGGCAAATACAAATACACACGTGCCTTGTCCGAGAATTGAACCAGAAACATATGCAACAGTAGTAAGGCAAATACAAATACACACGTGCCTTGTCCAGGAATTGAACCAGAAACATATGCAACAGTAGTAAGGCAAATACAAATACACACGTGCCTTGTCCGAGAATTGAACCAGAAACATATGCAACAGTAGTAAGGCAAATACAAATACACACGTGCCTTGTCCAGGAATTGAACCCAGAGAGCCTCGTAACTCTAGCTAGAGTGCAGTCAACTGCATTACGGAGGTAGGAATCGAACGTCAACTTGAATTAGATCAGTCTAAAGTGTCGAATGATAGTGTTGACAAACCAAACATATTTACAGTGCCGTAAATTGGAAAATAAGTGACTGAGTCACTTAAAACATGTAAGTTTACATTGACTACCACACAGATACTTGTGTGAAAAATCTGGCGAATATGCGTTGATTGATCCTTGAAATATGGCATAAAACATTCATATTTTTCATGTGACGATATTCACAAATGAAATACAAAGAAGTACAAAGTTAGCTTAAAACAGATTACATAGTTTGGAAGGTTAGCACACTAAGGTAAAGTGTTATTATAGCTGGCATTATAAAAATAAGTACTCGTCATACTTAAATAAAATACACAGAGCTGTATCTTCTACCACAGTACTACTTTTTCGCCGAATATGGTAAAAATGATTTGATTGTTTCCCAAGACATGACATAAAAACCTAATTTTTATTGTTGGCTAACATTACGAAATGGTAGAGAAACAGGCTCTCTGTAGACCAATTTGATGATTGTAACTGATACTGCCAGCTTACTAAGTTAAGTTGGAATTTGTTTGCTTAATAAATGATAAAGGACTAAAATATTTACAAAGCCTCCATTTTGAAAATAAGTGCATGTTTTACTTAAAACATAGCAATTTACACCACCTGATGCAGAATTATTTGTTTGTCCAATTTGGCCGGACTCTGTAAATTGTTTCCCGAGATATTACACCAAAACGTTTTTTTAATAATTTGGCATGTATTACAAAATGGCGGACAAACGATGTTCCGTGTAGACGGATTCGATAGTTGTAATATACCATGTGAGTCGCCAACGCCTGTTTTTACGTATCTATGCAACCCCCACACAACACTATACATCTAGCAAAACTTCTCCTCTGCTGAAAACTAATTATCTCTTGTGTAGCCCGAGTTCCATGCCGTGTACGTCCTCGTTATGGCGCCTCGTCTGTTACCTGAACATTCGACATTGTTGTCACTTTCCACCAATCAGCGGCGCGAAAATAGAGAATCGCTACGGAACAGCCCGTGCCCGTTGATTTCTTTTCGCCAACAGAATAAGCGGTGACTGTAATTTTATGTCACATGAAGACACACGATGGCTCGAAGCGAGGCAGATATGTGTAACTACGGACGAAATCGTCTCGTACCAACGTATGCGGTAAACATCGCCATAATCTGTTTCAACACAATACACGGACATGTATTAATTGAAAAAAGTGACTGCTTCTCAATGCATTGCTGACATCAACACCATCCTTTCACCGTATACTGTACTGACGACAACGAATTAATGCGCAGGTGGTATTCTACTACGGTTGATGCTTTATTTGTTACATGCATAGTATGTAGTGCGGGTTGCATAGATACGGATAAATAGGCGCAGGCAGCTCACCCTGGTTTACTGCCAGCATACAAAGTTAAGTTGGAATTCATTACATGGTTTCGACGATATAACATTATAAACTGAGATAACTATATGGCCGCCACTTTGAAAAATAGGTGCCTTGCATACTGAAAACATATCAGTAGTACTTGTGTACCAAATTTGGTATTAATCGGTTCATTGTTTACCGGGATGTGATATAAAAACTTTATTTATTAATGTGGCGCTATATGTCATAATTGCTGACAAAAATTGCTGTGTGTTGGCATACATGATGCTTGCAAAATATTTTTCGGTATAGTAAATTTGGTTGAAATTAGTTCAATGTTATAGTAGATATATCAACTTACCTAAAATATTTATATGACCACCATTTTAAAAGTAAGCTCCTAATCAAGTTAAATCACTGGGTAAAAATTGCTTTGACAATTTTCGAGATATAATGTGCAATCTTAATTTTTTAATTTTGTGCTACCTTCCAAAACGTGGCGGACTAACAAAAAACAACATCAATTAAAAAATGTAAGGCTTACATTATGCTCTGTCAGCATAAACAATTTGGTTTTAAAACATTTGAATGGTTCCCGAGATATGTCATAGTACTCTAAATATCATAAATGCCGCGGATTTTGAAAGTAAGTGCCCGGCGTGGGCAAGAACTATAAAAGTCACGTGTCCTTACCTAGTTGTTGGTGGAATTCGGTTGATACGCATTAAAAAACTGATAATGAATTTTTTTGTGGGGGGGGGGGGGAGGAACTCACACGCTCAGACACACAGGTACACGCACCTACACAGAGAGACACGCACAGACAGGAAAGTGATCTAATAAGCCTTTCTTTCATTCGGAAAGTACGATAAAATAACACGAAAATAATTCAGCAGTAGTTCAATTTTAAATGGTAAACATGTTTTATAAATAATAAGAATGTTGAGTTTTACAGCACTATCAACATCCATATTGATATTCATTCTTATAAATGAAATAGGGTTTCACGGAGTATTGGTACTGGTTGGCTGTCCTAGAACTATCATGTTACATGTTTAAACTGTAATAACGCATATATTAATTAAAGTAATATACGTTATTAATTTTATATTTAATATGATAGCACTATATTTAAAATTTAATAGAAATGTAAATGTTATTATATATATGTATGTATATATATATAATTTTTAACGTACTGGCTCAATATTAATATCACATATATTTAATTTTCTAATTTGAAATTTTGATTGACAAATGTTAATGTTATGAGTCCTGAAGTGCCATTTAATATGTACGATTATAAAAATATGTGATAATATTCTTAATAAACTTTAAATTTATAGTTATGTTTATAATAAATAATATTTATATTGTATCTTACATAGGGTTGTTTGAAAAGCTTCTGATAAAATATTAAAAATATTAAAATAAAATAATGTAAATTTATACTAAAACGAATTTAAATTAAAACATTTGAACAGTTAAGAGCATAACTTAATATAGGCAATATAAGATGTTATAAAATGAAATCTTTAGAATTAATTAATGTTCATTAGAAAATAAAATTAAAATATAAAATATTTAACTTGACATAAAAACAGCACATAAGAAATTATGTAAGCGAAAATAATAAATAAGCAGGAAATTAAAAATTAATAATAAAAAGGAAAGCATTTTTGAGTAAGAAGTGATTTCAATGGTTGAATTAAAATTAATATAAATAAAGATGATAATAACGTGACGAATCTTACATGGCGCAAGGGATATTCAAAACCTTGGCGACTGGCGGAACTGTCCGTGAACAAGGGCAGTAATATGCAGTACGCAAATGTTAAGCTGGAAGATACATGTCTTGTAATGATTGTATACTACTGTAGACAGCGTGTAGCCTCCCTCAAGCCACGTCGTTCGCCTTTCGAAGTCTTCTGACGTGGCGCAAGCTTTCAGAATGTACTGCAGACCATGTTCAATATCAGACAATACTGTGAGAATACGTTCATTAAAATAAGCCTAGTCTTCCTGCCTTTTTCATTGTAAAATCTGGAGACATTCTCTTGTGAGAAAAATACTATGGGATGATTGTTAGAAATTTGGATGTTAACGAAAGAAATCGTTGACTTCACCATGTACTCGTTAACAGCCAGTTTATCTGACACGCTCTTTATTTATGTTATCTGACTGTCCGGAGGAAATTTAATTTAATTTTTCCTTTGTCGGCGCAAATGATAGAGTGAAGCAGGATATGAAATATTTTGCTACTACTCTCATGTTCCGTGATATATTGTTACGTGACTGAATCTGTTCCGTGTGCGTGGAGCATGCAGCCTTTTTTATTATCTCACTGAAGTAGGCGGGGCTTATTTAGGACCAACAAACGAAAGATTTTATCGTCACGTACTTTAAAAACGGTGGTAGTTAAAGATATTATTACAATTTTGCTGATACTTTGAAACGCATGTATAAATTCATCATTAATAAAATATTTGTTCATCCTTGACAATTTATTTTCTAATGCTGAGGTGTTTATACTCCAAAGTTCATAGCAGAATGTGGTCATTTGAAATAAAAATATATATATATTGTGATTAATACAATAAAGAGGTCAGTGAATAATATTATATAACAGAAAACGTATTCAGAGTGACAGCTTGCAGTTGTATTAGAGAGCATATTAATTTTAACGGCATGGTATAAAGGGAAAATATGTAAAATGTACCAAATAATTGTCAAAAACTAACAAAACCTAACTCTAAGATTATTGGATGCTTTACAAATAGCTGAAAATCGACTTCGGTATTTTACTGTACTGTTTAGAAGACAAGCGCTTTGCAATAAATGGGAATTCAACCAAAATTGCTATAAAATCGTACAAAAATTAACAAGAGCCAGTCAGCGAAATAATCAATACAGTGTGAAATGAAAACATTTCATGCTATAATTAATTTAATAGCTGTAAACTCGGATTGTTTATTACATATAGGCAGTATACCATGGTGTTAAAATTTTCATTTACCATGTGGGAATGGAATTGAACAGAGGAAATAGGACATGTCAATGTTATTGAGTTTAAACCCAACCCACTATCCCATTTTCCTATTGGAAATCGATACTACGCACATAATATTGTGGTTAATATTGCAGTGAAAGTACAGACAAGATACGTTAGTTCCTGGTTGTGATATACAAAAAAACAGTTTCTAAATATAATGCCTCCAGATTGCCAAGGTTTCGAGCAAGGAATTACATAATTTATTTTACCATACCTTAATGAACAAAGCACTGTAAAAATAAATTGACGTGCAACCTGAATTGTACTTTGGATACATGCAGCAATAATTTTTGCTTTTAAAACAAACACACATTATCTAGTGGCGACGAGACAATGCCTGGCACGTGTATAATACTTAAAACACGCTGAGTTAGAAACATAATAAGGAACCGATATTGGACTGATTATTCCCGAAAGCACAAGTGGAACGAGACAAACGGAGTGCGCACATGTGTGTAGAACTGCAGGGTTGACAGCATGTCGAGTTTTGCATGGCAGTAACTGTCCAACATGCTTTTGAAGTACAGTGCGACAGGTTGAAGTTGTCTGAGAGCAGGTAATTTGAACCAGCAGAAATACCCTAATCATGTGACCCCTCTTCATGAGATATTTGTTGCAGTTCACCAACGAATAAGGGAAACAGATACACTGATAATCATATTAATTATTGTTCTATGCAGTTGTTTGGTAATTGCTGACTCGTTTGAACGTTTATGCGTGTTTAAGCATAATGGCATTTCAGTACGTACGCATGCTCAAATTACAATTGTGTTACTTCAGTGCATGTCCCACTTAAGTCCTGCTTAAGTTTACCTAAGAATAGTCGGCCCAATATGGGTTACTTACGATGTGTTTACCTCTGCGTGTAGAAGTATTGCCCACGTGTATGGCAGGCAGTCTACCGTCGCGGCGTACTAACTTGTGTGCATTTTAAAAGGAAACGGTTTATCCTACGCACTTGCAAATGGAAGACTTTTTTTAAGTAGTACACACTGCTCAATAAGAGGTCATCAGAATTTCATACAATTATAAGGCAGAATAACTGTATGCAATAAGAGGGTGGCCACCCCTATTATTTTTATGAACGCGGAAGGTCTTAACACCAGTAATTTTATAGATTAAATATTTTGATAGCACTAAGCAGTGACCAGAGAATGTAGTTTGATTCCACACTTTATTGCGAGAATACCACTTCTAAACTCGATATTGCAAAGCGTGCATTCCCAGCAGGAATTGAGCTAGGCTTTGAATTGACGGTATACATATATCTGCCTCATTTTTCCACAAGCAAGATTAGTATTTTTATATCGACGAGATTATAATGTCTTAAAATCCTATTATTTTGTATCTTCTCTGCAAATACTAGCTTGAAGCTAGCTAGGCAGGGAACAACCGTAAGTTACCACATCACGTACGGCTTAGCATCCCAAGCCGATTATTAATTTTTTTGTTGTATTTCACATAGTTTTCGCTTTAAAGTTGAGACGTTAATCGGTAAAGGCTTCCACAGAGTCTAATGAAAAATTAAAAACACAAAAAACACTAACTATCAGGACTTACTACGGACTGCAGCCCTTAAACCTTGTTTTTTCAAGATAACACCTTAGAGACCCAGCGCTCGACATTCCCAGTTGTAATCAGTGTTTGGGGCTTATTTGAATAAGGTACGAGGAAAACGGTACCACTTTGTGAGTATGTACGAATAATGTTGACGCTAGAGTATTAATAACTGTTCAAAAGTGGGCAAAAACAAAGTCAGCTTACGCACTAAAAATTCAAATCAACGATATACGTCATTAATTTTTTGGATGAAATAGACAACAACGTAATCAGCACAAGTATTTCTTGATGATAAGTCATAGTGTAACTTTGTACTGCCTTGTTTGAAACTCAGTAAATCTCGGCAAATTTGTTGGAAACACCTGGGGTTATGTTCATAGGAACAGAAGGGTGGCAGTACATCTCTATATCTGTCGATTCGAAGCCAATTTATTCTCAACCGCGATGCTTCGAAATAAAAAAAAACCTGGCTGTGTTATGCGGTAATCAGAGGAGCAGTTTCTGGAGGGAATATTGGTCGTACATTCCCTCCCAGAAGTAAAATAAAAGTTCTATATTCTAACGAATATTACATACACTAGATACCTATGTGTTATATTAATTTCGATTTTCAACATTGTTTAAAGGTGAAATATTATGATAAAAGTTTGAAAAACTCGATTGTAATTGAGAGATCTAACATCGAGATCTTGAGAGCCGATGAAGGTAAAGCAAAGTGAGCACGGAGCAGCGCCTGAATTAAATGGCGGGGGAAATGGGACAGCCCCGAGGAAACCCGCCGACGAGCGGCATCGTCCGCAACGATCCCCATGTGTGAAAATCCGGGAGAGACTCCGCCGTAAATCGAACCCAGTTCCCTTTGGTGGGAGGCGATAATCCTGAGTTCATACCCGAAGATTACATTTTTACATGGTATTTTTTGGGTCACGAACGTAGAACTCGCCACTTCTGTGCCAGTAAAAGAAGTCGTGAGAATAGTTTTCAGCATAGGCTGTTCACGGTAAAATGAGCACTTTTGAAAGCCCTGCTTAAGATCTATTTGTATGCACGTTGTGTATTCTTCCGCCTTATGTAAAATTATCATTGCCATTATCGTTACATAACACTTTTTATTCGACGTTAAGATATGGAAATACTTTCGCCTCAATCGTTACCAACTTAACTGGGCCCATGTCACTCAGTATGCCCGTTAAAATATTTGCAGGCAGGAGCAGTGACTTTTTTTTAAAGAATGTTTTCAAAAGTGCTCTCTTTATCGTGAACAGCCTTTACCGGCAGTAAGTTAAACCACATTGCCATCTTTGTGAAAGTAATTTAATCTACAGCACGTGACTGGCGGCAAGCAGGCGGGATTTAGAGGTCAGGCGAGCTGTACGTGTGTCGTTCTTGCACTGGTGGGGCGGTGCACTCTCCTCGTCAAGGAAGACGCAGAGAGCTGCAGACGAAGATGTAACTGGACTGGTTCGTGCTGGGCGGGGCGGCGGTACTCTCTCGTTCCGCCCGAACGGCAAGACACGTTGTGTGGCCCCCGGGCTTCGAAGTACGGCCTTCCGCCGTGTGAGAGAAGGGCGAAAAACAAAACATAATTGCCTGGGAGCGTAGCCACTACCGAGAGCACTGAACGACTCTAAACAAGCGTGGAAATAAATACGATACGAGGGTCAGAGTGCGCTGTCAGTGGCGTATTTCGTTTTCCCACCGTTGAATTCGAGATCGGGCATTTCTCAACAGCCGAGGAACGACTTTCAAATGTTTCTTCACTGCAAGCGCTGCAACAGTGAAATATCGCAGCACCGTTAACAAGGTGTGTGCCGTATGTGACGCCAGGCCTACAAGTTCGAAAGCGGGTTGGCGCACTTTCGTTTCGAGCCAGTTTACGAGGCGCTACCCGAAGAGTGGCTAGTTGATTAGGTCCACCGACAGAAATCACCAAGAATGTCAGTCAGACCAACGAGAGGTTTTTACTGCGATGCAGCTGCCTCGAAGTTCAGGGGGGCTCGGTGGCTCAATGGCTAGAGCTCTCGCCTCCTACTATACGGATTCGCTTCCCGGCGGGTTCGCTCCATGATTCTCATGCGTGGGAATCTTGCTGGACAATGCCGCTGTTCGGTGAGTTTTCTCGGGGATCTCCCGTTTCCCCCGCTGTTTCATTCCGGCACCGTTACATTCCTATTTCGCTTCACCCTCGTCGGCTTACCTTTACAATCCAAGCCAGCGCTCTGCGGCTCTCGGCGACCTGGGCTTTTATTCTGTAAATTTTCGTTGTCTTTGAAGGATAATACTTGAAGGGATATCTGTCCTTACGAGGCGATAGGGTATTCCTTAATTCTTTGTGATATCGTTGTGGTTTTTCAGCTTCTCCATGACTTTATATAAAACAGACCAGTTAGGTGTTTTTGTGGCTGAATTGTCAGTATACAGGTTGGGGTGGAATTCAACCTACAAACTTCGTTAGGCTACTCCTAATGCAAAACCGAGTGGAAAATGCAGGTTTTTACAAAATTGCATGTCATTACTTTGGGGGAAATATTCCTCACATCTGGAGGATAAAAAATTGGTATACACACATAGGTCCTCAAATACTTTATTCCCGCACTACAGCCCATAATACATGACGCACAGTGTATGATTTGCGGGCTGGATCATGTTACTATGGAATGCCATCGCAACGTTCGTTTGCATGATACGCGACACCTCACACTACGACACTACGCCTAGAACAGTAGGAACTGCATATGAAGTAGTTACACATGTGTGAAAGCTTATCGTCGGCACTAAAGCAAATGTTCAAAATGCCCTCCATCAGCGCACACACACAAATATAGAAATACACACAAAAATTATTTAACGTGAGGGGCAGCGCACGGCGTACACCCCGACATAAGACTCTGACCTATAACACTACCACCTGTCAAATATTACTACTGGAACATTAAGGTGTACACTTGTAAGGACCAAGGGGTGGGCAGCGCACGGCGTACACCCAACCTCGGTAATATACACGCACTTCCTGTAGGCGTAAACGTCAGAATGAAAATAAAAAATTGCCGTACCACTGACGCAATGTGCCACGCCGCGTCATGTTCCACCTATCTTGACGAAGAAGCTGGACAAAGTCTTGAACTGTCACCGGTGTCGAATGGTCCACCAAAAAACCGATCGCATGAAGTATATACCAGGCTGCAGCTCTTCGTCGAACTGAGGAGAAGGTGAAGAAATCGTAAAGAAGCATGTGCGTGTCGCTGACATCTCCACGTTCATCGCGAATTATTTTCCGTACTCGTACGCGGCACCACTGCCAGATGCGAGCTGCATAAACACAGGAAATTACCTTATGAAGGGCCGTGTCGGTGTTGCCACACAGCGGGCATGCAAGGTCAGCTGTCAGGTGAATGCTGTATTTAGGCTGCTGAGTTGTCACGATATTATTGTAGAAGCCGATTGCTGCAGCTCCAAGATCCGAGGAAAGGTTAGGATAGGCAAGTATTTTCCATGGGCGCTTCTAGCGGATGGGTGGGGTGCGATTCACAACAGATGGTATGACTGCCGACATTTTGGAAGTCCGAATGTACAAATATCTCGCCGATGCGACTGTCCCTTCCGGTAAGTGTTCTACTAGAGTTGCGAGTGCTTCCTTTGCCTGACGGTATTGAAGTGGCATGCGTCTAACTTCAGACCACATCATTTACTGTAATGCTGCGTAAATGTCCTCTGGGCGCAAAATTGTTGCAATTGCTGAAGATTGATATAAGGCCTCACACTTCAAAACGTGATTAATTAGACTCAGGCCTCCGTCTTGCAAGGAAAGATAAAATTGTTTCCTAGATAATTTAAATATATAAGATTTCCCCAACATGCGACCAACAATCTGTGGTATTTGTGCACTTTGTTGACGTGGTAGTGGAAATACATGTGACACATACCACAGCTTCGCAAGTAAGAATACATTTACTAAGGTAACCCTCTGTATAATATATGTACGACGATAATTCATTTCTATTGGACGAGCAGGGTGTTTATTTATTGTTATGTTCTAATTATAATGCAAAATAAGAGTGGCGTCTGC
Organism: Dryococelus australis; assembly: GCA_029891345.1. Taxonomy (NCBI): domain Eukaryota; kingdom Metazoa; phylum Arthropoda; class Insecta; order Phasmatodea; family Phasmatidae; genus Dryococelus; species Dryococelus australis. The sequence goes on from CM056993.1 coordinate 239,821,206, forward strand.
GTGGAAGTATATGCCCAATATTTTCACAGTTTCGGCCCTCTGAAACGGAAAAACGTCGTCAAATGGCTCGCTGGTCGAGCTGAGCTCCAGTACGGCAATTTTGTTATCATTCGCTTGCAGATTAGAGACACTGCGTAAAAGGTCCAGGCATTCTGACGTCTCTTTAATTGCCCGCTTTGAACGAACGACACATTAGATGTCATCAGCATAGGCATTTAATTTAAAGGACAGGTTCGCTACAGGGAATCCTTGCAAGCGGGCACTGAGCAATCAGCACAGAGGTTTAATGGCAATAGTAAATAAAATCATGGATAGCGGGCATCCTTGTCGAACTGAACTCTCGATCTTAATTGGTGGGGTAAGGAATCCGTTAACCAACAGCCATGACCAAATTCCGGTACACACCATTCGCACCCACTGTACTGCATTGGCTGGACAATCGAAACATGGGTTTTAGATGGTAACCTTAACGCTGACCTCACAGACGAAGAAATTATCAAGGAAATCACAGAACCTGTTGACATGATCCAGGAGGCTTCAGAAGCAAAATTCACTGTCAATTGTGATGAAGCTGTATGAGCTGCAAACACTTTGTTACGATGGTGTGGGGAGAGAGGATCTGATTACGAGCAATATTAATGTTAAAAGACATTCAAGACCAAGTTTTACCTGACAGTTTACGTAAGAAGAAACAGAAGACTATCCCAGATTTCTTCAAAGTGTAAATACAATATGTACTTAACGTATGTATGCCTTTCATTAAAATTTTTTGTTGTAGTAGAATGTAGCCTACATTTACATTATTACATCATTTCAATGTCAAGTACAGTACTGTAAGACATAATTCATGTTTTTTTTTACATTTGTTCTTAACTTATTTGTGATTTAAAAACTATCTTTCAATAATCCATACACTTTCAGTAATCCGACACCCTCTCGGTCCCATACCTGTCGGATTATCAAGGGTCTACTGTACAAATTGAAATATAAACTACATATATTCATTATAGAATCCTGGATTCCGATATATGTGAATATTTTTTGAGCAGAATATTATTGTAAGGAATAACCAGAGTAGAATAATATATGGGAAGTCTGGCTCAAGGGAATGGAGAAGTAGAAGCCAGGAGCAGGCCGGCCGTCACGATACTGGAACATTTAGAAAATAATATTTTCCCTGATTCACTGCCTGTTTCACTAACAAGTATTCCACTCGGTACGTATGTTCCTAAATACATATATATTTAGGGCCATGAACTAATCATTCATATGTCGATTCCAAAAGCGCTCAGTTAGCTACGCACTAGATCAGGGTTGACCAACCCTCGGCATGCGTGCCACAAGTGACAAAAACTGAAAAGTAACAAAAAAAATCGTTATCAAAGATTTATGTTATTATCTCTAGCACTCTAACTGTGCACTGTTGTAGGTTTTAGTCGTTGGGCGTAGCGTAGCGTAGCGTATCGATGTGTCACTAGCATTTCAACGTAACGCTAATATGGAATTTGGCCACCAGACCAACTTCCGAGTTCACCAGGTAGCTAGCGTATGGTGAAAAATCACCAAGCTGGCAACTATGATGACAATAATTGTTTACCATATCGTTCCTCTCCCATCAGTCTTGTGTAGTGCTCACGTGTAGAGTGTTAGCGAGCGGCACGTTTCTATCTCTTTTGGACTGTGCGAGAGTTGTTTGTTTACTAATTATGTTACTTAGCAAGATATCTACTTCCAAACGAAAATACGAGGTAAATATCGCTCTCAGGAATTGCAAAACAGCTTAGGAAGAACAGATTTTATTTACGACACAAGACACACCAGAAGCCAGCTTGTTTAGACCGGAATTTCAAGTAAATGCATACGGATTTACACAGAAAACATCCCTTGGCTTCAAATATGACATTTAAATAAATAAAAATAAGAATTACATACATAGTAAATAATGTTTATTTCAGAAAAAGCAGTGAATAAATTGGCTACTTTGGTAAAAGTTTCTTACGAACTTCCTCTTTTTCTCGGCCAAAAAAAGAATCCATATGCTGATGGTTGAAAAATAATACAATTTAACTTGTAAATATTCACAAACCACAGCGGCGATCTCAAGGTTCACAAAATGGTTGAGATATAACTTTCGCGAAATACTGTGATGCGACGTATAGAGAGATTGCGGACAATGTTAATTCAGAAGTTGCTTCCTTGTTAGACATCAGCCAATATTTTTCCTTGGCTTTGGATAAAAGTTGTGATACTGCCAATACAATGCTATTAAGTGTTTTTGTACTTTTTATGAATTACAATTTTGATTATATTGAAGAACTCCTTGACTTGGGCTAATTATTTTAACTAAAGGCGAATATATTTTCGAAGAAATAAAATGTTTAATTGAAAGCAAAAAGATAAAGATGGCAATATTGGACAGTGTGCTTACAAACGGAGAGAATGCCATGCCTGGTAAGACCAAACGATGTGTGGCTTTAATTAAGGAATATTTACAGAAGAAAAATTTTAAATGTCATAGTATTTTACATCAAGAAACACTGTCTCCCGATTATTTGAATTTATCGTCCGTTATTAATTCAGCGGTGCGTTGTGTTAACAAAATTTGGGCAATAGCACTAAATCATGTACTTTTTCGCGATAATTTTTTAGATGAAACAGAAGAGGATGGAAAATGTCTTCTTCTTTGAAGTTTATGTACATTGGTTATCGAAAGGCCAGGCATTTGAGACATTTTCTAAACTGTGACATAAAGTTTTTAATTTTTTTTTTAAATTCCCCCCCCCCCCCCCCCCCAAGAAATTAACGGGCTCCCCGATGAGTGCACACATCTTAAGAAGGAAGAATAACTTTGGGATTTATCTTTCCTGACATACACAACCATTTGAATCCATTATAACAAACATTTAATCTTGCTTGGTTGCTCAAAAATAAATTCTAACATTGATAAAAACATGACGCACAAGCAGATTGAAAAACCACATTAGGGGTTATCACACTAATGATTCATATCAAATGTGTTTATGTAACAGTTTTGTAGCGTTATTAAAAATATAAAATATATATTGTATGTGCAATGAGGGTGATCGAGGTAAGTATGGAGCATCGGCGGAACGAAAGGCCGAGAGAATCAGGAGATCCCCGAAAAAAAAAAAAAACTGCCGACCAGCGGTATCGTCCGGTACGATTCCCACATGCGGAAGTTTCGAGAGTGACCCAGCCGGGTTCGCGTTGGTGGGAGGCGAGCAGGCTAACCGCTCAACCCCCGCTGTCCCTAGCAGCGGCCGAATGGCTGCTGTTTGGTGAAAGGAAGAATTGTCGGAGGTGCCAGAACACGAGGTAAGAAGGCCACTGTAACCGACAACTGTACACAGCAGCAGCACAGAGTATTGGGAGCTCATACCGCCAACTGCAGCAGCCGACCACGTCAGCAACATGTGGGAGCATGATTCGCCAATCAGCCCCAGGCGACCCGACCCACTTGTCAGCTGACAGCTCAGCCAGTATAGAACCTTCCACGGCTCGTGGTAGCTAGTCAGACGTGAGGCCTGTCGTTACCAGAGGATAGTGCAACCAGAGAATGGCTATATCCACACTGTAAAAAACGAGGTAACAACTTCCCTCACATGTAAGGGAAGCTTGTTACCTCTACATGCAAGGTAACATTACCTCTTAAAGGTAGAGGAAATTTACATAACAAGTAAAGTACTATTCCCTAATCATATGGAAAATGTACTTGAGAGAAGTGGGGGAAAAATCCCATACAAGTAAGGACGTATTAATACTATTAATTTTTATATTGCCTTTATCCTTCGACGAATAGTAACCGAAACCTCAACAGTAAATTCCTCTACACTTGATGGCAGGTGGGCACGAACCACGGTCCTCTATCACGATAGGCCGATACGCTATCCATTACACCACGACGATAGTATGACAGTAATAGTAAATATTAGCGTGTTAAAAGGATTGTTTCTTCCGCCCGTCCTCCCACTTAACTGTTGAGACACTACTGAAGATATGCACGCCTCGTAAGGTAATTTTCCCATCCATGTATGAGATTTTACACCGCTATGTGTGTGAATTTTACTCCAGAGTGCGGTAATTGTATCTTACCTGTAAGGAAAACTGTTTCCCCCACAAGTTTGCCAATATTACCTTACACTTGTCAGGTAATTTTCCCATTATTTTTTACAATGCACTACGAAGAAACCGACATGCAATTTCGTCTCTCTGTATAACGCATTCAGGATTACGTCTAACTTTCCCGAAGCCGTGTTAAAGTTGTACTTCTAGTGTATTCCTCCGCATCATGCACATAAAGCTTAACCAAGTCTAGAAAATTACAGCATAGGGACATCGCACCACGTTTCGACCCACTCACTGTTGATACAGTTCCAAACAAAAACTATTTCTTACTGGACATTGCAAACACACCTACTTCCTCTCCGTTTTATTCATATTAATTATAAATTAAATATGACAAGTTATACTGTAAAAAAACTTGTAATTTTTGCTGAGAAATTGTTTGTAATTGTTTTAATGTTTGCAACAGTACAAAGATTTCTCTTGCAAATTTACAAGGGCCATGTTTTTAATAGACGTTAAGAAATGTTTGTACTATACCGACCCGTATCCATGAGATTCAGCAAAATGCGGGGACACTCAACGACTGAAACCGTATATAGCTGTTTGTGCAAAAACCATGTGATGTGATGTGTAGTTTTGTGTAAATAGAAATGTATTGCAAGTTTTAATAACGTTAAATACTAAAAAAAAAAAAAACCCTCAAATATCCATAATAAAACGACAATTTGAATAAACGGGACCGTATTACTCATTAACTGTTAATATTTCCCATCAACACAGAACTTTGAAATCGGCTCTCAAGACCTCGTTATTAAGAGCCGTCAAAATCTCTCAAATCAACAATAAAACGCTTAATATGAAATAAATTTATTCTTCTTAATCAAGTGACTTTCTTAATATTATAGGTACTTATAGTTGTATGTTTACTATAAAAATAAGCGTTATAATCGTAGGTCAAGTTGGTCTTATGGTTAAGAGTGCGGAGCTCATATTGGAAGGGTTCTGGGTCCTAGTCCATGCGCTGAGAGTGAAAATTATATTTTTCGTTAATTATAATTTTTTAAAGATATTTTTAGTTATTCTCTATTATTAATTCATCATAATTTTTTCCTAGAAGAAAAATATGTACACTTATAAATAATGTAAATTGTAATACGGAGCTGTCATTTGTAATATTACAAATATATGTTCTGCAGATTTTACCAAAAAAAAAAAATGTTTGTAGTTTCACAAAGAATTTTCTTGGCAACTGGGTTTCCAAGGATTTTTCGTGCAAAAGTATAAAAAACTACTAGAGTGTATAGAGGTAATATTAGTAAAAGTTTAATTGAACAAAAAACAAGGTACATCTGTGTAAACAGAAGTATAAAACGCTGTGATACATGGCATATTTAGGACACAACCAAATGCGTCATACATGGTTTGATTTTTCAAAGGTTTAATTCAAAAAGCGTAAAGTCATCGTGAATATACTATACTTATCTTCTGTGTGGTAACGGCTTGGATCGTCACTTCGTCAGTTATAAATTGCTTTTCTCGATTTGAGAATAAGAATTTGCGCTCACAGCTGGCAATACGCAAATGTCAGAGCCTGAGCAATGTTACTGAGTCATTTCTCTCAACTACCACGCTATCTGCAACGGCGGGAAACAAAACACATTTAATCGAGGGTATCAGCCTTCTAATCTGCAAACCACCCTTACTTTCTCACTTCCCTTCCACCCCCGTCATCGTAGACGCAGATTACTGGTTCCTCTCGTCCTTCTGTATAGCCAGTGGCTGTTTTCCTTCCATCTACTTGGCGAAGGGGACCACTGATGGATGAGATGTCTTCCACATGGAGGAAATGGGTAAAAAGCAGTCCACTGCAATGCCATCATGCTACGTTTATCTCATCGTCAGCACTTATTTTCCCTTTGTAGTCGCCGGGCCACCCTCCACAAATATGCTATGACGTCACTTTCGCCTCCTTTCGCCCTACTCTGATCGCCAAGGATCGCCTCTTGCTTTGCGCTAACTCACTAAAATTGCTGAGAGATGCCATTACTAAAGCTTGGTGTCTGCCTCTAGATAAGATTCTTTAATGTCATTATTATATTAGTTTTTGTATAAAATATATATGAAAGAAGTCCCCATAGACGTTTAGCAATTCGCCTACCACTGCAGCATAGATATGAAATCAGAACTGTCAATATAATACTTTGTTACAAACAGCGTAATGTAAATTTATGTAGTGGGTAATATCATCCCCTTTCATCAGAAAAATATGGGTGCTGATTAGTAACAATACACAAGTTGGTAACCCCTATTTTCCTTAAGAAGAGAGATGGTATTACCAACTACATTTACACAGGGGCAAGATATCCATTCCACAAATCACTAATTCACCGATTTGTTGCTATATCGCAAGTAGTTCTCGATGCTTGTAACTAAAATAATTTCAAAATTTGATTTTTGAGTGCACGTAGCTTTCCTAGTAATAACTTAGTGAAAAAATTGTACATGTATTTTCGTCTTATATTTCCTTCACGTATCACATCCCAGACTTTGTCGGTGATTTTTAATTACACGTTGTACAATTTAACACTCATATAAACACAGCTTAAGTTAAATTAATTTTACGCAGAAACATCACTTATTGCATGTAAATAATCTGCAAACTTTTAATCATACCGACATGAAGAGCTGCACTACCACAACTAGATTGGAAGACGTTGACGAATAGTTATGAAATTATATATGGCTTCATTTTTATTTGTTATGACGCACAAGCACACCTTTTAAACGATGTTAGGAATTTTAAAGCAGATAATAGGGTACAAACATGCTGAACCAAATAGACGACAGCAACTAACTGTACTAAGAGATTACACACTACTATCATCTCGTAGGCAAACAAATAAAAGTCGATAATCTGAGCTACCTACCAACCACATTAGTAATAGAATTCGGATGACTCTGGCACGTCGGCGTCTGGCTCAAGAGCAGGAGCCAGGGAACCGCCATTTTGTTACGTCACCTGACCGCCATCTTGGATGGCATTGAACTTTTACCCTTGACCCGTGTAACATTGACCCCGGGGACCTTTGATCTCAAAAAACACTAAAAAAAAAACTTTTAAAAAAATTGCAAAAACCCCTCAAAAAATTCCACGAAATTCTAGAAATATTCGAAAAAAAATATTATTAAAAATTATTTAAAAAAATTATTAAAAGTATCCTCAGAAATAACCAATTTTTTCCAGAAACGCTGACAGGAATCAGTGGCTCCGGTGACTGGGTTTTCTCAGCGTGCTGCCATACCGCGAAGATGAATTGCGCACTATGAAGGGATGCCTTTTGACCTCGATGAACATGGAGCCGTGAACCTTCATCACCGCTAACTGGTTATCACCAGTGACGATTCTGAGATCCGGTTTTCACCTATGTCCAAGAAATGCAAGTCGGCATGAGAGGGCAGTCCGCACGAAGAGTATTTTTCACGCGACTACGACCAATTGGGAAGCATGGTGGTGGCCTGTCGTAGTGCGGAATTGTTTAGTACAAAGTTCATGTTGCGCATCGACCAATGGCAAAGCATAGTGGGAGCCTGCTGTAGTTCTGGGCACTTTTATTGCAAAGTATAAATACAGTTTATTCAAGAAGCTATTAAGTATTCCGAGGGACATGGATGTGTACTTTTTAAAGCGAAATTATTAAATAAAATGTTCGTATTTCAGCTTTTGGAGGTAGGGCTTTTTAATTCTATTTTAAAATACATGGAATTTTTTTTTACTTGCGACCCACACACCCCGCACTTACCATCGCAATCAGCACCACAATTACAGTCACAATTAGCACCGTAATTAGCATCACAATTAGCACCGCAGCACTGCAGTTAGCACCACAATTAGCACCGCAGCACCACAATCAGGGGTCATTATGGGTCAATAAATTAATGGGGTCAATGGGTTATAGGTCTGGGGTCAATGGGTCAATGGATCAGGCTTGTAAGGGGCGGTCCGACAACAGGAGTCAGTTGTTTACTTTAAGTGTGACCATGATTTATAGGTAAACGAAGAAGTCTGGAAGAAACTGATGAAGATATAACTACATGTTAATGTGATCAAGGAACTAGCATCTAAAATCTGCCTACCTATCCGTGTGTGTGTGTGATGTCTCAATGCCTGCATGTGATTGATCAGCTGCAATCATGTGGTAACTCGGCGATTAGTTGGTCGGTGTCTGCATAAAATATTAATGGTGCAATATGATTGGTTCAATGTCAATATAACATCAAAGGGTTTGCATATGTGTATATTATAAGCAGTAGGGTAGTAGGCTACGAGGCTTAGTGTGACAACGGCTGTTGTAAAGATATATCGTCTCGGCTAGCTTCTGTATCTTTGCATTTTTCTCGAGTTTTTGTTTTCAAGGTCATGGGGTCAAGGTTAAGGTAGTCTGCATATAAAATGGCGGTAGGAGTCTGTAATACATTATGCTTGCTGAGTTTTATGTATTTTGTCTCGAGTTTTTTGTTTTCAAGGTTATTCTAGGTCATGGGGTTAATGTTGAGGTAGTCTGTATCTAATATGGCGGTGGTAGTCTGTAATGCCATATGCTTGATGACTTTTATGTATTTTTTCTCGAGTTTTTTGCTTTCAAGGTTATTCTAGGTCATGAGATCAAGGTCGAGTTAGTCTGCATCTGATATGGTGGTAGTAATCTGTAATGTATTATGCTTGTTGAATTTTATGTATATTTCTAAATATTTCTTTTTCAAGGTAATTTATGTCATTGGGTCAAGGTCGAGATTTTCTGCATCTAATATGGCGGTGGTAGTCTGTAATGTTGTATGCTTGATGACTTTTAACATGACATGCGAGCTACCATTCAGCTACATGTATTGAATTCCATACTATAACGCCATGTCGGTTGTAGACAGTCCTTAGTGTAAGGCACCTACACGTAGCAGGTACACTGGTGCGATACTGACATCTGGCCGGCCGAAGTGGTGAGGGGAGGTGTATGGTGTTCCTGCTGGGGTGAGGTGGGGCAGTGCTCAAGGTCTACATTGTCAGCTACAGACATCTGGCCGGCCGAAGTGGTGAGGGGAGGTGTATGGTGTTCCTGCTGGGGTGAGGTGGGGCAGTGCTCAAGGTCTACATTGTCAGCTACAGACATGCCCAGCCCAAGGTTCCGCGGCTGCCGTGCCTAATGAGCTTGCTGGTGCGAATTACGTTTATTACACGCAAAACAACTGTTCGTACAGGCGCGTCTGTCTACAAAACAAATTCAATTTAGCTTAACCAGGAAATTAAAGTTTATAATACATGCATGATTAAACATACACACGTACACATCGGTGTCAAAGCTTGCGGCTCTACACACACAACAATGTGGGTTCGACACTCTAGATGCACACATGCACTAAACACACGCCCTCATATGAGTGTCAAAGCTCATGGCTCTGTTTGCACAGCGATGCAGGTTCGACCTTGTAGAAGTGCGCGCGCTCTAAACTTCGTGTTAAGGTAGACATACAATATTCGCCAACCATTTGATTGTAGTTGCGTAGATAGCCGTAAAAAAATCCGTGGCTACATGTGTTTGTAATATTATTAGCATTTTTCCTCTCGCTTAGCCATATCGTGTATTTGTGAGCAGATCCTTACGTATCACGCAGTATTTGTTACATATTAACTTTTCTCAGACACAAAAAACTTCTTATGTACTAATATGTTATTTTATATTTTACAGGCTACTATCAAACCCAGCAGAAATGCAATCCTAAAGTTAATCATCAATACGAGGGATCCTTGAGAAACGAAATTATATGTCAAAAGTTTTGCAAAAACGAAATACTCGAACCGGAAGAGTAATTGTGTTTAAAATTAAATGATACACTTATTTCATTTCCGCAGACCTATCCCATAAACACGAGTCGTATATAAATTAAGAGATTGGTTAATAACAATAAATGTAGCCATTTTAAAACTATTTAATTTTCGTAGACAATAGATGAGTGTGTGTGTGTGAAAATCTTTCTAATGCATGACTGTTCTCGTAATTTTTTCAGTAAATACTAGTTATTCATGGTACGGGTTGGATATGGAAGAAATGCGTAGTAATAATTTTGGTGGTTCAAGCCCCGAGCATAAAAAAGTCTTACAGTTTGTTGTGCAGAATACCGTAAAAATAATTGTTTCAGGAGTACAGTACTGTAGCCGAAAAAGTTTCTTTGTTTGATAATATCTGAGCATGGGAGAAAGAACACTACGATGGCCCACATGCTAATAAGTAACTGTATGCAGCTAACAGGAGCTGCATATTACTCGAGCAGGTTACCGTAAAAATAATTCTGACCAAATCTGACTACATCATTTGAATAATAGTGCATTAATCGCTATTTCTCCACGGTGCGTGGACATATTGGTAGTTGCCGTACCACGTGCGTCTTTTTATTTTAAATAACGATAGATTTAACACGTATCGGTGCAGCCCTTGGTGCAAGGTAATAGTGCAGCAGCCAAGCTCCGCCCTCCCCCCCCCCCCCCCCCGGCTGGGCATGATTCACTGCAGTGGTTCGTCGTGGATTTTTGTCTGTGCTGGAATGGTTTTCTCGGCAGTCTTCGTTTCTTTAACCTATTATTTCATGTTAATAGTTTGTTAAATACGTAAGTTTTTCCACTTCTATGCTTCACCAATAAAAAAATATTTTTGTGATTCTAAATAAGATGTTTTTTTTACTGAATAAAAATTGCGTGTGTTCGTAGGTTTTCTCCTTGTAAATCAACGTCGAGCTGCCATTTGCACGTTCCGTTGGAGACGCAGTTGAGACGATCATCGCTGAACAGCCGTTACTTCTGTCTGTTGTTTCTAGTAAGTCTACACAACTAGATTAATGCTGCTTCAGTTACTGCATACTGGGGGAATGATTCCCGGTAGTGCTCCATCCTGGAATTTTCATGGCTGTTGGGGGGTTTTCTCGAAAGTCTTCAGTTCATTAACTAATTTTTCCTGTCACATTTTGTTAAGTATTCAAGTTTTTCACTTCTATGCTTCACCTACATGCTAAATATTAGGTTTATTTACTGAATAAATATTATATGTGTTTTTCTAGGTTATTAAATTTTTTTTTTGTCTGTGTTTAGTGGAATTTCTCGAGTGTCTCCATATTCATTTCATTAACTAATTTCATATTCACAATTTTTAAGTGTGTAATTTCTTTTCATAACAAAGCTTCGTCTACAAAATTTTTATTTTCATGCTGATTGCGGTATTTTACTACTGAATAAAAATTATTACGTGATTTTGCAGGTTATTCAACGTCGATCTGCCGTTTGCGTGATCCGTTGACATAGCAGCTCAGTCCTTATGTTGTTTCTGGTAAGTATGCAGGGAAAGATAAATTAATGATAATTATGCAATTAAATTATATTTGTGAAATGAAAGTCGTACATCGGTATGGTCAAGGCCACTCAGAGGATTTCTACGCAAAACTTTCAATATTACGTACGTTTCTTATTCTGCCTTACCGGTAGAAAACATATTGCTTGTAAACAGTTTTTTATAATTTACTGTCAAGCTAAATATTGATAAGAAAAAATAGTTCCCTTGTTTTTATTAAAATATTGAGAAAATACTATATGGAATACTATAATTTTCCTGTTATAAACCAAGTAGTGACTCTGTCTATAACGATGTCAGATTATTATGCTGTGAAAACATTCTTGATTTTAATAGCTTTGAAGGGAATTTTTGGCAAGAAAATCTCTGGCTAAGACAAATTAAAAAAAAAGGCAGGTTGATTTGGAAAGGTAAAAACCAATTTTTTTACGAGCTGGTTGTAATCAAAACGTCTGCTTCATAACGCAATTGTTTCTAAACGTACCATACTAGCAAAGTACCAAGTACGAACGGTAACATAACCAAAGTTTCTTGTACTTGCTAGCAGATATAATTTACTCAGTATATGAATTTATAAAAGGTATACTTAAAGGTCGCCAAATATTTTTTTTACTCCATAGTCAAACTAAAATAAGATTATAGCTAATGAAAAATCCAAAATAGGTTATTCGTAAGAACTTTTTCCAAGTTAGTATTTCATGCGCTTATTCAAACAAAACCGATATGTAAATATGGATTTATTTTGTACTGATATAAAAAAATTAATGCTTATTTCATACGTATGTTTCAAGTTATGTAATAAGGCGCTTAGTCTCTGCTAAAATGGGCTGGGCCATGAACGCCAGTGCCCACATAATCCTCTGAATGAGAATAAACCAGTATGTTATAGGTATCGGGCTACTATAAGTCGCAAAGACGACTTGAAAAACATATCAGATCATACACGGGCAGTATAAAATGAGTGGCATCAAAACAATGCAAATTTTGTAACGGGACATATACTCATGAATTCCATGCGCCAAGGCACGAGGCAAACACTCAGTTAAGAGTCAGATAAACAGGCATACATATGCGAGGATTGTGGTAGGGGTGTTACGAGGACGGGCAATCTAAGAGTTCTCATGTACTGAAATTTAACCCCCCACGAAACGTTTTCGACTTGAACAGTCGTAGACAAAGTTCTTGTAACAAGGCCGCAAATCGTTGCTTGTTTAGGGCACATTAATGCAAATGGATTCACCGAGGTGGAAACTACATTCAGATCGAATTTGAATATGTATGTAGCCGAAAACAACACTGCAGCAACAAAGGATATCTGCACGTACTTATCCCAGATGGAACAACATTTATCTAGTTAGTAATAAGGCGAAGTAAAAGAACATGGGGCAGTAAAATTCAATGCGTGGCTTTAGTGTGATTACACCTAACCAACTGCATTTGAAGAGGGTTGGGATAAGAGGGCCTTAGAGACCAAGAATATTCCTGTGCACGAAGTTAGCGATATTGAAGAAGGTGTGACACATCGTATTGGGAAAATATGCAATGAGTAACAGGTGTAGAAGGAAAGGTGTCCAGGCTAAACTTTATCGGGCTTCAACCACCTACAGCTTTGAATAAATTGGATCCCCTCCGCGTTTCCTAATACATCAATTTGCCTGACTCAATAAGAAACAAGCATGCACTAATAAACCCCCAGGATCGTGAAGACCACGTGTGCTTCAATTGGGCGATTTTGGCATGGCATGTTGAAGGCGAGCATCCTAAACGAGTTGACCACCACTAAGACGCCCTAGAAACCAAATTTGACTTTGCAGACCTTGATTTCTCCACTCCACTGCATTAAATTAAAGTCTTCGAGAAGAATAACCCTACCATTTCAGTCAACGTGTACTTGCTCAGAAATAAGAAATAAGAAGAAGGTCGTTTCCGTACGAGTGGTTAAAGAAGAAAAATAAAATCATTCAGACCAACTGCTGTTGACTACATAAAGAATTTTTCAAGACTTGTGCTATTGCAGCTGCCCACCCAACCAATGACGTGGAGTTCGCATTTGCAAGAGGTGCTTCACCTATTGCCATGACTTACCCAGAATTACTGGGTTGTCAAGCCAACAGTGCCAGGGAAAACACATGAAATACTGCAAAAACTATACACCAGTGCGCGCCGAGATGCCTAAGCCAGTTCAAGATGGTAGGCTGACCGTTTTGAAATTTGAAAACTATAATTTTGGAGATAAATTGCCGCTCGTCGTGTACGCTCGCTTTGAGGCCTTGCTCAAACCAGTTTACACCTGCCAGCCAGACTCCAGTTGCTAGCACACATATGCTTACCAAGAGCACGAGTCCTACAGTTTCTGTGTGTATGTAAAGATAGACAATGATGTAATTCCTGTAGCCTTAACCTCCACACTGCTTGCTGAGTCGATAAGGTACATGGGACACGCTGCAGAAAACAAATTTATGGGCACCATAGTGGATATCGGGGAAAAAAAAGTCAAGGATATATATGATGCTACTACAAATCGATGTTCACAGTAAAAAATCATAAAGTGTGTGACTATGACCACTTCATAGGGCGGTATATTGGGTCTGTATGCAACAGCTGAAATCTGCTGCGCCAAAGACCAAAGAAACTGACTGTATTTTTTCATAACCTGAGCGAAAATTTTACCATCAAGAATTTGGGGTACGATAACAAAGAAATGTATATTATTCCACAATCTAAAGAAAAAATTCTATCATTTTCTAAGCAGTTGGAAGGCAGTTTTTCGATCATTTTTGTGTTATGGCCTACAGTGTCTGGCATCCTTGGTCGAGTATTTACCACCTTCAAAGTTTTAACAACACGGAGAAGTTCTTCAACCCCAAACCAACTGGCACTTGACACACGAAAAGGTGTATTTGAATATCATTATGTATACAGCTGGGAGAAGATGAACGAGCAGCAGCTGACCCCTAAAGATAATTTTTACAACAAGCTAACAGACTCTGGAATCACCGATGATGATTATGCTTGCGCCCAGACAGTATGGCAAGCATTCGAATGCACTTCATTAGTTGAATACGGTGATATATACCTCAATGCGGATATCCTTCCCCTAGCCGATGTTTTCGAGAACTTTAGCAACCTTTGCATTGCCACATACAAGTTTGACTGTGCTCACTATGTCAGCGCCCCGGGGTTCACTTTTGAAGCCATGCTTCAGATGATGGGAGTAGAACTCGAATTAATGAGCGACTATGATATGTACATGTTCGTCGAGGATGGTATACGTGGTGGTGTGGCACAGCGCATAAAACATCACGAGCCTGAAACCTACGATACAATCAAGCCGACGACCAACCTGCAATACCTGGATGCCAACAACTTGTACGGATGGGCCATGCCTACCTTTCCTACCTGTCAACCAGTGTCTGCTGGGCTCCAAGCATCAGAAACCCATGATGACTCTCGAAGACAAAAAAAGCTATATCGTCCACTACCGCAGCATGGGACAAGATGTATCACATGGATTAAGGATAAATATGTTATATTTACGTTTCATATTGCAAACAGTGTGACTTTTAAGTTTATTTGGGTTTACAGACACCGGAACTGCAGTATTCCTTAGCTGAATTTACATAAAAGTTAGGGGTTTATAAGGCATTATTACATCTCTATTGTGAGTAAAATGTTTAACTAACATATATTTTTCTAATTTCTTGTTCATGTTCGTAAATACATATTATATACTTCGTGTTTTTTCATTTGCATTAGCTTACTTCTTACCAAGTAGACACATGCAGATATATTTATTATATTTAAATGTGTGAAAATGGTTTGTATTGCCACGTAATGAAATAATTATACACTTTTAATTTGTACTGCAAATTGTTTGATACTAATAATTAAAGTTCAATTTATGAAGAACGTCCCGTATTTAAATAGCTAGCAGCTATATTTGTATAAAATTTCCACGCAAATTTTAAATACAGTAGAGTTATAAGATTCTGATAGCTTTAGATTACGAACTACAAATACATTAATACATTCGGATAACTTAACTGTCGAAATGGCACAATGTCTAATAATAATTGTTATAGAGTCTTTTTATGAAATTGATATATTTTCATTAAATTGTTAACAAATGGTATTAATTATGATGCTTTCGTTACTTTATATTATTCGACACACCTAAGCCCAGAAGTTGTGTTTAGTGGCGCCCTGCTACCATGTACGTATTGTTTTCTACAAATTTACTTGTAAATGAGTTCGTATTGAAAATGACGCACAAATAAAATTATAAACAATGTATGAGTATTGTGTCCTACATGGAACTGGAGTGGCCTCCTGGAGTACTGCACTCTACTGCACAACACACAGAACTCATTAAAAACTCGTTCACACACTACCAAACATGTCAGAAAATCTCGATTTGAGAAATACTCTTAACATTTACATATTTCGGAAGAATTTATTTATTTAATTCTTTAATCAAAATATTAATAAAATTCAGTTTTTAATTGAAGTATTTCAAAACAAGAAAAACTTGAGAATGCAATTCTAATAGTGTTTTATATAACATTCCTTCTTGCTGCCCTCTTCACGAATCGAGAAATTTCATATGGCATATTACAGTATGAAGTTCAAATTTTGGAGGATTAAATATTTTATATTATCATGTAAACATGGTAGTGTTTAGCTGATTGGAAGTGTTTTAAGATATTTAGCACATACTCTGAGATAGTATTGAAGCATTTTTCAAATGGAAACTATAACATGATTCTATTAACAAATCGAGTACTATTGATGTCTGATATTTTTAATGTAATGTATTTTATTGTTAAAAATGTGTAATCATTCCTGAAAATATTGTAAGACTAAATTTTCTCGTCGCAAAACAATTTCTGTAGTGTGTAAATGTTAAATATGTTTTTGTTTGACTACAGCCATATTTATTCTGTAGTATCTTGCAAAAACAATAAAAACGCTAAGTATTTTCATTTTATACCTTACTATTATACGTTGCAATTAGTTTTCTGTTTGATACCGGGATAATATTACAATAATTCTGTACTTATGTAGGTAATACAATCTCCAAACATTAGCCAGGGCTGTATTGCTGTGCGGTGAATATAGACTCATTTCTGTTGAGCGGAAAAGAGATATTTGGGCGGTTCGTTACAGTATCAAGATCTTGAGAGCCAACGACAGTTAAGCGAGGTGAGTATGGAGCAGGGCCGGAATGGAAGGACGAGGAAACGGGAGATCCATGAGAAGATCCGCTGATCAACGGCATCGTCCGGCATGTGCGAGAATCCGGGAGCTACCCCGCCGAGAACCCAACCCAGATCGCCCAGGTGTGAGGCGAGTGGTATGACCACTACACCACCGCGGCCCCTTCCAGACATTTGTGCTGTCTCTGCAAACAATGTCAAATACCAACATTGTTTCCCGAACGTGTGAGCGCTTCCTACTATCTCATTTTTAGTTGGACACATCGCACTTTCGCCTTTTACTGTGCTGTAGTTTCGAGGTATTTTTGACGTGAATACGTCTTTCAATTTGCGACCATAGTGGGAGGCAAACCAGAAACTTCTATGATAGCAAACTCGGGGATAGAGTTTGGTATTGCAGCTTCGAATCTATCATCTCCATTAAAAAATTCAATTACATTCCTCGATTGCCAAAGGATCAAAGAAGATTTTATGTTGATTGAGGACACATCGTGCGTGCTGGGAGGGGAGGGGAGGAGGGATAGCAGGGGACGCCGATATCTTGACGTCGTTTCGCCGTGTCTCATAACTTCCGTGTAGTATATCTTTTGACTAGGAGAAGGCACAACGCTTGTTTATGTTTCAATCGACAATTCTCGTCAAGATCAATCGATTGTGTGTATAAAAACATTTGTGTGGCGTGGTTATGGGGCAATTGTATTAGTTAAATGTAAAAAATTAAGAAAACTGAACACAATTTCGGTCTATACTCGTCAAAAAGCCAAGTGGAAATACAAACATCGTATACGGTTGGAAAGAACATCTCATAAGCAATCCAAAGATACCCATATAACCCCATATGATAGAGTCAAGCGGCGCTGGGAACGTAAAAAATGCATCAAGGTGTCCGAACCAACACATAACAACCCAATTTTTTGTGTGTGGGGGGGGGGGGGGGGTTCGTCACTATAGGTTACTGCTTGCAATGTGCACGGCGACAGTAATTGTTCTCGACAAGAGTATTTCTGGTTTAATAACATTTTTAATTATCAATGATCTAACGTCTACGTGTCCGAGCAAGTGATTACTGCGTGCATTTCAGGTCGGATGTTCAATTTGTTTGTTTTAAAGTTGCGTATAATTCTACAGCATGTCTTTCAATGTGTGTCTATTGCCTCATTCCTGTGCGTATAAGTTAGAAAGCAGTGAAATTTAGTGACAAGCCTCAAAGAACGGCACGTGAACACGTTTACAACAGTCTGTGCTGCGCCCCCCCCCCCCCCCGAGCCTCGGCCGCATTCTATTGCACAGGAAATAACTCGCTAGAGTAACCTAAACTGTGTAGTGCTCTGTCCCGATGAAGCAGAAGGCGGATAGCGTCATCCACTGATATCCAAGAATGTATGACGAACTATGTGTCTACCACATGCAAGTTCCTGACCACTCGTTAAGTGAAAGTTTTAAAAAAATATTTTTATGCTCGTTTAAATAATCTTATGCTGGAATCGCAAATCCCAACAAACATAGTGTTATTTATTTAAAAGTGCATGTAAAGTTAAAAATAATATTTTTAACTATTTTCTGACAAAATTCAAATTTAGTTTGAATTTTAATTTTTGCCACAAATTAATCCAAATACGTTAATAATTTTATTTGCTTCATATAATCACAAAATTGCCATTAACCTTGAATTTGGTTAAAAAAATTCAAGCCTACTAAGTTTCGAATAGAATAACTGATACATAGTTTAGCAAAAAAAAAATACTGTTATTTTGGATGAAGAATCAAAAAAATATATATATTACTAGATAATTACACGAAAAGTTTTCAATAATAGGATTTTAACATATGTTCAAAGAATTTGTCAATTTAACTTTAAATGTCTGTGAGGATCTGAATAATAGAAATAAGATATATCGAATAGAAATTCTGTGATTTTTAATTCAATTATGATTTGAATTTTATTTTACATTTTATGGTTACTTGAGTTATTTCACCTCAATGTTTTTTTTTAATTCTTCGATTTTTGTTGCGAATTTTTAAGCAAGGGATAATTTTTGCTAGAACTATCAAATGTTGCCTATTTGCAAACATTCTCGCTTTGTGGTATATGCTATTCGTGGTTGACTGAGCAGTTTTGAAATGAACCTTTGAAAAATGTCACTGCCCCTAACTGCATGTATTTTAACGTACGCACAGACTGGTATGCTCTCAGTAAAGTTGGTAACGACGGGCGGAAATTGGCGCCATGCCCTGACGTTGAATTTAAAGGATTAGGCAAATATGCCCGAATTCGGAAATTATTTTTTACGCTTTCTGTTTTTCCATGCAAATATATTATTGGGGGGATGAGAAAATTTTAAAAATGAATTTTTCTAGCAATTTTACAGTTTTAGTTCACCGACGTTTTAATAAAGCGATCAGAAACATTACACTACTAATTTCAGATACGGTGGTAGAATACATAATATGTATAAGCAGAGTCTTTCGAAAGAGCTCAGTCCACCTTGAACAACCTGTACAACTCATTTGCAAAGTAAGAATCCGCGGCTGCGGGGCGACGTTAAATCAAATCGGCTATGAAGAAACGACTGTTTGCTAGGTGTCCGAGCTGCCCCGGGGCGGGGTTATGCCCAGTCACGCAGAGCTCGGCCTGAGAAACGCAGCCGAGAGAGCCCGGGCGCGTACAAACGCTATACACGACGCGATTTGCATACACCCTTCTCGTTAAAACCCACCCACGCCACATTTGTTTCCGCATTCCGCCTATGCGCTCGCTAGGGGACAAGCTGCTAGTGTGTCAGCACTGCTTGTTGGCATGGACTCTCTGCTCCTCAGCAGCGGTAGATCGATGCGTGTACAGGATGCTCGGAAATTCCCCTTACAAACTCCTGGAACTTGTAGAGTGAACCGAGTAGACTATATTTTGAATAGGAACCCATGTTCGGAAACCTACCGTTTCCGTATTACAACAATTTCAAGTCAGGTGTATCACTCGTCCACTTCCGCTGAGGGAAAGAGCAATGTCTCGGATGTGCCTGTGTTGGTATGCAACCGGGTGGACAGTACATTACCTCAGACAATCACCTGATGGCAAGCGGCGTCTACCTTGTCTCGAGCCCCATTCACACGCCCTTGTGTCTCCGATTAACATGGTTGAGTAAACGTTTGCGGAATACACAGACATGACCCTTGTGTATGGCGCAGCTGAAGGTAACGGAAGAGCAGCTCGTCGGCTGGATCAAGAAAGTTATCCACAACATGCAACAAAATCGCATACCCTTTTTGCCACAGTTGCCCAACGGTTCCGAAAACAAGGTTCCTTCACCGCCGACAGGAACGACTGTGGTGCTCCAAAGAGACGCCGCACTACCGAATTGGAAGAGGCTGTACTGCATCACGTTGAACAGAGCACGTCATCGAGTACGCGAACAATTGCGCGTGAATTGGGCTCGATGCAGGGTAGACTTCGCGTGCCATCAAGTGATTGTTTGAAGTAATTTACTGGCCGCCCGGTTGCATACCAACACAGGCACATTCGAGACATTGCTCTCTCCTGATTGCAGATTTATGAAACCCTTTATTACATTGCTCCCAGTTGGCTTCACACACCAGCATGCAGTTAAAGTACTTGAGATACCATGGAGCTGTTGTAACATAATTTGGTGGCAAATATTCAATCGCTCATAGCCTACGCAAAATAATTGTTTGACCACGAGGAAACTTAAAACATTTTTTGTAGTAATAACATATGTTTTACAGAGTAAAACACGACAAGACGCACGAAGTTCTTCGATTTTTTTTAAGGGACGAATAATACTGAAAAGAAGCAATGTCGATTCATATTATTGCTGTTCAATGTAGCCTATTGAGACTGTCAGCCACATTTATTGTTTAACAGCTGAGGCCTCCATTGTCGTAGTCGGTCGTTGCGTCACCGGTTTGGGGTACGGGAGGTTCTGGGTTCGAATCCCAAGTAAGGCATAGGTGTTAGTTTAAGTTAGGTCGTAAATTAGTTTGTAAGCCGTCCCTTGATAAGTCTTCAGGCCTAACCCCGGGGTACGTTAAAAAGTCCCATACTACACTATTTTATATATATATTATATATATATATATATATATATATCGTTTACCAAGAATGGCGACAGACGAGAATTATTATTTTTTTCGGATGAAGTAGAGGCCACACTGCAACGGAAGATGAGAAATGTTCTGTTAAATGAGGCACGGAATGTCAGACGACAGTTCCCGTAGACACTATTGGGATGGCCAAGTTGCAGTTTTAAGTAAGGTATCATGTTAAGTAATTTGGCGTTTAAAAAGTGATCCGATTAGTAATGAAACACTAAGCTGGTGTAAAATGGCAATGTAAACGGATCTCTTTCTCAACATTACTTTTGAGCAGCTTTAAAAGTGCGTTAGTTGCAAGCATTCTCTGGGTCGTGTAATAATACAACTAGGTTCGTTTCTTTAACGAACCATGGTTTACGATGTTATAAATACCGAATGTATACGAACAAATGATAATAAACACCAGAGTGGGGTAAATAAGTACAGATGGAGCATATTTCATCCAGGAACCAATAGCCTAATGTTCATAGTTAACCTGTTAATGGCAGTGGCAATGTGCAGGGGCGGATATGCAACCTTGTGTGTGTGGCATTTTAAAAAACCTGTGCGCAGGTCTTGGTGCCTGATAACACCGCTCAGTACCGCATGGTCGCAGTCTCTGAGGTTCTACGTATCTACAGTTCCTGCAGGACGTGTTACCTTAATACTTGGAGGAAGTTCCTTTAGATGTTCGTGAGGTGATATGATTTCAACAGGACGGGGCCCTTCTCATTTCGCCATTGCAGTTCGCCGGAACCTCGGCATGCACTTACTGAACCGGTGGATAGGTAGAGGAGGCCCAATAGTATGGCCAACACGCTCACCTGACATCACGCCACCTGACTTCTGGATGTGGGGCCACATCAAATCGATAGTGTATGCCACACCACGACATGAAGGATGAGCTCATTACGCCGGAAACTTGTGCACATGTGCGTCGCAACATGCTTCAGAGCTGCACAGCATTTGTGGTCGACGGTGGCGGACAGATTAAACAGACTTTGACCAGACACATCGAACAGACGCTCTGTCCCCATGTCTTCAGCCCAAATATGTAAAAAAAATGTGTCATTCCATTGCACTGCCTGTAGCCTAGTTATTGTGCTTGACTACCAGCCCCTGCATCTTGCCACTGCCATTGGCGGGTTAACTATTGGTCCCCTGATGAAATTTGCTCAATCTGGTGTTTATAATCATTTGTTAATTAAAATCCGGTATAATGGAAGGAGGGCTGGTAAGTCACATATTTAGTAACTATCTTCACGAGTCTCTTCTTGAGATGCGAATGAGAGAACACGTGGAAAAAATGCAACCCTAGTGCAGTTGGTAAGATCGATATGGCACGACCACGCGAAGGTGAGACATGTTACCAGTGGGGCTGGATTAGTTTTAAATCGTGGGTGGGACATAAAGGTTGAGACCCGAGTCAAGATACAATACACAGATGATATTTTTAAAACGGCTGTTGGAAATTAGCAGGGAATGGGGAAGCGTATTAGGGAGTATTTCATTCAGGATGCGCCAACTCCCTATTCTGGAAAATTTACAGGAAATATTTTATGTGAACGTAAACACGAAATTTGTTGCCAGTCTGTGAAATTTTCTGACGTGTGTGTGTGTGTGTGTGTGTGTGTGCGTGCGTGTGTGTGCGCGTTTGTGTGCTCTACATTGTTCTACAAAAAAAATTTCCTTCTGTGCGTTTTGGTTAACTTTCTTTGCGAAAGAGTTTTTCGTTAGTTTCGTGTTGATAAACAAGAAAACTATTTTAGGCCATAAATACAATGTGAATGCTGTAGAAATTTTAATTGGTTAAAGCGCAAACTATTTATTTTTTAAAAAAAGAAGAAAATATGGGTCTGAGACACGGAAATCTTGTTGGTATTCAGACTGCGATTACTGCCAATTTATTAAGGTAATAAACAGCATAATAGTATTTTGAGGGGGGCGGGGTGGGGGTAAGGGATAAATGCAAATGCAATGTTGTAACTTATATACAAATATTAGTGGGTTACATGAACTACTGGACCCTCCATTCCTGCACACCTGCATGTTACGGCACTCAGTACAAGGCTGTCCGTAGGCCACTTTCTGCGGTTATTCTTGAACAACTGTGCCCTGACTAAGTATCCTAACACGACGTCGAGGGCCCTGAAAGACCAAAGACTTAGGCACAATGAGTGGTTCTTGTTGTTGTTGTTGTTGTTGTTGTTGTTGTTGTTGGGTTGGTGGTTGGTGTTTGCGACACCCAAAAAATACAGTATCATAAGCAGGTTGGCACAACATGTAGGACGTTGGTAGTAGGTGGTTGGTCGCAAATTCATTTCAAATCTCAGTTAGTTGAGTTTAGAGATTTGAGCGGCTTTTAAAAATTAGATCTTGAGAGCCGATAAGGGTGAAATGAGGTGAGTGTGGAACAGCGCCGGAATGCAAGGGCGGGAGAAATGGAAGATCCCCGAGAAAACCCACCCACCAGCGGCATCATCCAGCACGATTCACACTTGCTAAAATCCAGGAGTGACCCGGCCGGGAATTGAATCCAATTCACCTTGGTGGGAGGCGAGCAGTCTAACCGCTCAGCTACCGCGGCTCCTCGCAGTTAGTGATAGGTGTGGTTGTTGGTGATTGGTGTTGTAGAAAGTTGAAGTTGATTGAAATGTTACCACCAATCGAACCATTAGAGAGTGTTCCGAAGTTTTAGACACTCTGAAGTGGAAATATTTTTAAGCGGATGAAAATAACTGCAAATAAAAATATGTGTAACATGCTTTTCATGCATGCTGTTTCTCAGCAATAAGAAATATTTCATATTAAAAATCTCATGTAAATAACCAAAATTTCAAAACAATTTACACCAACTGAATACCGTGTCATGGGAGACATAGCTTACTATCCGAAAAACACCAACACCAAACAGCAATTCTGCCAGGCCCTTGTGTCTTGAGCTACGCTCGATCAGAGCGACAGAGCATTCAGCAAATGTTGCAAACTAAGATTTAGCTGGCACAACTAAATATTTGTTTAGCTCTACGTACATTGAAAAATTTCGGTTTATCTAAATAAAATTCGTAACGCCCGAGTGGGACTCGAACCGAGATCTTTGTATCCGAGCGCCACGCCCCAACCTCAGCTAAACTAAATGCTCACGAACTTAGAATGTTTTTAAACCCGTGCATTCTAAATATCGGGCAACGTGAGTATATAAACCTTGTAAGTTTTTCTGCTTTACTATTTATTTTCCTGTTGAACTTGATTTATAAAGATGACTTTACCTATTTTATTAGTCAATAACAAACACTGTTACTATCATAATTGTCACAATAAATACAAATGAACTCTCGAGCTGTATTTTTTAACGAAGGGAAACGAAATATTGGCGCCGGAAATAACTATTATTGATTCAACTAAATATTTTGTTAACATTATAATTTATTTTTGTCTTACAGAGTGATTTTGTTCATTCAAGAGCGTATTTTGTTAGATGAACAAAATTAATTTAGTTGCTTTCAAGTTTTGAGAACTCGACATTCAGGAGGACATTGGAGGTGGTGTTTCCCAAAGTTATTTTCCTGCCCATGTATTCCAGGCGAATGATGGTGAAGTGCATACATATATATCCCCACAATTCTCTACCCTGTGCTGTCCTGTAGAAAAGCCCAAAGCTGTTTCCTTGCAGATCACTGAATAAGCAAACAAAAATAATTAACAATAATTTTGATATTGAATAACTATTTCATAAAATATTTATAAAATGACGCTACAGTCTTCAATTTCAAGAAATTCCACATTATGTTATTTGGTCGGGATACTGGCATCTTTAATTCCAATCTTCGTGTGTTTTGTATTTTGGCGGTGTCGTGTTATTCGTTAGTAAAGTTTGTTTGTAATGTTTCAATAATCTCCTAGCCTAAAGAGAGGCGAATTTTCCAGAATTCACGCACCAGGTCAGATGAAAAAGAATCTAGACTAGTCCCTGAACATAGTTTTCATTTGTTTTGTACGTGCTGCGATGATGACTTTTGTTATTAAAAATCATAAATTGTAATTCTTATGTTATATGTTTTGTTTTATGAGATTGAAGTTTGAAGAGAAGGTGCTTGCTTCCAAAGCGATTTCATTAGATGCAATGGTTCCTTCGTTCTGCTTGCAGGTACAAGGGCACAGGCCGAGTTTTTCCAATTGCCCATGTCTCAGTTCCACACAGACCTCCCTGTGTAAACTTCAGTTTCATGGATAACAGTTCCAGGATAAAGGTGAGCCACTGGTGATTCGAGCAGCAGTGTCCACAATCCAGGCTGCCAATAGGAGTAGGTTAACTTCAGCCCATCTTCGTGAAATTACTGAATGATCTGAAAGTGAAGAAAATAGTTTGCCAATTTCGGAAGACCAACCTCCTAAACATTTTCGTCTACTTAACTAATCACACGTAAGTAAATATAATTGAATGTTCCAAGTGTTACACACTGCGGCAATGAGATACCATCAATGGAATGTAAGTACATATAGAAGTGGGTTGGCCTAATCGCAAACATAAATGTATGCAACTATTGAATAGTGATGATAAGTTTCCATTTATTCAGTCAAAATTAATAATACTGAGACTTAGTAAAAAACTGCCAATCCAGAATTTGTTTTAGCATATTTAAGAATTTAAATCTTTGTTCAGGTTTAATTATCTTTTAGAAGTTTCCTTTTGTTACGAGGTGTTAATCTTATTTTATGTTATGGTTTCGATAATTAATTAACTCTTCAACAGGAACGTGAATGTTTATTTAGTTTTTGGAGATATTTCGGTTATTTTGGGAATGTATTGGAAATATTCGAGAAGTATTGCACTTGAGATGCTGTAGCCTGTATGAGCGCAAGTTAAGCTACGACACTTTTTTTGTAATTTTTCTGCTTACTGCTTGAAGGCGCATATTACTTCCTGCAACTGCATTTTTTTCTTCTCCCTTTAAATTTTTGTTTCTTGGAGTTTCGACTGTTCGCTTTGTTATTTTCGGATTATAACTGGTGGGGACGTTTGCTGTGGTTGCGATGCGTTTGCGGGTACTGACAGAGAAAAGGAAAAGGTTTATCTGCTGGAAGTAGAGGAATTAGGGTAGGCGGCTGAGTGGAAGGGGGAGGCGAAGTGGAGATGAGCGCATGCCTTCCGGCTGTTGCTAAGGGCGCATGATGCGTTCTGATTGGCTGGAGTCTGGTGATGTGGGGAGAGTCGCACAATGCGGCATCAGGGAGTTGTGGTTGTGATCTGGCAGGGTGAAAGGACAGACGGCGAAGTGGTGCGGAGCAGAATGCTCAAGTTGTACAAGATGGAGTAAGTAAGCTATTGATTTATTGTTTTTTTTTTATTTCGATTGATCGGGCCATTTCTTCCCTGATCTCAGGAAACATGGCCCCGGTCGTTTTAATTAGTAGGTCATAAAATAGTCGTACGAGTAGTCTGGAAAGAGAAGCCGAGAGAGTAACTTGTCGACAAATGGCCGCCTAAGATACTAGAAACTAGTCCCAAATAGATCTAATTACGAAATTTTAAGTTGTAAGTTGTTATTGCTTTAGTATGGTTGATTTTCTCTCGCGAATAAGCTGTGAAGGTTCGGGATGTTATCACTGCCGCATTTAGCTGCCAAATGTATACGATAAAAATTCGTAGTTACTCATTTTGTTTTTGGCTTTGGTTCTAATGTTGGTACTAGACACTAATTAATTTTGTTGTTACTGCATACTACTAGTGGATTGCGTTTGTGTTTTTCTAATGTTTTGACTCACGATTTTTACGTCGTTTTATTTACTTCTCATACTTCCAATAATTCAAGCCTACATTAAAAAAAATTAATTGAGTAGTTTTTAAGAGAAGCTAATTACTGTTGGCGATTGATACGGAATCTTAATTTTGATATTTTATCAGGCGATTGAACTTACCCACCTTTTGACGCCAAGATTTCGTACAAATAATTGGAGTATTGTAGTTAGTTCCAGTTCCTTTTTTTTTTTTTTTTTTTTTTTTTTTGTAAATCCAAGAATCAATCAGTTCCGTTTAAAAATACCTGCGAGTCACTATTTATTCATTTAATCTGGCTTCATTGACTTTTGTGGAATACCTATCTATTTCAAAGATGTGTTAATACCAGCTACGATATTTTTAAGAACTGATGTATTTCTGTGGTTAATTGTGAGTCTTGAATTTATTACCAGAAATCTAGTAATTTAAACACAGTTATAAACAAAAAAAACTGTTAATCGTCCAAAGTAACTTTAAAGTATATTCTTTTTATTTTTGTTTTGAATTGTTGTTCAGAGTTTATATAAGTTTATGTACAGATGATGATTGTTCCCTTTTGAGATAAGTTCACTTTCTTTTCTCTTTTAAATAAATACTCATTGTTGATAAGTTCTTTTATTTTTTTTTAACAAAGGTGAATTCACTCGCTCGCTCTCTAACCCTTATGGTGGCAATAATTAGATTTAAAGTATAGAAGTATTGAGATGTTCGGCACACGTGAGTACTAGGACTGCGAAGCGATCCCTAAAACTCTCGCTAGAAGTAATTGTTACCCCCCCCCCCCCAAATATTAATGGTTGTTTTATTTTTTTTCTTCATTGCGTTATTTACTGATGTTTTATTTTGAAAAGTTTGTCCTTCCAGATGTTGTCGGTCTTCGTGCTGGCTCTCTGTTTTTATAATTAATTAAGCACGTGGTGGAGGCTTCCCTTTCGTGTTAGTCGTTTCTGTTTCAGAAACTTGTAGTTAAAGATTTATTTATTTTATTTGTTCCAGTGGCTTCCCCTCCTGACACTCCATGTTTCAGGAATGATACCCCATGTTACAACACATTCCTGTAATTCGGATTGGATTATCTTACTCTTTTGAATACTAGCAACTTTGTGTTTTAAAACTTTCTAAATTTCTCTATAAATATTTGTGTTGAATAGAGCCTTTTTTTATTTACACTGATACATTGAATTATGCACATTGTTTAGGTGTTACCCTCAATATATTTCAAAGCTTTATAATATTAAATGTGTGTATTTTACGTTATGCTGCATTAGAGTAAAGCTTTACCTGATTTTCTCCTGGTTGCCACATTATCTTGTGAATAATTGTATTATGGCTGACATATTAAATGTGCCGATATGCTACTGCTAGTTATTTGTGGAATACATTTGTTATTTTATACATAATATGGTAATAAAAATTTGAAAGTTTTTTGTGAGGTTTTTTTAAATAATAGTAGTATCCTTCACTGCATAAAGCATACATATGGTAGGACCCATACATGCACATTTCACAGTGTAGTGACCGAAAATCACACATAGAGAAAGTTACAGCACTTTAAACTTCCTTGAATGTTATTGTCCAGTTTTCTAATACTCTAACATTTGCTAACGCTTTCAGTAATAGTCTGGGTTCATTTCCGCCTGTCCAGTTTCGTCTGTCTTCATTTGACTGTTTATCAATGCTTTGCAATGTTTTAAAATATATATTAGGGGAAATTATACATTTGGACAGTGCCAATGCAACTGAATGATAATTGCATAGGCGTATTGTTTTACTTGCATTACATTATATGAATTGTGGTAACAATAAGAGATACGGAGTTCTTAAAAATGTGGAACAAAATTTGTTGAAAAAAAAACTGAATAATATAAAACCACAAGAAATGCCGAAGTTCATGAAAAATGATCAACATGTCCACAAATGGATCCAGGAAAGTGAATTCACCTGAACCTGCGTCACTCGAAGCGCAAGCAAAAGCGGGCAACCAAGGCACGCCAGTTTATCTACTTCATACATTTTTACCATATATCGTGTAAAGCAAATAGAATTTTAAGAAGCAGGTAAATCGCTTGCGTTCCGGGAAGAAAAGTGGCGCATATATTGTGTGAATTAAATGTTTTGAATCTAGTTATCGGTCAGTAAAAATTCTCAAACATTGAGAAAACATCTAATAAAGAAATACAAACACCTACTACCGTCAAAACATCGGCAACCAAAACACAGATATACTCGCCTCACGATTGAAAATGGCACGAACATCGACAATGGTACACGTAAAATAGCACATTCAACCCAAGTCATAAGGTTGCACCGGTAAGGTGCTAGTAAACTACCCTCTGTAAGTTTACAAATAAATATTATAGTTGATTCACGATAACTTCGGCATTTTATGAGACCCTGCTAAATATCTACTTTTGGATACTGATTACGTATCCTTCCGCTACACATAAACATACACATTACCATGTGACGTCTACTTTTATAACTGTCAAATGCGTTGGTTGCTGTTCAAAGAATGCTGTTATATTTCCTACGAATGTTCACAATTTAGGCTTATAACAATATTTAGGTCGGCTTTATCACTTTTTGTTACGTTACACACGATATAGCACGTTACACATAATAAACATTAATATTCTTCCACGGCAGTGTTTGTTACAACTGTGGCGGAAACAACAGTAGTATTTAACCTGTTGTAATTAATATGTTTTCGGTTATTTCGTTAAAAGGACGGGTTATTTGGAATAAAAATTAAAGCGGAGAGAGACAGTAAATTCGTGTCGCGTATTGATTGTTTGTAGCACGGACAAACGTAAAAGATAACAGTGAACATGAAAACATATAGGCCTACCGTAACGTTTATTCCGCTAATGTTTACATGCATTTGTACTTACTGGTCTGTAGGTTAATTTTATTATTTATTAAAATTTATCTGGTTGGGCTTAGTATCTTAATGGGATCGTGGCAGACATACAAATCACAGAAACGTAAGCTCGTTACACAACTGTTTTCAAACACCTAGCACAAAGGTAGAACGTTGTGATAAACAGAGATGAATTTCAATAAGTAACTTCGTCATAACATCAGTTCATGGTTAAAACGTTTACCTTTGCACATATTTGAAATCCACACACACACACACACACCTGGCTTGCGTAACGATTACAACGCAGCCACCACGCCCTTTCAAACACAGCGATCACAACACAACACTTTTAACCCTGCCGTGGAAACACATTTTTATAACAACATTGTAACTTGCTAGGATGTTTAAAAAACACGAGTACGACCTTGACACTTCGTTCAGAAACACGCCGTGTCATTGAAACGTCGCCACATCACTGACAGTCGTAAGGTAACGTGTATAATCGCCCGCCAATATGACGGTTGGGTTGGGATAAGCGCATGATTCTAAATTCTCCTTTCCACACCACGTTTGCCAACCTGCTGGATTTGTAAGCGTCGCGCCATCGCATCACATCTAAATGACATATAATATATATTTAAACAATAAAATCTTGTTTCAGTTGTAAATTACAATTTCAAACATCGTTATTGTTGCTGTAATTAGTATAAAATGCGCTGAAATTAAAAATAACAAGATTTATACTTTTCCTGCCTCACGGGTGGTACGAACTTCCCGAGAGAGAGCGAAAATAGAGAGAACGAGCGATAGCGACACGATCCGCTTCTCTTAAACTTTTCTTCCAGATGGGGAAAAAAACACAGTGTCACTAGAGCGAGCCTAAGCACGGTAATTTCCGCTGATATTTTTTACTGCAGCAATAAAATGTGTTTTCATCAGTGCTACCTAACAATACAAATATATCCATTGGCAACGTTTAATTTACAAATAGTATACATAAAAACGAGGTTAAAAAATATTGTAACTGTGAACTATTTTTTATCGGCCGTTGGCAACACGTCGCTGCTCTCGCTGTTGTTAATTAATATTTAATACGAAATGGAGATTACAAGTTATACAAGATACTGAGTCGATTATTAATCTATTCAAGAACACAGTACTTTAACGTTAGTCACGGGGTTATATAATTTTGGAATACAAGTGATTTAACACAACAGGTTGACATATTACGCCTAGGGTAATTTTTTAAAGGTTTGATTCCAAAAGGCCGAAGAAAGCGTGAATGGACTATAATAAAACTTATGTCTAACCGCGTGGCTGACCAAAAATTCTTTTGCACGTTGCACTACACCTTAACTTAATACTTACGACCATTGCGTATTCCAAAGGACCGTTGTGATGGCTTTCCACAGCCTACTCAGTTACCATTAATACTGCCATATGCTAAATATCCGGAAAGACAAGCCAAAAATTGGTCGTAAATAAAAAAGTTGACATGATCACACTCAAATATAACGATTCTCAACTCCCTTCACTCTTGATCTCCCACGCACTATTTTGATGTCCACTTTATTAAGTGAAATTCAACAATGCCCAAGGACGCGCCCACAGCAGGCTGCAATAAAATCAGTATATGTACTAACATCAAAACGAATTGAAATTACTGCACTAATGTGCGTCTTTCGCTTCGATTTTGTTCAAGTCAGTTTACATTACAACACGAAATTAACTTAGTGAATAAAGTAAACAAAAGTTACCTGGTACCATATCAATTTGATTCAACATAATCCAGGGTACTTATTAGAAGACGCTAGCGATTTTTTTCAACATGGCAAGATCCGCAAAAGTGATACATACAACCTTCACAGGCCTCAGATATATTTTACAAAAAGACACGATGCTCCATAATTGCCTTAATTGTGAAACAGTACTTATGAATAAAGTAAGTTACATATTAGTTTGGTGGATTGATATATAAGGTAATGGCCTGGGAACACTGTGAACAGTATGTATTGGGCAGTTATAGTGTGGAAACACCTCTTACTCACTTGATCATTTTTCATGGCATGGTGAGGAGCCACAGTGGCTGAGCGGTTAGACTGCTCGCATCCCATCAAGGCGAACCGGGTTCAATCCCCGGCTGGGTAACTCCCGGATTTTCGCAAATGGAAATTCCACTGGACGTGCCGCTTTTCGGCGGGTTTTCTCTGAGATATTCCGTTTCCCCCGACGTTGCATTCCGGCGTTACTCTATTCTCACCTCATTTCACTCTCATCGGCTCTCAACACCTCATTGTTAACAGCCGCCCATATCTCTTAACACAACTATACCAGCCTAGTAGTAAAACCCTAATCATCCCTAATTCTATGCCAAGTGCTGCTGTACTTACAAGGCTATCCTGCTAAAAGCGGTTTAATGGGAGTTTTTTTAATTACACAGTTACTTTAGAAAAATTAGTACCAACGAGTCGAGTACAACGCTTACATACAGATTTGTGAACATAGCGACAGTAAAGGTGCAATACTGTATTCCTGGAATAAGAATTTTTGTTAGCTGGTCATGAATATATATTGTGGAGGGGGGGTCGGGGGAAAGCTTATAATTAAGGTAGAAAACTGCTATGGTTTATAATATTTAAATTTAATAAGTTAGTGTTAATTAGTGCTGTATTGGGTGTTTCTGCTATTTGCTTACATTTTGAGAACGTTAAGCTAGGTCAATGGGCCAATGTCGCTGGTTATTGTTCGTTTTTAATTAATACTACATTATGTCGACATGTGGTATAAGACATCGATAGCCTTTTTTGCTTCCTAAGAAACACATTTTCACCAGCTTAATGCACTATAAAATTATCTAGTCATTATTTCACAGTGGATCCAGATCAACAGTTTTAAGCATGGCGTTTCGAGTTGTGAAGAAGTTCGGTGGGAGTGTATCCTTCTTTTAATTTCCAGTGAAACTCAAAACTTTAGAAATACTCTAAACATTGCGAGACAAGTGGCAGTCCGCTCAACATACCGCTTGACTACGAGGCGAAGGAAAATTACTGTGTTATACGTCCCGACAGAAAATACGTTCTTCACATGAAAGAGAATTTTTATTATTAAAAATTAAACCTACATTTCTTACACGCTATATTAACACCAACCTGTTCTGCGTGTTTGCTAGACGATCTGTTGTGTTTACTAGACGATCTGTTGTGTTTACCCTTGTTACGACAAGGGACTTTACGACTGGCAATACTCCACTCCACTCCACGACGTGACATCGCCTCCGGCTGCAGCAAGCGCCGAGGGTATACTGGCGATCTCGCCAACGTGGCAACCATGTGACGCAGTGGCGCCACTGTTGAGGTGATCGCCGGAAGTGAGCCCACGTGGACGGAAGTTGGCACTAACCAAGGAGTTTTTTTGACCCCCGAGACTATTATCGAATGTTCTCTGGGCCATGATTGGCCAGATTTAAAAGTTAGTTTGGTGGAGTAGGAGAAACTGCCCGATCCTAGAGTATAAAACATTGGGAGGTGGTCGGTAGCCTCAGAGACCGACTTTCCTTCTAGACTTCTCCACAAGTTAAGTAAACTAATATAATGTAACTTTGACCCTTCAGGTCGGAAAACAGGCAAAATGGCGGCTATGTCCGTCCAGTAAGATAGGGCATTTTAAATATATTTAAGGATAGAATTTCTTAGTAAATAGCTGATCGGATTTTTGTAAAAGCTTTCTTATGCTTAAAGTAACAGCCATTTTGTGATCAAACACAATTTATGAAAACTAAAAAAGATTATTAAATAAAATCTTAATGGTTTTAGTAACTCAGCCATTTTGTGATATAACTAAGGAATCGAAGGATTTTAGATGCTGTTTTAATCCTGAAATGCAGCAATGTCTTTAAAAGATGTAGTCATTTTCTAGTAGAATAGTAGGAAAGTTAAGAAAATAAATGAGTCTGAATAATTTTCAAGTAACCCAAAAGAAAGACATGTGATAATGAGTAATTGTGGAACACTCATTTAGAAAATCACTTTTGAATGAAAATGTTAGAATTGTAGAATCTAACATTGCGAATATAATAGAAATTTATGAATCTTTCTATTGAAACCTCTTTATTTGCGAGACATTGTATTCATGAAACTTTCGTGTGAAAGTTGGTTTATTTACCCTCGTAGCATAACCACAATAAAATATATAATATATTATCATCACTGTTTATATTTTGAGTGATTACTTATCCCATTAATTTTGGAATTTCTAAAAATAAAAAGTTCCTTTTTTCAATATTGAAATTCTTAAAATATAAAATTGTTTATCCTAGGTAAATTTGTATTTTTACTAGCCCAAAATAATATAAATGGGCATTCATATATCAACGCCTACGAATCATTGTATTTCTCCTTGGTATCATTTTTAAAACAAACAGTTTGATAAAAGTTTGAAGCCCAAGTGAATCAAGGTGCATTTTATATCAAATAAAGTATGCAATGTCTTGAGAGAATTAATGTGTGTTCTTGCCAGAAATCCTTACACTTCGTGGCTCTGTCTTATACATTTGGTTTTTGAAATATTTTCATTTTCACTACTGGGCTATTTATAAGCCCCCTGCCACGTCTTTTGAGAAGGACGTCGCAATTGTGTGGCTAAACGTGTAGCATACAGAATGTTGGTGTTGCAGTAATAAACTTCATAAGCCTGATGTTCTAATACAGGCGTGTCCACATTTTTACCACAAACAAAAATGTTGTTAGTGTACCTATCAAGCAGATTATTTATCGGTTCGTCAAGTCAACGTCCATCTCGTTACACCGACTAGAAAATGTCCGATATCACATGTTAAAGTGAAATGTAGACATACATATTTTAGTTTTATTTTGGCGGAAGGGAAAAATAAATGTAGCCGGGGGGGGGGGGGGTTTGGTTGGTATTGTCATTCAAGTGTGTTAGTCAAGTTCAGCCTGCTGCAAAGTAAATGCACTTGGTAAACGCAATGACAATACAGCCAACAGAACTCAATGCATAAAAAATCCAAAAAGCAAAAACTTTACCCACACTAATAAATAAAATTTAAGTGTCTGTCTGTTATTTCAAAATTGATGATAGCAACATTTAAACGTATTATGCTATTTAAACGATGTTAAAGCATACATAACTGTTTTTAAATCTTTTATCTGTCTGTCTGGATGTTTGCGCAGAATAGGTTTCCGAAACGGCTGAATCGATTTTTATAGAAATTCCAGAGATTACAGAGTCTATTTCTATTTAAAATACGCTCTTGATTTAATCTCGAAATCTCAAATGGTTATTAAGTAAATTAATTTTTTTCATATAATATTTTTTTATGTTTCATGTATTATTATTATTTTTCAAAATAAGTTTTGTCAAAAAAATTGTTAAAACAACAACAGTTTTTAAATAATCATGGATATAATACACACCATAGAAAAAGATACAACAGTTTTTTGCAAAAACTTAGTAAAGTAACATATCAAACAACCAACACTAATGCGACGATAAAACTATTTCCGATAATAAAGTAACAATCTTTCAGGCCAAATATATAGGCATGTATTTCAATAACTCCATAAAACCTGGGCTAAGCGATGGCGGGCTGTATTTTAATAACTCTATAAAACTTAAGCGAAGTAAAATTTATATTTTAAAAATATGTAAACAAATCCTAAAATCCACGCGAACCAAGTAGCGGAAACAGCTAGTTAACAATAACAATACTAAAGTCACTTTAGTGGGTCGTGAGTTTTCATGTCGGTGTTTTCCAGCAACACCGTTGTTATCTGCATCTTGTTTACATTGCCCAAAAAAAAAAAAAAAAGGTGTTCTGAAAAAATACATAAAATAAAAGGTTAGTGAGTAATTGAGTGAAGAGGTTGGGCGTGCTCCTAACATCGAGATCTAGAGAGTCGAGAAAATTCGTTGTGCGCATGCGCAGCGCGTGTTTAGAACGTTCGCTCCTCACACCCATGATCGAAGAAAGGCGGACAAGCCTAGCGAACTGGAGGCGACGCGTTGGTATCCAGTCCAGGCGAAGAATCCAAAACACATTACGCCACACAAAATTTACTGGGCGCAAGTCACTCAGGGTGCCCGTTATACAGGTAGGGGGCAGTGACTTTTTTTAGGTGCGAACGCCAGACGCTGGATACCGGGGGACAGGCCCATGGGGATGTAAGGTGCGGCGGCCAACGTACCAGATCCTGGAAGGTTTTCGTCTAGTAGAGTGACCAGCCTGTAATGGGTGTGTGGCTGTCCATGATATGCCAGAAGGCATCATGTGGCTATGCCCGGTGATTCAGTCTTTACAGGTGACATATGGAATGACTGAGTCTTCTCTGGTAGCATGGATGCTGGAATAGCAAACCACAAACCGGCCTTTAAAAGGCGTAAGGTGTGATATAACTTATGGAGCTCATGCCCGGTGGGAATGCCCGAGACTAAGGGATAGGACTTCCCTACGCTGACGTGAAACAGCATTCCGCCCTTTGGAGAGAGCATATGGACAATGAAATGTCGAGGCTACTGTCAAGCCCTAGTAAGTATTGGAGCCCACATCCAACATGGTTGCAGCAATAGTCAGTCATGCATAAGTCTATAGCCTCTGCTGACTTTGGGACCCACACTTCCTCGTGATACCACTGGGTGAATCTTTCGAGAGCCGGCAAACGTGGGCTACCCGTGGTGTTCCCTATACCAAGTTTTATATTTAAAAGGGGTATTTGCATCTCAGAAGAGTGCAGTTAAGGCAGATAGTGACGACTCTGAAAGGAGGCGGGCCGGTTGACTCGTTTACGGTCAGACCGCGGAGCCCAAATTCTGGATCTTAGTGAAGAACCCAAAGACATAATGGTAATGGACAAAAGGCTTGGTGAGCCGGAGAGGTTGTGGGCTGGTTTTACGCGCGGGATTTAGCGCGCATCCTTCCCGATAAACCGGGCCTCGGGTAAACCCACAAGTGTTATGAAAAGGAAGGAGTATCATGGGCTGACCTCCGAGCCCTAGTCAAGGGTTCTCCTTGGCAATTTGTCACTGTGGGAAAGGACTCGTGTGGGCAGTGGTTGGAATATCGCACCGGCGTGTCTATGGCTTGGCATTGCACAATTAACATCACTGAGATAATAACAATAACGCATTACCCTTAGGGTAATCAGAGCCGGCTGGTAGGCACATAGTATACCTTATATCGCTAAGATTCCGTGAGGCTAAGCCTAAATACATAAACAGTAAGGATTCACATCATAGAGACCAGTGATGGCGACCATCTGAGGACTGGAGCAATAACAATTCTATGTTATGTTATGTACGGAGTCTGTCTGTCAGTCAGTCTGTCTGTGGATCCACTCCGAGATGAAGCCATCAAGATGCAACTTGGCGTTTCACTCGTCACCTTCCGACTCAACACTCAGCCTCCGGCGACTGTATCATTCTGGTTAGTAATATCTTGTAATTTATTAGGACCGCCCTCACCAATAATTTATATTTAATGTATATCACATTAGTTTAATTAAATACCTGGTCTGTCTTCATAATTAACTTCAATTCGTTCTTCCCTCACAATAGTATAAACCTTCCATGCCCCCTAGACAGCAGTATAGAATATTAAAAACATAACAACATGAAGGATATTTATTGTCTATACTGTACGTAATAAGGATTCAGTGACCGGTGTTTTGAGCCTCGTACTTGTGCGAAATCTGATTTGTGGAAATTTCTGCATCTCCTATCTGCGAATGGTTAATGGTGATCTAAACGATCACACAATACGTTGCTCACTGGCTATGAGAAGCACGCTTCGCACAAGTACAGCACCCATCAAAGAATTAAAATATTGCAACACTTGGGCTCGAAAATTAGTTCGGGACTGAAAGGGTTAATTTTGAATGTCGCCGAGGGACCACGTATGCCGCTGCTGTCGTTCGGTGAGCGGATGCTTCATAGACTAAAGACGAGGTGGACCGATTTTTCGTCTCCTGCACATGAACCTAACACCGATCTACCCCACGCCAATACAACTGACAAAGTCACGTGAACAACACTGACTATTGCGTTTGTTTACGTCTAAATTTTCAAAAGATAAGACATTTTAAGCTAATACATCTCAAAGCACTTGTTTGCATAAGCATTATTTTAACCTCAAGTGGGGCCACGATAGCTAAACGGTTAGACTGCATACCTCCCACCAAGGCGATCCGGGTTCAATCCCGGCCGAGTCACTCCGGATTTTTGCATGTGGGAATCGTGACGGACGATGCCGTTGGTCGGTGGGTTTTCTCGGGGATCTCCCGTTTCCACCGCCCTCAATCACCCCCACCGGCTCTCAAGACCTCGATGCTAAGAGCCGTCCATTTATCTCCACTCAATCACGAACATGAAGTATTATCCATGTCGTTCATGAGAGTAGTGTTAGCAGAAAAGCAGTTCCAGGTTGAGGCACAGAGACTGGTTTTGCCCAGCTAGTGTGTTCACTCTTTAGTCCATTCATGACTACTTCCAACTTTTCTGAAACCCTGTTTAGGTTCTGCTTTCAGGATATTCCTCCGCCTTGGGCAAACAAAGCTTAACAGAATGTAGAAAATTATACCAAAGAGACAACGTACCGCTTTCGTGCGCACTCAGTGAGGTGCGTTTATAGTAACACTTCAATCCTAATTGAACCTTGAATCGACTGACGAATCCTGATTGAAATGTTAGTATAAACACATCCGGACTGGACTGAAGTAGGAGTGGAGTGAGACAATACAGTCCAGTTGTCGAAGTGGACTGGAATGTAGAATCCGGATAGAAAAGTTTAAGTACTTCAAACACACATCGGACTGAAATTAGAACAAATAAGAAGTGGCCGCCATATTGACTCGTTAGTTTGGTTATGGAAGAGGTTAGAATCATTCTGAGACTGGCAAAATAAGGGTTTTTTTTTTTTAAGTGAAGCAAAAAAAGAAATGGCCAAGAAGGAACTGGAAAATATTTTGACGGAGAAATACGTGGAATTCCTATTTTATATTATGTTGAAAAAATATATTTTACGTATACTGGACTTTCGTAATTAGTTAGTTTTTTGGTTCTGCCAGTCGCCAATAGAGTGCTTCAATCCCGTTTCAATCCACATTTAGTCTTGTTTACACTTTAGTCTATGTTCGAAAATTTACTTTAACTGTTTACTTTCGATACGAGTTAACTCCGAGTTCGCTACGAGTTGATTCCAATCCGAGTTCGGTCCAGTCCAAATTTCATTCATATTGATTATAAATTAAATTATCTAAATACTATAATATGTAATATATATAATAATAATAAATATATAAGAAAGTAACGAAAATATGTACTGTTAACAGAAGAACAAACCGCTTATGATAGATGGCATATTTAGGAAACTACCAACCAAACACGTCTCACATAGTGTGTATTTTCAAATATTTGATTTAAAATGTGTAAATAAGCCGCGGATAGATTGTAAACTCGTACGTGCCCTACGGACGGAACGTGGCGACGAGTCCGGTGCACTCAGCGCGCATGCGTGGCGCTGGCCCGCGCTCCAGGACAATGTGAAGAAGGGGTGAGGGGAGGCGTCAATTCATGGGCTCGGCTGGAGAGTGGAGAGCAGTCGCGCGCTAGCCAGCACGCGGGTCGCACGCATGGCGAGCTGCGAGCGTCAGCGCAGGGCCAGGTCGCACCGCGGCCTCCACGACGTCGCCGCCCCCCGCCGCCCCCTCGACCTGGCGCTGCCCCCGGGGAGCTCCGGCCAGGCGTCGGCCGCCGCCGCCTTCTTCGCCAGGTCAGTAGCCACTCTCTCTCTGCTGCAGGATTCAAGATCGCTGGGCTGCAAAAACTTACATCTTATATTCGTGCCACACACACCGACCCACTTGGGGACACAACATACGTGTATTTGCCAGTAAATGCAAAAGATTAATTTCTTGCTTACTATGAAACATGCAAATAAAATAAAGAAGAAGTATTAATAGAGAATGAAACAAACTCTGTAACGTACTGTACGTACTTACTTAATCTTAACAAGTGCGTAGCAAAAGTCAATTCACAAGACATCAGTAATATCCAAAAGTGAAAGAAAATCTAAAACTTAATGATTTATTTTAAAAAATTAGGGATTACAAAGCTATTACTTACATGATCGTAAAATAATTTTTAGAGTTGTAAGTATTTTTGTTTCTGCAAGTTAGTTTTTGATTATATATTTCGATTTTAGAAAACCAGTCAAAATTTGGTTTTACTATTCAAATAGACATACAATATGAAATATGAAAGTATAAATTATTTTTAATGAATTGGCGTGACTTGTAATGTTGACCAGTTGAGCAGTGTTTGTGAAAAATGTAAAACATTTTGTTTGTTTGCCTTCGGAGGCTGCGAATTTCGACGGACGCGTGTATAAAATTTAGGCGACGGTAAGTGCTGTTTCCAACATTCTTCTCAGTGCTAGTTTCATCTGTGGGGAACCTCAACGTCATCAGTTCACGCCCAACTCCCAGACTCACTCACTGAACGTACATACGCCCAGCTGACAAGAGGTTACAGCACATACGCCATTATAACGCAGTGGTGTACGTATGTGTAGGGCTGGTGGGTTGGCTTGAGGGGGGGGGGAAGAGAGGGGGATGATATCGTGGCGATCGACCTTCCCCGAGAATCCAAATTTCTGTGTAGCTATAGTGTGATATTGTTGGACTGGAAATTATCTTCTATTCTTCGCCGACCCTTGCGAGAAAAGGGGGTGAAAAAAGGATCTTGGGTTGCTGGCGGGGGGGGGGGGGGTCCCATACCACCACTTAACGGGTTGCCATTTGGAAGTGTTGACTTTTGATATCAATACTGTCCAGCCAAAATAATATTCTCTCTGCACTTGAAATCCTCCCCCTCCCCCCTATCTCCCCCCCCCCGAATAATGGGTCTCAGTAAACCTGTCTTTAAGCGTCACGTCGTATCACTAGTAATGTCTTATGTATGAGTTGCACGGTGGTATAGCAAGTGCATTAAGTGACCTGCATACACATTATAGTCCATTCAAGAAGAGTTCCAACATTTCTGAAGCTATGCCACCTCCTCACGCAAACAAAGCTTGACTACGTCTAGAAATTTCCCCAAAAGGACGACGAAACGCATTCGTGCTCACTCTGTATGCATTATATTTTGCATGAAAACAACTCCTTACTACGTAAAGGCAATTCACTATAAAATGAGCACTTTAGAAATCATACTTTGGAAAAAAGTCACTGCCCCTATCTACATATACTTTAACGGGCGCACTGTGTGACATGTGCCCAGTAAAGTTGGTAGTGATGGATGGAAAGTAGTTCCATTATCTTAACGTTGAATAGAATGTGTTAGGTAACCATTTGTCATACCTTATTAATTCTTCCGCTTTCTGTTTTGTTTTTAATGCATCGAAGTGTAAATATGGCCATATTTGTAACATATTTACTTTTCTAATAATTTCACTGTCTCTTTTGACCGACACATGAATAAAGTGATATGGCAATGTTCATTTTACATAGGCGAAAGAACACACAACGTGTTTGCAAGTATATCTTGCGAAGAGCTTTCAGAAGTGCTCATTTTACTGTGAACAGCCTATAGGAGCCCGTATTGATCTTTGCTACAGACTTTTTATCTGCAAACGCTGGAAGTCCCATAAGTACACGCAGCACTACGAGAACACTCCACGCCAGTTTTAGAGTCCTGCGCTTAAGGCGACAGCGTTCTTGTAGCGCGTGCCTTATTGCTCCCGCTATTCTCGGCCAAAAAAATGAGAAAAATGATTTAGATGAACGACCAATAAATTTAATATTTTTATAAGTTGCTAATATATTACATATTTTTTCTTTGTAACATATAATAATGGCCTGGTAAGAATAATAAAAGTATGACAATGGCGGGAAAACGCTTTTTAAAACTATACGAGTTTTTAATTTATATCTATTTTCGTACATATCTTAAAATTTAACGAATTTAACACGCTAGGTTACTGATCAGAATAATTGTCCGCGTCATGAGAACGCCATGAAGAATACTATTTTCTTGCCAAATGTTTTATATCGTTCGCTCGACTTTAAATTTGAGATTTTTAGATCAAATTTAAAGTCAGACTAGGGATAAGTTAAACACTTACCAAAGCGAACAAAGAGTCGGATTGTAAATTCCGTGGCAATCCTGGGACTTTAAGAAGCATTTTTGCCGAAACCAAACTGGGTGCTATATTTCCTTTCCAACAATTTTACAAATCAAGTCTTTAAGATAAAATAAATATATTTTAGCTGAAATTATTTAAATTTTTTTAATGGTTTGGTATTTTCACCCAATTATCGCTGATATCATGACATGAAACAATAATATATCCTCAAAACCTAGGAAAAAATATTCATACCCTTGAGCACTCTAAACAATATGACAAACACCAAAACGTTAACTTCAGATTGTAAACAAAACTCAGCTTTGGAATCAACTCGATTCGGCATCGTCACATCATAAGCGATCACAGTTTTACAGACGCTTACATAAATATATTACTAAAAAAAACAAAAAGAGAAACAAATTATAAGTTATAAAGTTTATTATGTTGTTCAGTGGATGTGCCTATTTAGTTATTTAAGTTACTCTTAAATATAAAACTATTTATATGTGCAGTATCAATATTAATCTTCTCTACGGTTATTTCAAGCCACTAACTTATAAGCTATCAGATTTTTTTCTCGAGGCCTATTAAGAGCTAATATTGGCACAAGGCCGTGGGCGAGATGGCTAGATTGGAGCCAAAATCGTTATACTTCGGTGACTGAGTGGCAGCTCAGTATGTTTGTATAACCTTAAAGTACAGACTGACCGTATAAACAGCGGTGAATTCACTTCAATGATATACTGAGTGTATGTGGTGATTTATCTGAGCACTTTGTCGTAAGAAATTTTAAAAATAACGGATTATGTGAACGTATGTATTGGTCTACTTTCTTACTGATATAAATACGCACTAGA
Source organism: Dryococelus australis (assembly GCA_029891345.1). Lineage (NCBI taxonomy): Eukaryota > Metazoa > Arthropoda > Insecta > Phasmatodea > Phasmatidae > Dryococelus > Dryococelus australis. The sequence continues at coordinate 239,863,620 of CM056993.1, forward strand.
TTAAAATATAGACCGTCGGTCTTTATGCTCCAAGTGCTTATCATATTAGATAGAAACTAAGAATTAACTTTCTCTCACCAACTCAAAGTGTACATCGAAAGACAGCTATCTGACGTCTCACTGTTCAGTTAAATACACAAATGCATAATTTATAAATATACTATAAAAATATATTTTTCTCTCATTGCTTCGTATTAGGGCAATGTGTTTAGATGCTAATATTCTGTACAGCAATGAAAGAGTACTGAATGTAAATGAACAAAGATGCCTATCGCAGTGTTTATATAAACATATATGTGTATAAAAGTGTTTTTGAATAATACGTCTATAGTATAACCACAGCATCTATGGGCTAATAGAAACAATAAATCCTCGTAACAAAATGTTTTAAAAAGTCATCTAGTATTTTTTAATTGAAGTATAAATATTGCAAAACAACGCAAAGAGTCTGTAGCTCTACGTTCCTTGCGTGTCTGGCAAGTTGCATATCCTGAAGGCGAACGAAACTTGTGTGCCATGCGGGAGTGGCTGCACATAGGCCACCATACAATACGGATTATCAATTGAGTAGTAAAGGCTGTCAGAATTGTTTCCATTTTACTTCCAACGACACACAAACCTCACTGTTGGCGATGTAGGGTTTGCAAACTAGTCCATAGATGCTGTGGTTTTAAATTCGACATGTTGTTCAAAAACACCTTGTGTACACATACACACAGATATGCAACGTACTTCCGAACAACACAAACCCACGTACAGCTGGTTCCACATTAGTGCTACGCGTTGCGATAAGCGGTAGCCAATCAGGATGAAACAGATTCCATCGCAGTACGTCGGCGTCGAGTGCGTTACGCGAAGTTCTTGTGTTGCGATTGTCGGGGCCAGCCTGCGACGGAGAATAAGGAGAATAAAAGCATCTATTTTTTTACAATTTGAAAACGACTGTCACGTTTACGCCGACGTTTTCGTATTTGTATTTTTATTATTACTGCGTGGATGTGCAGAATAGAAGACTAGGCTTCTTATAGCTATGGACAATGTCATAAAATTCGTTTATTAACATTAAAATAGTTCTCCTCTTTCTTGTTATGTCTCGTTCCCGCTAGTTTTCGTCACACATCGTGTTCATACTACCCTGTTTTTATCTTCTACCACTTAAAACATGCAGTTTCAACTTTCTACACGTGTCTTTTGTTATATTCGTGATGATGTTTGAAAATGTAATGTCCGCCCTTAAACTAGATAGCAGCACCATCTCAGGCGGCGTCCGTCGCCGACAGATCATCGCTCAGTTGTGAAACAGCAAGTATAGCTCGTCGCAGCCCAATGCATAGCACTATTGTGGAACCAGGTTACGTAGGTTGTTTCTTACGAAAATACAACATGAACACGAATCACTTATTTTCTTTAAATCGATTACTTAAGGAGTTATCCCCCCCCCCTGAAAATTTATTTTTAAAACGCTTTCATTTAACACAATATTATACATTATTTGTATTAGACAGAAATTTTGTTGGATAGTGTTTGTTTGTTTGTATAACAGAGAGCCAAGAGTTCCGCCTTCCTGCAGCTATTTTGCACGTTCCAGGCCTCGAAACGAGGTAGTTCTAAGGCCGACACTCTTTCACACGCCACTCGCCTCATCGCCACGTGACCATAGACTAAATATGAGGTAGACCGATCTCGCTGGCTGCGCACAACCAATCTCCGTGTCCCACCATTGAACAGCTTTTCTACCAATACGACGTGCAAAAATGGCGTGGACTGGGTTTGAGGTTATAACACTGCTTTGAGATGATTCCTCTAACCAATATGTAGTGCATTTTGATTAAATTAAAATTGGTAAAAGTATTTTATTCAACAAAAGTGCTTGTAATTTATAAATTAAGATGTAAACAGACACATACATCACTATTTACCACGTGACTTTGACAGCTGTGTGCCTTTGCAGTAGGTGAATGTTGGGTACATGCGCAGAAGACGAATAATCGGTTTACCTCATCTTTAGTTTATGCTCGTGATGCCTTGTTGGCATCACGGGAGAGTGACAGAGATTACTGTATTATTATTATTGTGGGTGGGTTGAAATTGCATGATGTTTGAATGTTTGAAATTATATATATATATATATAATTTGTATGCACAACTGGATGTCACCTGGGGTTTGCACGCGACGCGGAAGTGCCTGGACCGGAGTTAGTAGGCGCGATAGAGCTGCTCTCTGCAGCTAGTGGGGTGAGTGAGTGAGTCTGTAACCACTGCTGGCAACACCTCGATGCAGCAATGCGCCCAGTCAAGCAGAGTTTCGTGACGTGTGACATGTTGTATCTCGGGAAACGGGGAGAAGCACGTAGTGGGATTCTTAAGATTGTACGAGGAACACTTCAGGCTACGAGGGACAGAGCGAGAGACATTCATGTTCACGAGTCCAGACGACAACAATTCCGCGGGTGTTCGTTATTGGATTGATAGTAGACACGCTGATCAATTCCCCACTAAAACCAAGCCAGGGGCCTGCGGAATCCGAGAGCTAAGTTACAGTCGGTGAGGCAGGTAACCGTACGAATGAGTTTTTATGGTACAACGTTGCCTGGGAACTCATGCATGTGCTCGCACGCGCCTATCGGCATTCACTCGCACATCCCGTCCTGCAGTTGCAATGGGAATATTGTATTTATGGTAGTGTTGTATGGGAATGCTAGCACGTACTCGCTCCACGCCTAAAGGCGCTCGTTCGCATCATCCGGGTCTGCTTAAGACTTAAAACGTATGACTTAAGAATTAAAACTTAAAACTTAATAATTTAGAATTAAGACTCAATACTCAAGACTTGAAGGTACGCGACAAATGGGTATATGATATTATGCTCGATAATTATGGTACATCCGAAGCCAACTTTTATTGTATACACGAACCTTATCCCTGGGGCACAAAAACCCCTACCCCCCGGAAGTGTATCGAGGAGGGTTGGCAATCATAACTCGCCCCCTTCCCCATAGGGCACTATCGATGCCCCCTAGGCTCGTTCCCCCCCCCCCCCCCCCAATTCTACGTTTCTGCGTAAAGTGTTAGACGCGACAAACTTTCGTTCTTGATTAATAGTATTAGAGAGCCAAGAAAACCGCACCTTGAATCACGGCATTGTTTCCTCGTCGCCAAGACGCCCTCATGTTCAGCGTCTACGCGCGAGACGCTCAACTTGCACGCAGTCTTTCCTTCGTCGACTCGCCTTAACGTGACTTCAAGCAGTCACAGTATTCTTTAATGGCCAGCTAAAACAGATGTGAGTATGAAGCGTGTCCGAAGACAAGTCTCAAGTTTCCGTAGAAAAAATTTAGCAGATTTCGGTTAGTATGTATGTATGTTAGTAAGATTCTGTAAAAAATGGAAACGTGAAACATATTTTTGGGCACGAACCGTTTCTTAAGCGCGTTGTGCGTTTAGATACCACTGCAAAATATCCAACCTGTTTCGAATCGCGTATTTTCTAATCAATTTCTGAGACGCGGTTCTTGCGCCAGCCAAGCGATACTCTCTGAATAGGTAGTTGAAAATATGACCACCATTCATAAATTAAATGTAAATGGCTACTTAATGTTTGCATTTACAATTAATTTTATAGTACTTTTTTGTAAGCGATCGGTAAGGAGAGACGCTGTTGTTGGAACACTCTCAGGTTTGCCCTTTTCGAAAACTTTATAGACAGTTTTCGAACACTGAACGTGTGTTGCCTGACAAGTGCGCAACACGGACTGCACTCGAAGGTATAACATTTAAACATTATAAATGCATGTCTGAAGTGTGTGTGTGTGGGGGGGGGGGGGGGAGGAGGAGGAAGAGGTCTGAGTAACCCTGTAAGACGACCTTTCAAATACAGTAATTTAGGGTAACTTTGCACTGGCGGCGGCAGCTTTGAACCTCGTGCCTAATACAATTCCAACAGAAGGCCCGAATAATTTGTTCATGTTATTGTGTTAGTTATAAATTAAGTTGTTGACAAGGGGGGGCAAAGTTTGAGGCGTGTGCCAAAGAGAGTTTATTTTAAATGAAAGTATTTGGTGAATATTACCCTTATTTGGCGCAACGTTACCCCCAGTTACTGCATCTAAACGTTATGTTTATTAAGTCGTAAAAAATTAGTCACAGGGAAGTGTTATAAAGTTAAATTGGAGCACATGTTGGCAGTCAAAACTTATTTTTAAAAAAGGGTTGATTGTAATACGCTGATTATCTCCTTAATTTCAAAGAAGCTAGTTTTTTGTTATTTTGTAATAAATAATTATAGAACATGATATTTAAGTGCCCACATCTCTCATAGTAATAATTTTAAAGGAAATGTGGAGCACATATTTTTCCAAGAAATAACAAGCCAGAATTTGTCGGAGTTGTTTACAGAGATGCTGTGTATGTGCACGAATTCAATATGTGTGTACGTGTATAAATTAGTTAGAACATAAATTGAGTCAGACATTGGCAAATAGTTACCTAGACACTCAGCAAAAGTTAAGATGCCTGCCGATGAATACTTTTCACTGCCAGTCTGGAGAGGAAAGCAACAAAGGTAAATGGGGATAATATTTCATATAACAGTCTCGCTACGTTAGATACTCTTCATACACCAGACAGGAGGCTCAGGTTAAGAGTGTTGTTCACTAAGCGGATCCTGCCACAAGACTCGTGATTTACTGCTTACTGTTTGGTGTAGTTCATACACATCTAGATGCCGTTTGTGTTGATGACAGAGAATATATGTTTGCTTAGTTGCTTAGTAACCACAGAACACGCATGTATTTACAGTATACAGGTTTGTATATATTATATCGCATAACTTAAACTAGAACTTGTGTATCAGGCAAAATCTCTACAGTGAAGAATTTTCGTAAGCTGTACAAATTATTTTTGGAAATGAGCTGCTAAAGCTTAACTTTTAACTCTAAAAATAATATATTGCATCTTTATAACACATAGTTTTAAAAAAATAAATAAAAAATCGCGAAGTCTACAGTATTTGCTTCTGAAAATTGAACGTTAATTTTACACATTTTGTTCTTAACTTTCGTAACATTTGCTTTAATTGACTTGTGGAATTACGAAATGTTATCTTGGCAAATAGTTCCAAAGAAATCTTTACAGCATTTTTTTTGCATACATACATAAGAGTTTAAAAACTCAAGAGACATTTCCATAGGAACAAAACGAATGTAGCCACAGCGCATGCGTGTCTAATCTGGACTATTTTGTGAACCTGATGTTACTTACAGTCATTTTAACTCCGCTACCTACACTGCTTGGTGAACTGAAAAAAGACTACAATGTCTAGTATGCAGGCTAAACACAAGAATGCAATCCTTCTTCAGATGACATTTAGAAATATGAACAGCTAAATGTAAATATCAAATCATGAACGATATATATTTATGTATTTAAAAAAAAAGCTAGTAAATTTGTCCTTACTACATTTCATTTCTAAAATATACAGAATGTTAGGAAATCAAACGCTGAAACTACGGGAGGTGATTCGTTATGAACAATAAAGTCGAAAATGTACAGGACACCGTATATTTTAATGGAATATTAAAGGATATATGAAGGGCTTATTTTAATATTGGTACAACTCCAATTTAAAAAAAATGGAGATATCCACACCATCGTGTTAAGACAAGTTACTTCTACCTTCATTTCAAAAGTGGCACACCTCCTTTCTACTTTCCCGCCTAGAGAGTGCACTGCAATGCAGACTGCTTAGAGAAACCAAGCAACATATTATCTCAGCAGTGGTACACCTCCATCTTCATGCACTTACTCTATGCCTCATTCTGGTGCCTTGTTTGTTGATGTGGTTGGATTGGATTCTTTTCAAGGTTGATGGATTCTAAAGTAATATCAAGCGACTCTGATGAGATTGACGATCCAGATGTTCATATTACTGAAGGTATAAACACAATTTACATATATATGTTTTTAGTATCATGGATATTTCATTTTAAAAATTGAAATGTTTACAAATGTAAGTTATGTTGACAAAAATAATGGAAATTGCAGGTTTCTTTCTGAATTTATTTCACTATTATTAAAAAGAAGTACTGCTATATAAATAGTAATTACTTTGTATGCTTTATTTCAGATTCCAGAACTAATGCCGATAATGCTTCGGATGACAGAAAAAAATGACGAGACAACAGAAACTGTTATAAATGGTTGTGAAAATGGAACGACTAAAAATATTCAGGACAAAAGAAAGTGTTCATCGTAGCAAAAAGGGTGAAGGAGAAATAGACAGATATGAACAAAATATTCAGGAAATAAAAAGAAACACTGGGAAATTATACTCCACAAAAACAGGTAAAATAATTTCTTCTAAAACATTTCGTAATTTGTACTGCAAGTGTGTACGTAATTGTTCAAATAAAATTTCTACTGCTGAGAGAAAGAATCTATTTGCCAATATCTGGACTATGGGTGATGTTGATCCCCAAACCAGTTACCTGAATGGTTTATGTGCTTGCCATTCTGCAAAACGCAGACGCCCAAAATATGGCGCTGATTCTCAGAAAAGTTGCAATTTTGTATATCGAGTACTGGTAAATGGAAGCAATGTGATAGTTTGTAAGAAGTTTTTCCTGAACACTTTCGCCATTTCCAATGGTAGACTTTTTAGGCTTTTAACAAAAAGCAGGTTAGAAGGTACCCCTCACCTAGACAGAAGGGGTAAACATGAGAACAGAAACTGCATACCGAAAGGCCTTATCAATGACGTCAAGGAGCACATTAAATGCTTTCCAGTTTCCGAGAGCCATTATGCAAGGGGGGATAATCCACGCAAGCGATATTTAAATCTCGAGCTTAGTGTGGCCAAAACGTACGATGTGTACAAAGAAAAATGTGTGTCTGGAAATAAGCAATTTGTGGAGGGAACACATCTACAGGGAGATTTGTAAAAATGACTTCAACCTCTTTTTTCGTATACCACGTAAAGACACGTGCAGTTGTGACAAATTGCACTTTTAAAATTCAAGCAGCTTAAAATGAGGAAGAGAGACGTCAACTTAGAACTGAACACGAGTTACGCCTTACGAAATCTGAAGCTGCAAGAACTGCAATGGCCACCGGCACTGAACGCAGTAACGACACGGATCCAAAGTGGGAGTGCTTACCTCCGACCTGCAAAAAGCACTAGCATTTCCCAAACTCACAACATCAATATCTTATTACAAAATAAACATGTATCTGTGCAATTTTGGATGCCACAATTTAACAGATGATAGCATCAATGTGTATTTCTGGGATGAAGCATCTGGTCCAAGGGGCTCACAGGAGATTGGTACCTATTTACTTAAACATATTCATATATATATATATATATATTGTTAGTTCCCAGAAACATGTAATTGCTTACAGTGACACGTGTGGTGGACAAAACAGGAATATAAATACTGCATTAACCCTAACGAAAGTAACACAAGATCCTGAATCAAGTGTCGGCACTTTCGATTTAAAGTTCTTGCTGCCGGGCAACTAATATCTGCTTAATGACAAGGGCTTTGGTATTATTGAACATAAATTAAATGAGAAAGAGTTTCTGTTTTCGCCAGAAGATATTTATGAAGTAATAAGAAACACTGGAAGGGAAATTAAATTTAAATGCACAGAAATGAAGCATTGTGACTTCTCGTCACTCAAGGAATTGCAAAATTCAGTGGCAAGGAGGGAAAAAATGAAGAAAATGATGAATGTAACTGGCTCAAAATCAAATGGACGAGATTTGAAAGACAGACGCCATACAAAATGTTTTACAAAGAAACATTGAATGAGGAGATTGACTTTTATGTGCTCAACCTTGCTTCCAAATGTGGAAGAGGAAGACCTCAAGAATATGGCACAATTGAAATTTCACTACTGTATCCCCACGCAGTAAATGTGCACGTACAGAAGAAACAGCATATCCTTGCTTTGCTTCCTTTTATCCCTGCTGTCAATCACTGTTATTTTAATGGGCTACGAACAGAAAATTATGATGAAGAACAGTAATGATAATGACTAGGATGAATGAGGGTGATAATGAAACATGTTAGGTTTCACAGTGTAATTGTGTTTTATGTACTAAGAATGTGTAATGAAACAATGTTATAAATTAACACTGTCATTGAATTCTGTATTCTAAAAATCTATGTGCTATGAAACATGTTTTACAATGTAATTGAATGAAACTGCTGTGTTCGAAAATGGGATTTTGTGTTATGAAAAATGTTATGGATTTCGTTGTTACTGTGTTTTGTGTTGTAAATAAGAATTATGTCATGAAACATGTTATATTTTTACTAATTCTATGTTATAAAAATTTCTGCATTATGAAACATGATACTTTCTGCCAGCGGTAGAGATGGCGGTGGTTTACCCACAGTACGTACCACACAGTTGAATGGGACACTCCTATTTGGCACGCTATGGAGTGTGTGCTAGTGGAGAGCATGTCGTTGATGTGCTGTCGTATCACTTCCTCAAGCCGAACAGCGAGCACAAACCGAGGACGGCCAGCATTACGCATATGAGTCTGGTGGGAAGCATAAGTCACCTTTCTGCTGAGGATTTTGTAGGCGTCGTACAAGGCATTCGCTAAAATACGTTTCTAAAGCCCAGGTTCATATTTCCTTTAGTATTATGTTTATGTAGCCTATACGGTGTCCTATATACTTTCGACTTTCTTTTTCGTAAGGAATCAACTCCCGTACTCTGGGCCTTTCATTTCTGAACAACCTGTGCACGACGTTTTATTTAAGAGAACATTATCTACCGGATATTCATCAATAATTTGTAATGCAATAGTAAACTGGACTCACTCGCGAGGACCTGAGTTCGATTCCGCCTGCCATCACTTTATTTCGGTCTTCATTTTTTTCTTTCCCAGGATCGCCCCAGTAGAGTGGTTCCGTGGTACATGGCATGGCCGACTCATTCGCCGTTCCTGATTGTTCGAACTTGTTTCGTCTCTTACACCCAGTTTGCAGATACACCTGCCACGCTGAAAAGAGAAAGAGAGAGAGAGAGAGAGAGAGAGAGAGAGAGAGAGAGAGACGGTGCTGAAACAGTCAAGTAGAACTCGTTATATTATCTGCATGAGCTATGCCGAGAGCTGAATTCGCGCCAAATTTCTGCTCGCGGAAAGAGCATATTTCGCCGATATTTGTAGAGGTCCACTATTTCGTACTTTTGATACCAGCACTTTCATGGTTTATCGCCGCATATCGTTGTAATGACGTAGAGAATGTATTCATCCTGCAATGTGGGAACACCAGTGTTAATGTTATCCAAACATATTTACAAAATAAATATAGCTTGGAAGAAAACCAATAGGTAGCGATTAAATACTGAAAATTAAAGACAGTATAAAACCATTCAGTACAAAATTGTGTAACATAAAAGTAGTTGAAGTGGAATAGAAACATGAGCAACGTCTATTTTGGTGCCTAGCATTTACTTCAGTAAAATTGTATTAAAAATAGCGAACGAATCAGCGAAGTCGTAAACTAAGTTTCCAACTAAAATCCACAATAGTAACCCTGAAACATTGCATAATCCATTCAGTGACTGAGTCCAGGACAGTGGACACGTTGCAAATAAACGGAATGTATGAGTGGAGCGGAATTGTACACAGCAAACCATCAGCGCCCACTTGTGGCCAGATTGATACGTGGCATTTTCTGCTTCTCTTCAACATTAATGGTTAATGCCAGTAAAGGCTGTTCACGATAAAGTGAGCACTTTTGAAATAAACCTAATGGAAAAGTCACTGCCCCTACCTGCATATATTTTAATGGGCGCAATGAGTGACACCGGTAAAGCTGGTAACGATGGAGGGGAAAGTAGTTCCATACAATAACGTCAAACAAAAAGTGTTAAGCAACGATCTGTAATAACTTAAATTATATCTCTCACTTTTTGTATTTTTTTAATTCATCGAAGGCTAAAATGAGCAGAGTTGTACTATATTTACTTTCTAATAATTTCACAGTTTCACATGGCCGACGGGTAACGCACGAATAAAGTGACGATGCCCATAACGATGTTAATTTTATATAAGGCGGAAGAACATACAACATGTTTACATTAGATCTTAAGCAGGGCTTTCAAAAGTGCTCATTTTATCGTGAACAGCCTATATCATCGAGCAGGCAGCATGATGTTCATAGGCTGCAAGGAAAATGCCGGACACAAGTACAGCACATACCAAAAAATTAGAAAATTGCGACACTTGAGCTCAGAAATTAATGTGTGGGCAAACGGGTTAACCTGGGTTAAGAATTAAAAAATATAACAAATTAATTATTACGAAGTAACTGCGATTCTCGCACAGGGGACTATATTTTTAATTTTACTATTCACAATCCACGTGATAATTATCAAGTCCAGCAAATTAAAACTTACGGTAGCTCTGTACTCTTTACTTCGTTCATAACTATCCATAACCTGTCCCGTTTAAGCAGGCCATTCTTCAAAACAGACATTTTCTAGCAGAGGAGCTCCACAAATGTAATCATAAACATACAAATATCATTCTAATATTTTTTTTGCTTGGCAAATAATAGTTTCCCTCCAAAATAAAAGCCAGCCCTCTTCTATTGATTGTTTACTTAAGATATAAAATATAACTGTTTCTTCTCACGCGTAAGGAAGGCTCGAAACCGCACACGACCAGCCAAATTCAATTGGAAACCAGCACGTACGATAACACATTTTCAGTTATTATGTAAACGTGATATCACAGCAGTTAACACTTAATTATTCTATTGCGAATTCAGCCTAACATATGAAAAAACTACAGATGCTGTCTTCTTTGTTTGAAGTGATGGGTGTAGGTGTGAATCAGGCTTAAGAGGATTATGTACTGAAACATTTTCTGTGAAATCGTAGTTTGAGCGTAAATGCGTATCTCGGTAGATAAAAGTTCTGAAAATAAGACTTTTTGCCAGAAAGGATATAAAACTATTGTGTATATTCCTATCTTTTTGTCTTTATCATTTTAAGTGTATTAATGGAGAAAAAAATTCGTGAATGTAGTCAAATATCGTATTTTTAACACTCTCCTATGCAGTTTCCGTAAGCGGTAAAAGAAATGTACGATTATACGGACATAGTTTAATCTGTGGTCTTTCATTGCGTGTAATAAAACCCCACTCTTACAGATCTAATTTGCACACTACAGCGTTACGACGGAAAAACTGTACGCCTTGCGCGTAGGAGCGATGAGGTGCTAGCAGAGCGTGTTAATTTCGCCCATATCGCTCTCTCGCTTTTTGACCTTGAACACGCAGCTACATAGTCCTCTTAACGACGCTTCTGTCGTCGGATCATAAGTCCTGCCTGTCTGCGCACACAACTTCCTCTTGCTGGACGCAGTCTTCAAGCCTGAAGCACAGAACAACTAAAGATGATTCACTGACTTTTTTGTTGAATCGAACTGTTATTTTGAACTACAAATTCTTAACATGACACATTTGTATTGCCAATATAAAAAAAATTGTCAAATTACATCAATATGACGAAAAGCTAAGAATTCAGGCTGTCCTCTACACCGAACGTACACTAAAGAACGTGAGCATTAACGAACATAAGAAATTCGGTTCATAAATTTCAACGTGACTATGCTTTACATAGTTTTTTTCTAATGTTCATCCAGCGTAGAACTGGGATATATGATTATCAGGATTTGTTTCGAATCGCTTCTTACAATTCAGTAGTTTAAGACTGGCGACGCCTCATTTCAAATTGTTTTGACATTTTGCTATAAAGGATGAATAAAACGATTATCTAGTTCCGTACAGTTTAGTTTTTATAGCATTAATTTTATTATAAAAGAAGAAAACATCGTGAAAATGGTAAACAAATATATAAATAGCATTTTAGAGGTTGCCTGCTCAGTTACCTCAATAGGTAGGTGAAAATTAAACCTTACAGTCGTAGTTTAATCCATGGGATTTCATCGCGGCTAACAAAATCCCTCTGTTACAGATCCCATTTGCACAGGAAAGCTTTAACGATGGTAGCACCGCACGCCGGTTCAGCGCTTGTGCATAGGAGCGACGGGGCGCTGGTCGCACGTGTTATTGTCGCCCGTATCGCTGTGCCTCGACGAAATAAAAAGAATATTTCGGGGTCTATGTACTCTCAATAGCCTTCCAAATGTATTCACCCCAGGTCACAAGATCAGCCGGAATGAAGTGAAGTATTGTGTGTGGGTTGTGAGTTGCCGGCTCTTTGTGTGCACCATCTTGTCGCGGATACTATCTGTTCCAGGAAGGACCTGAAGATCCAGGCAGCTCTTTCGCACACAGCTCCTTCACTGAGAGAAACTCGAACAATATATTTGTTTGCATATGGTCAAATATATATTAAGTTGCCATAACAAAATATATTGTTGAGAAATCAAAATTCGAAAAGCAACAAAATTACTTTTGTTCGTCTGACAAAATATATGTTTGAATAAACAAGATCTCTGTGTTGGGCCAAAAAAAATTTTGACTGTCAACTAAATATTTTATTGAATCAACTATATATATTTGTTTGTTCTCTCATTTGTCTGCCTTCGTTCAAAAATACAGCTCGAAAGTTTGTTTGTATTTGTGTGACAATTAGGATAGTAACCGTGTTTGTTAGTGCATCTATTGATGCTCAACAATCGTATAAACACATTAATAAAACAATGCAACAAGAAACTGACAAGTAAAGATGTAACACTTGAAATATTTGTTTCCACACGTTGCCTAATATTTGCAGTATACCTATCTAAAAGCTTTCCGGTGTCATCAGTTGTCACTTAAGTTGAGATTACTAAAGCGTAGCGCTCGGGCGCAGGTGATCTAGGTTCGAAACTTGGTCGAAATTATTAAGTATTTTTATATCGGCCCAAACGGTTTCATGCACGTGTAGTCAAATAAATATTTTGTTGCACCAAGAAAATCTTGCAGTTTGGGGCAATCAAATGAGAACTGCAAAATAGTTTGATTTCAGCAACAAAATATTTCACTGCCCCTATACAAACAAATCATGTGGTTGCGCCAAACAAATCTTGTTTGATTCAACAAAACTTTTTCTCATGCGCTTCTTCAACTGCCGTGCTGGATAGCTGATATTGCTGTTGCCTGACAGCTCGGGTGGCAAGTAAGTCGGAGCAACGACGCTTTCCAACCAGACCTCTGTCGTTGTGCCTGGTTCACATGTAAGCCTATCCAGTAGCGTAGCCAGACATTCATCAAGGAGGGGAAGGGTTACACTTGCAGAAGAGAAGGCAGAATGGCTGCACGAGACCAAGGTTACTTCCATTACATGTTGGGAATATCAAGGTTAAGAGTTTGGCAAAGGGGACATTTTCGCCACTAGGTAAGCGCTTGTATCGTCAAGGTAAAATATCGTCTCGATTCCCTACGTCCAAAGCAGGATAGTAACAATAATCACAAGTAAAATAAAAAGTAACTCCGTAACTAAATAAAGCATTTCTCTTTTACTGGTCACGTATCTTATTTACGTATTTTAATTACAATTCACCTTTAGGAACACTGCGCAACTAACGGCGGAATTTGTTGCCTGTGCGAAACTCTCCCGTAAGAAATCTCGTTTATTTTCTAACCTGATTAGAATAAACCTTAGCGGTGTTGACACACTATTCCTTACATCTGGACGGATACGAAGAGAAAAATTACTTCACTTCATAATAAAATGCTTCCTAGTTTGCCGCAGGCACATCTTTTTACTACAATTAAATAGTGTTTTAGTAATTTAAATTCAAATTACTAAGAACCTTAGGGTCAAAATGGGAGTTACAACCTACACATCCTCAATCCTCCCCAACCCCTTTTCAGCTCCACCGCTTCGCCAATCACGTCAAACAGGCAGAGCGGAAAGCTGGAACAGCCAACAGGAATCGACCCCGTTTTCCGCACGAACCACACTGACAAATTGAAATCTTACAGAATTTCCTTCTCGCGCAAAGAGCATATATCGGCAGTATTCACCTGAGGTCCACCGATGTTTCATACCAATTGTATCAGGAATTATCAACGCATTTTGTCTAAAGGTCTACAATGATTAAATTAATGCATTTATATTAGAATTCGTATATGTTCAAAAATTACTCATTTGTCGAAAATTTTTCAAAGGGAGGGCCTAGATAGTTTGTAAATATGCCGGAACTGTAAATTGTGATTTTTCACATTCTGTAGCCTGCAGTTGTCACGACTGTGTTTCGGTATGTTCTCCCCCCCCCCCCAATATCAAATTAATAGCACAGAATAGAATGTGATATTATTTCGAACGCATGTGACGCAAATAATGTTTGTCGCGATGCACCCTTTCATAAAAGCAAATATTCTGCGTTATTAAAACTCTGAAAGTGCAAGCTTCTCAGTGTGTGAGCCATGGTGTTACTCCAGTGTTACTCCAAACACCGTGTATCAATCAGCGCTTGCAGTTGACAGGTGTTAATTATCCTCACGTGAATACATTCACATATCCCCATTCAGCTACGTGGGAGTTTTACACTAGTACAACACGTAATGTTGGTGGCAATGCATGCAATATGTAATTACGTCTATTCATATATTACATATGCAATTTGCTGATGGTTGCAATTGCAATATAATATATCACTTTCTGTTTATAAAGAATGTTAGGCGGACGTTATCGTATCCGGGAGGAGATGGGTGCAGGAGGAGGAGGGCATACGACTGTTTAAAATTGTGATGTATTTTGACTCACGTAATATATCATATAACAAACGAACACTGTCTTTACCAAGAATATTATAAATCTATTTCTCCTATTGTACTTCCGCTCTTTATATTAGAGATACTACAATAATTTGTGGAAAATAACACACATGAAATACGGAAAAAATGGTGTGTTTTTATTATATGTGAAGATCCCATAAGTAGGAAAAACTTGGTAATTGCTCTGTGAAGTAATTTTAAATTAGTTCCATGCCATGAAAATACTTGTGCACTTCTATCGGAGGCCGTACGTTTCCAAAGCTGGCATAGTATTCGGCACTGTTTCCATATTTTCTGTAAGCTATCCAATGCATGCCTAGTCCAGAGCTATTGTCTAAATTTATTATTCCACATTCATTTCTCTTTAGTTTTTGTGGTAGGTCATCGTCATGCATATACACTCCTCGGAAATATGGTATTTGTAATTTTTGTGCACATTTCTTCAAGTCTAGGCTAGTAAGCGGTCGGTTAGGTAATTTCGTTAAGATTGTTTCTTTCCTTTTCTTCGTCTGGTTCTTTTCCCACCTCCTGTAGGGTACCTGTCTTAGAAACAGTCCTTTACCGTTTTTTTTTTCTCCTTGTGCAATAGGTTCCATTTGCTTGTTGTGCTGCAGAGCCTCTTGCAATTGTTTTCCGATGTATTTACTTCACGTGCAATTCCGCTTCCTCCGCCGATCAAACAACTTAGGGCCGCAAGTCGTGGTAGGATAAACGGCTGAAAGCCTCCTTTCTTCTTCCCTTTGCATCCTTTCCCTCGTGTCTGCCTTTTATTTTTCTTCTGGTTCAGTTGATGCGTCATTCGCAATCCAATTCCACGTTTAACTTTTGTCTTCATTATTTTGGACACACTCCAAGCAGCTACTCGCTGTCCAAACTTTGTTTGACGTGACTTGGCTATTTTCTTGGCTTTGTCTGCAAGGATAGCATCAGAGGCGTGCCTGTCTTCTAATTTGTTACTGGACGCATAGGCGGTATCGTGTTCCTGGCAGGCATTATCAAGATCGTTCACTCCAAAATCGCCATGTGCCAGGTGTTTTGCAAGCTTTGTACCTGGTCCACAGAACTTGTATCCGGGAATATGCGCTTCAAAAGGTAAATTGTTTATACGTGTGTTCACTAGTCCATGTCCGATCTTACATCTACGAGGCATCACAATGTACTGATTGCAAACTATATAAAAGCAATCAATTATACGCTTTTTGAGTCAGTATCAGTCTATACTTTGAACAGTACGGGCATAAAGTACTAATGATGCGCCTCCACTGTCGCTTCTGTGGTAGAAATGTTTACAGCCATGCGCAATGTGCTGTGACATGAAGCAACTACCTGCAGAATGAAGACTTCGAGTTTGAGATTTTAGTGCAAATTCTGCCAACGAGAGTTTACTCGGAGAGATATTTTGAAAAGGCATTCTAAAATTTGTAGCACTGTGATAGTGCAATCACAGCCTCGTGCACTGCAATCAACTCCAGATCTGCCTCCACACGCTCTGCTGCACGCTCCGCATGATAGTACTGTCAACATACATATCGTCAAGCAAGATCTTACTCTTCCCATAAATATTCCTGCTAAAGAAGAAACCATCTCTCAGGAATCGAGGCATGGAATTTTGTTTCCGAATACAGCGAGGTCTATCATCACAGGACCATCAGGTTGTGGGAAAACATGTGTCATGCTAAGTTTGCTGGAGGAACTCAATGGTCTTCAGTTCGAGAACGTGTACTTGTACTCGAAATCTTTACAACGGCCAAAGTACCAGAGACTTTGAATGATTCAACGGGATGTGGAAGGACTAGGTTATTTTCCATGCAGTAACAATGAAGCTGTTGTGTCACTAAGTGAAGCTTTACCAAACTCCATATTTATTTTCGATGATGTGGCTTGTGAGAAACAGTTGTGCATTCAAGAATATTTCTGATTGGGTAGACATGTAGAAGTGGATTCGTTTTACCTTTGTCAAACATACTCCCACATACCAAAAAAATTACTATGTGACAATGCAAACATGTTGGTTTTGTTTTGTATGGATGATTTACACTTGCACCATGTTTATTCCGATCATGTTAATACAGACATGACGTTTGAAAAATTTCAGAAAGTGTGTGAATTTTGTTGGAGACAGCCGCATGGTTTCCTGGTTATTGTCAAGGATTTTCCCCTACTTAAAGGGAGGTACAGACGAGGATTTGATCAGTTTATCATCAGTGAGAGATGAGCTATGAAATTTTTGTAAATTTGATCATAATGTCCTGAATCGAAATATGGAAAGCTGTTTAACACCTAAAGATGATGGAAACTGCAGTATTGAAGGAAAGAGACTTAAAAATGTCGCTAATCGAAAAGAAGACAAAGATGATGTTATCAATGCTCATGTCGAGTACCTGAATGCCAACTCGATTACTTTAACACAGAGCGTACTGGAAAGAACATGTAATGATGTAACAGCTAGAATAAATTATACGGCTGTTAAATTCGGGGTTATCCCTACTGATGTGGAAACATTGATCAACAGATAACTCGGAAGAATAGAAGACCTATTTAAGACTAGCTGTGATGATGTTCTGGACAAGATATTACCTAGTCTAATAACATTAGAAAATACTATAGATAATATTGAAAACCTTCTGCCTTCTGTTTCGAACTCGCTACCTCGCAAGAAGATTATATAAACCTGGAACATAAATAGTCTGCGTTCAGTATGATGTCTGGTGTCGTCAGTGATGTACACAAAGTGATTAAGAACATTTATGCAAAATATTTATTAGCCAACTATGTCAAAATGGATTGTGTCATGGCTAATGAAGAAGCCTTTATACCTATTACCGAGCGACTCGACAATATGAAACCTGCACCATTACCTCCATTGGCCATAGCAGTGAAGACCGAACCAGACATCGAACCCAAGTCTCAGAAGAAATTTGTACATATTACTATAAATGAAGGTGACCTGCCACTGTCTATATGGAAATGAAGAAAAGAACAGAAGGAGGAACTAAGTCCATCACTTCAAAATTATTTCAGATAATATACATATACGATTAATTATAGAACATATGGTGTATACAAACAAAATAAAAACTGGTTCTTGGGGAATAAACAAATATTTTTCCTGCCAAATGATGATGTAGAAGTTGGAAATGTCGTGGTCTGTTCGACTACAGGACTTTATGAACTACTGTTTAAACAAAACCCTACTGCGTACTCTCGCAGTGCTCTGCAGTAGTATAAACAACTACTGAAACTTAAGAGCACACACGTGAAGGACAATGACTCTGCCAGCAATGAATAAAAGGATGAAACACATTTGAAATTTTAAATTGTTTTACAGATGTTTCCTGATGTTGGAGATGAAGTTAGTTCTGGTCTCTATCCAAGTAAAAATATAGAATATGGCCGGCATCCAGAGTACATTTATTGGAACAATGTTAATGAAATTGTGGACATATTATGTCTGCTAATTGATTCTTGGTGAGCTGGGAATAATTATCACGCTAATGAAATATCTAGCATCGTTGAAGAATTGTGTGAAGACAGATACAAGGAATGAGTTGTGCAAATATTACTAGTGAGTAGCACAAGCCTGCAAGACGAGTTTATCCACATCGCAAAGTGCTAGTGCTTGGTTTGTGGGACTTGTATCAAGCAGATCTGGTTGAAATGATACCTTAAGCCTGTGCGAATAAGGGATTCAAATATCTCTTGACTGGCATTGACTGTTACAGCAAGTCTGCTTGGGAGGTGCCCATAGAGACTAAAAATGCGAGAGATGTGTCAAATGCAATGAACTCTGTTTTGCAAGACAAAGGCGCGCCTAAGAATTTACACATGGACCTCGGAAGAGAATTCTACAATCCTGTGTTTCGGACCCTGATGGCTAAACATAGCATTAACCACTACTCTACACATAGTGGTATGAAGGTGAACATGGCGGAACACTTTAATCGGACTTTGAAGAATTAAATGTGGAAAGAATTCTCATTGCAAGGAAGTTACAAGTAGCTGGACATGTTGCCTCGTCTGGTATCGAACTATAATCACAGTATACATCGAACCACGAAAATGAGACCTGTGGATGTCAAGGACAACTCAGTAATATTTGAGAACAAGAATAAATTGGACACTCACAAGCCTAAAGCGAACATCAGAGACGATGTTAGAATATCACGAGTGGAGGGCACATTTACTAAAGGTTACACTCCAAACTGGAACAGTGAAATATATAAGATTCTATCTCGAGGAAATGGAAGGAAGACCTATCAGAGGAGGTTACTACAGTGAAGAAATTCAAGTTACGAAGTATCCACACACATATTTGGTCATGAAAGTGTTGAAGCAGAAAGGAAATAACTTGTTGGTGAGGTGGCTTGGCTTCAAATCCTGCCATGAGAGATGGATTACCTAATCATCAATTATCGATAAATAATAATGCACATTTATGTATGAAGATATATATTAAATTGTACTTTAGTTATGATTTAAAAAAAAAAACATTATTCTACAAGCAGGCAGAAAGTTTCCTACAGCTCCTGAAATACTCGCAGCAGTGGAAGGCAGGCGAGGAAGGCTGGAAGGCCTGTCATGACCTACGGGAAGCTGACCCGCCTTCTTGGCACCTCTCTTGCCCAATGGCTCATCCATGCAGCTCACCCTGAGACCTGCAAGCTGTCTACATCATCGGCTGACCACCTGGTCCTTGTGACACATCCACATGTTGTGACTTGCTCGCCTTACGGTCTGTTCACACACTCCCTCTGCCAGGGAGCCACTCCTCATTCTCCTTTCTGATGCAGAAGCAAGTGGACATGTTCAATGCCATGCCGGAAGAAGACAACCAGGACTTCGAGAAATACCTGAGACAGCTACCAGTCTCCAGCAAGGTTTACGACGAAGACACAATGCCAAGGTGATCTATACCTCCTGCTCTGCCACTCATTCCAGCATGTTTTTGTCGTGAGAGGGAGTGCAGCAGATCGCCTGATCGCAAGCGATACTGATGATGGATGCCACCCTCGCCTTCGAGAGTGTACATTGCATGGAAGCCGCCTCTAGCAACAGCTTCCTCTCCCCCGCCGTCTCCAGCAGAGGCTTTCCTACCACTAGAACGAGTACTGACTCCATTGTCTTGGAATGAGTACACACCAGGCTCAATAGCATCAATTTTCTTTTTTTAAATGCGAGTGTTTGTGAGACATTATTTCATTATTGATGTCACCTGCAGGCTTGACCATGAGTAATGTGCCAGCCAATATATTTTTTTAAAGATTTTTTTTTTGTTTCATGTATATAAAATTGCTCCATGATTTCATTTTTTGCACTTGTATACCTTTGATGGTCTGTGTGGAGGTATGCACATGCGAATAATATTGATGGTAATAATCCCTCTTCATATGTGATAAATTCTTAACAAATATGTCAAATAAATCATTATCGATTCACCCAGTATACCATTAAGCCATGATGGTGGTTAATAATTATATTTATATATATACACCCTCTTAATGATGACAGTTGGGATTGACATAATTTAATGTCTCACTTCTCCACATGTCTTGGTATGCAGGACTGGGGTCCAGCAGTTCGATCCTACCCTCCTCCATTTTTTTAAAGTTCATAAGGACAAAAATAAAATTTGTAGCACTCCTGGCGGCTAATGGTGGGGCCACGAATCGCACACATCCACCACTTGTCCTAAATGTCAGGATAGAATGATAGAGCATTAATAAATGGAAACCAAAATGGCGTATGTCAGGGTAGAATGATAGAACATGAAGAAATGAAATCCATTATGGTGGATGCCAAGGCAGAATGATAGAGCATGACGTGCAAAAGCAAGATGATGGATGTCAAGGTGAACAATGGAGCCACACACCACAAGCCACACAACACCACTGCTTTCCCTAGAGGTTAAGACAGAATTATAAGGCCTGAAAAATGGGGTTCATGATGGCAGCCATGTACCCATACCTCGCATGCTTCCACCGCTTGTCCTAGATATCAAAGCAGAATTACAGAGCATGAAAACATGGAATCTAAGATGGTGGATGTGAAGGCGGAATGATAGAGCATGAATAAATGAAATCCAAGATGGCTGTAGGAAACAATTTGGTGGCAATGACGTCATCCATGGTGGTGACGCAATTCGTGGTGGTGACGTCACCCAGCGATGACGTCATCAAATATGGCGGCGGTGACGTCATGGCCCGCGCCCCACATGCCACCGCCGCTTGCACCAGAATCGGCCATTTCACCCTACTACTCGTATTTGTCCGAATAATTGTAAGGAAAGGTGCCTATCAGCGAATCTTCTTTAATTTTGTCTATACCAATCATTGCAAATATTTGTAACAATATTATAAAAATAACGTTTTTTTTTATAATTAAACTTATAACTTATGTGTGTTTAGTTGCCTATATATATATGTGCATATATAATACAATAATACATATACATATATACACACATACATACATATATATATAATGAAATATTTCTGTATACGCTTTTTACATTACACCCTGAATGCAAGACTATGGTAACTCACGAAATCGAGTTTTTGTTCATATTTATGCCAAGAAGATGGAATTATGAATTACCAGACCTCGAAACAATGACCCAATACTCTATTTACCTTTACTGGACCTAAGGCACGTCAAATGAATGAGTGTTGCATTTATAGAAAAGGACTTTATAAATAAGCATTAACATTTTCTGTCTATACACCCGTGCATTTGAAAAGTACTGAATGGCACACTGTTATATATTAACACAATTTTAATACTTCACCGTCCCTTGCTGACGTTTTCCTTTGAAAAAATGTTAAAAACCAACATTTCTATTCCTCAAGTTTACCGGATATAGCCCTAAGGCATTCCGAGTTACGACAGCGCTGCATTTAATGTGCGATATGTGTATAATATATGCGAAGGCATGACAGGTAACATTTTTAATTAATTCGCATTGAAATGGGACGTGAGAAGGACCTTGTGCTGTTTCCGGTACAGCTTCGCAGGATGCTTGCTATTCATCGACAAGGGGCGGAGCCCTGCCTTGGAAAACTTATCTCATGAACTTGGCCTGTCTTCATCTGTCCTTGACGAGACAGGAGGCGCGTGCTCGGAGCGAAGTGAGACCAGAGATAAGGCAGGGACTCTAGTTTGCAGCCTCATCTCGCCCGCAGGTCGGAGGAGAATTTTATGTTTTATGTTGTTTGCGATCCCATTACCACCCAGGAAAGTCAGCGGGGGGAAGAAAAGTGGAAGCAGCGACCATGTTAAGTTAAATATTTTCTGTTCGGCCAGTGGCTCAATGCAGAAGAAAAGGTTTCCAATAAATCTCTTCACCTGACTCTACAACAGAAATAAATCATGACAAAATAGTACTCACCACCAAAATATATACAAAAAAAAACACAATGTATACTACATATGAATTAAGAATCCGCATATTTTGTAACACTGGGATATATGTTTCCGACAATTTATTATTGAAAAGATTTTCTATCATTGATATATTATTATTTTTTAAATCTGAATCATGTTTTAAGTTTATTTCCTTAATGTATGCTTCACAAAGCACATTTTACAAGAAAACCTTAATTAAGTAGGGCAATCACAATAATTGTCGTATTTTTACTAATGATAAAGAATATTTTTAATAAATCATATAACGTGCGTAATTTCTAGTTGTAAATATCGTGGCTGAAACGGATGTGTGTAAAATTAATTACTAAAACCATTTGTAAACAATATTTCATTTTTTTATTACCTTCAACCGGAGAAATATTGGTCTTCTTACTTGACAAAGATTTTAATTTGTTTTGTAAAATTTGTTTTCTGAAGCATCCGTAAAGTAAATAGGCTTAAAGTTATTTTTAAAATAAGCTCCTACTGATTTTTAAAATACATAAACAACAAGATTTTAGCAAGAAATTTTACAATGTTAAGAATTATATTCGGTCTTCTTTACGAATCAACAGAAATAGCCCTTTTCTGACCATTTTGGTAGCTTGCGTGCTAAATGAAATGAATTGTGTGTGATGCAGAGTGCTCCATCGGAAGTCAGTCTTATTCCACACTAAGTAATGCGTAAGGTAAACACTTAGTCGTTACCATATCGGCATTCAATTGCGAAGAAATTTACGAAGTTTATATTAAAGACATGCATATAAGTGCCCGTGTTCATCAACCTGCATAATTTTCAAGTAGTCGTACATATTTATTTATTTTGCTATTCATTCAAAACTTTATAAATATTAATGTTTACCAATTACACCGAACATTCTTCGATATGACAAAATACGTAGCAAATGCGTTCCAGGTTTTGTCGAAAACCACGCAACATAAAATAAATTTTAAGAGATCTTGAAATGTATTATAAGTTATATGGATTCAATACATAGACGTATCTCCTAATTTGCAGAACCGCCATTTTGAAACAGCTTAGGAAATTCATTCCCATAATATAACTCGTAGTAACTCTTGTTGGAAGAAAATATTGAGAAACTGTTGATTGCTTTAATATCAAAATGCAGCACGTGCACAGATTTTTTTTTTTTTTTTTTTCGTATTTGTCGCAAACTATTTTTTTTTTTTTTAATGGGTTTCCTAAAATTGTTTTTGTATTACAAGATGTGAAATAGTGTATCCTTACAACACACTGATATTAAAAAAATACAATATATTTTATATACCTCCATTTTTATAATAAATTTGAAGTAAACAATATTTGGTTCTTAAAATATATTTTCAGTTTTAGACATTTTACGTTAATGAGTTGTAAAATTTCCTCCTATTTACTTTTAGTGTTACAAAAACAATCTTGACAAATGGTAGGGAATGAATGGTTTAGTAAAATTATAAAACTTGTTTACTGCACGACACTGGAGTCTCTCCTCTCTCTGCCCATGAGCCTAAAGCAACTTTGGTTTCCTCTGAGTACTTTAATGTCTGTAAGCACTGCAGAAATCATCGTCGCTCTTTAAACCGGACTTAGCGTTGTCATGCAACTGAAGCCGTATGTGGCAATATTGTGTCATCTGTCCCACAGAGTTTTACAAAATGGGGTGTGGTTGTGTTGGGGACACGGCTGTTTGTTCTGCGTGAATACGTCTACGTTGACGCGCTCGGACGCCATGATTTTTTTTTTTTACGTTCCCGGCACCGCTTCACTCGATCATATGGGGTTTTATGGGCATCACTGGAGTGCTTTGAGATGTTCTTTCCAGCCGTATACGACTTCTGTATTTCGACGTGGCTTTTTGACGAGTATAGACTGAAATTGAAACAAGTTTTGTTAATTTTTTACATTAAACAAATACAATTTCACCATATCCAACCCACACAAATTTTTTTATACGCGCATTCAATTGATCATAACAAGAGCCGTCGATTGAAACCTACACGAGTGTCGTAGCTTCTCCTAGTCAAAATTTACCTTTACTACGCGGAAGTTATGAAACGCGACGATACGAACTCAAAATTGCCCCACCCCCCCCTTCCCAACTCACTCAACCGTCACGCGCGATGCTTCGCAGTCCTCACTCAACGTAACATATTCCTTGATCCTTTGGCAATCGAGTGGTGTAATTGAATTTTGAATGTAGACGATATATTCGGAGCTGGAATGCCAAACTGTATCCCCCGATTTTGTTATCGTTGGATTTTCTGGATTGCCTCCAACTATAGTTGCAAATTGAAGACGTATTTACGTCATAATCTTTACACGACATGGCTACGTCCTTTCCCGATCCCTATGTACCATAATGTAATCCTTGTAACGACTCACATGTAGACACAATAAACAGCCAAGTCCGAAATGCGACATCAACTCGCGAGTCTAAGTGTGAGGAAATCTTTCCCTCTGGTGAAAACTGTGAAATAAGATTAGCTTACTACTTACTCGCCGTTAGTACAACATTTTCAAATTAATAATTTGTAGTTGGTGATGTTTGGTAAAGGGTGTTGCGATGGTGAGTTCTCGTACCACATTAACTTAAGCTAAAACTACAATGACGTCGCTGCTTAATGCCCTAGTTAGCCTGTTTAAACTATTTAGCAAGTAATAATATACCGTGCTTATTGGTAAATTTATTGCCACAACGCCTTGTGTACACCTTAATTACAAAGACAAATATTAGACATAATGAAAAACTTTTAGTTACGTCAGCGGAATAACAACGCTGACATAATATGCTCAACCTCGGACTAGGGAAAAATTACCTACAGTAAATGTAGGTAAAGGCTGTTCATAACAAAGTGAGCACTTTTGAAATTGACCTTAGAAAAAAGTCATTCCTCCTACTTGCATATATTTTAACGGGCGTATATTGAGGTTGGTAACAAAGGAGGTAAAGTAGTTCCATAACTTAACGTTGAATAAAATGTGTTAGGTAACCATTTGTGATAACTGGAAATCATTTATTTTTCTTCCTGTTTTTTTAATGCATAGAAGTGTATAAATGAGCAGATTTGTAAAATATTTACTTTTGTAATAATTTCACATTTTAAGTTGACCGACACATGAATAAAGTGATGAGGCCAGTGTTAATGTTAATTTTACACAACGCGCATAAAATTATATCTCAGGCAAGGCTCTCAAATTGCTCATTTTACCGTGAACAGCCTATAAATGGAATCTTTCGCATGTTTGGGGCGTTGATCTGTGATTGTTAGTGTTTACCAAAGCCAGTGGCCGGGTGTTCGGCGTGGTGTCCGCTATTACTTAACGTAAGTAACCGGTCCTGCGATTTCTCTGAAATACGTGCCAACAGTCTAGTCGACTTTCAGCAAGGTCACCTGGCGGCCAGTGGCACTCGTTGCACAGTGTTTCAAGTACTCGTTCTCCCACGAAACCATCAAACGTGCGTCCAGTGATATGATATACGAAAAGAACACGCACTCCAGAAGAAGGCTGTTGATCGAGTGCTCACAAAACGTCACGCACATTAACAACATCATTTCTTATAACTCCAAAAATGCTAATAACGCCTTTTTCAAAGCGCAGTATCTTAGAATATACGCGTCATATCCATTCCAATCTACTCAAAGGCCCTGCACTAAATCTTCCTACACATATTCCATCAATGAAATTATAGGGTCACCCCTGAAAGTCCCATAGGTACCCGCAGCACGATGAGAATACTGCACGCCTTTTCAGATACTTGCGCTTAGAGGCGACGGGGCACTTGATGAGCGTGACAGTGTCGCCCTTAGAGCTCCCGCGCTTCTCGATCTCAAAAGCGGCAAAAATCTCCAGCTAGGCGGGCACCTTAAGGTATGAAGCGTATCTGGTTTGGAACACGCAAACTAACTAATCCTAAAACGATAATGGTGTACTTTTTTCCACCGGATTTTCGCAACTGCCTAAAATTCTCCTGGGAAGTGAAGAAAGAGAGACAAAAATGTTTATATTCAGCATTATATCGGCGTACATTTTTTATATAGCGTCGTGTTCGAGGTCTTCATTTCGTGGTCGGCGAAGATACGTGAGTTTTTGAGCCAGATACCAAGTGTCGCCAGTGGCGTAACAATTAGTGGGGAAATGGCATAGAAGCGACCCTCTCAAAATGTATTATATCGCGCCAGAACGAGAGTAAATTTACTATAAAATTGTCATTGTCTACATAAATGCGTCTGTATATTGAAAAAAAATCTTAAATGAAATATTATGGTGTATTTCTCATACTTATATACATCACCGATTTTGATTTATAGACTTTTCTCTATATTTTATAGCGTACAGCACTTGGTTTAGATTTCGACCAGACCAAAATAAAATTTACACCAGCTAATAATTTTATTCATGCAACAGTCAAATGAAACGGTGAAATGATTAGGAAAGTTAATATTTTACAAATCTGCTAATTATTATACTTAGATGCATTAAAAAACGGAAAGAAAAAGAAATCATTTTAGTTTTTGCAAACATTTACTTGACACATTTAATTCAACGCTGAGATATGGAAATACTTTCTCTTCATCGTTACCAACTTTACTGGACGCATGTCACTTAGTGCACCCATTAAACTAAATGCAGATGGGAGTTATATTTTTGTAAAGTTGATTTCAAAATTGCTCACCTTTCGTGAACAGCCTTAAAAATCTTTTATCGTGTAAGATGTATTACTGGATTATTAATATTATCTTCAATAACGTTATATCGTTTAAGCTCTGAATATATTGATATTAATGATTTATACATTATTCGCAAATAATAAGTACTATTCTTTCGCTCGGCCCGCAAAATGCAGACCAACATATTGTCTGTGCATTCATTGTTTGCAAGTTTACACGTATCTCAGCTAATAAATACCCTGGTCAAATGAGTTTTTGTCCGACAAGATAAAAACCATTTATATCAGCCCGTGCCGTTCTGTTTTTACCATATGAAGCGTATTCTAAGAGGAAAAGAAAGTCGTGAAAATGGTTCCAAGTGGTATATTTATAGCTTGCTGGCACAGTTTCCCTTAAGAGGTACGAGGAAAGTAAAACCGCACAATCGTAGTTATTACATCTGTGGGCTTTCACCAAGCGTATTAAAATGCCACACCGGTTAAGCGCCTTGCGCGTAGGAGCGATGGGGCGCTGGGCGCGAATGTTATTGTCGCCCTTATTGTTGTGCCTCGAACGCGAATAAAAAATATTCTCTGTGCTCCAAACTTTGTAATGGTGTGGGGAGGAGCGGAGAGATTTGAGCGGATATTACAATCGAGGCCTCGAGAGCCGATGAGGGTGAAGCGAGGCGAGCATGGAGCAGCCCTGGAATGCAAGGGCGGGGGGAAAACGGGAGATCCTTGAGAAAACCCGCCGACCAGCGGCATCATCCGGCACGATTCCCACATGCGAGTATTCGCTTCGCTGGGAAGCGTGTGGTCTAACCACTACACCACCGCGGCCCCCTTTAAAGTGGTGGGTCCTCGTGAATCGGAGACGTGTTTTTTTTTTTTTTTCCACAGGGAAGAACGAGGCTGATGGAATGTTATTTTCGCTGGAGCCCTGCACGCAAATAGCCGGGCACGCGCGCCGCGGCGGGCGATGAAAAGTGAAAGCGCGGGGTTTCGCAAACGTTGGCGTCGGAGGGTGCGGGACTGAGTCCAGCGGTGTTATTAAGCTTGTTAGCCGCGAACAGGTATCGCCATGTATGGGCAGTGTTCTCTGGCACCCTGCGAACCCCGTGGTGGGGGTCACACAGTACGGAGCGGAGCCTTATCGCTCGCTCGCGACTTCGTCGTGATGAAACCTCGGCCTCGCCCGGAGCCACCGACTCGCTCGTTTTCTCCCGACTGCAGCCCAGCGACAGGCATAACCACGCCGCTCTCCGCCTCATTGCGGCGCCCAACTGTCACGCCACTCTTGCGCGCTCCACTCTGCGGATTCGAAAACTCACCGGTCCATCCGCCGATGTACACCGGACGTTCGGGAATTAATCGTTTGGTTGAGTCCGGTTGAACCGGTTTATCCATCGGTTCCACCAGCCGGAAAATCTGGTGGATCTGCAAAAATAATCATCAACCGATGAATTTTCGAACATTTCCACTGAAGCATAAAAGTTAAAAACACCCACAACTCGTAATTTTCAAGCATTACAAAATATGCCAAAATAATTCAGAAGTAGAGTGTTACAAATGGGCGGTGAAAACTTTAAAAATTATGTAAAATTGTATTTATGTGTGTGTGAAAGCAGACTAAAGCGCCGCTAATAATCAACCCGATGTTCGAAAATTGCCTCAAGCTGTGGACACTGGTGTATCAACCATTGGTGGATTCATCGATGAATTTTCCAATACGCAGACTCCAGCAGCTATATTAAATCCCCCCCTCCCAACCGTAATTTTACCGAAAAGTGCTAGCAAAAAATATTTGCCACAAATTTCCGTAATAATACGGAAACGTTGCCTTTTCTCGGAATAGGACTTTCAGTAGATTTCCTACAACTTTCCGTAAAATTTACGTAACCTCTCTGTAAATCTGCTGGTCAGTTTGTTTGTATTTCCGACTAAAAAAAATTGTTTCCTATGCGGATGTTTGACTTTGTATAAAAACTTAAAAAAATTAATATTTTACTCCGGAGTGAAATCTGAACACAAATCAACAAATGTGACATTCGTCGCTTTTTAGTGTTCTAGGTTTTTGGAACTGTTACATGTGTTTAGTGTTAATTTTCGGTGTGGTCACAGAAAACATAACACCTCTAATACTTAACAACACCTAAAACACTAAAAAGCTACGAATGTCACATTTCTAGAAATATCATTTCAACCTTGCATTGCTACAAGAAAGTCGTAGATCAGTGGTAAAATTCACTGACTCGAATATATTTTGATTTGTGTTAAAATCTCGGTCCAGAATAAAACTTTATTTTAAAAGTATATTTATACATGCATAGCGAAAAATATCCCCCCCCTTTTTTTCATTATTTATGAGATAAAGAACAATTAAACAGCAAATTTATGGAGAGCTTATATGAATTTATGGACAGTTTTAAGAAATCTGTTTCTTGATTGCTGGGACTCTTTTAAACAATTGGTTCATTGGCGACAGAGTATGTATCATGATAACTGTGCTCTGCTCTAAGTCTTGTTACAGTAGGTGCCACTTCATGCCAACTATACATTTTATTATCATATGATAATGTGCTTTTATGATTCGAATTAGTCAGTACTGACTTGCTATACAGTTGCCAAAACAAATCTTTTGGCCGAATATATTTAGATTAATTCCCGGTCAACATTTGTTTTGGTTGATGTAGGTGGGTCACAAAAATGCTTGCAGAGTTTATGTCACTGGCAGAGGTAAACTCTAACTTTGTGTAGTAGGCGTTCGTGTGAATTGATTTCAACTCTTGTAAGACAGCTTTTTTAATTTTTCGCCTGCAAGTTTACAGAAAAAAGGGAAGTCAAAATAATGCACTTTAGTATGGGCCCATAAAGTACTCCGTATACTCCGTGAAGAAAGCAAGATTATTAAGGTATTGTGTTTCTATATGTCCCGGTATACTGAAACACTTTGGTGCCACTTTCACAGTGACGTTATTTCAAAATGACCCCCGTTACATTCATAAAACACGCTGCAGCTCTGTTTGCCTCTACCCGATTTTCGTTCTTTTTTTTCTTCAAACGGATAGCTCTTTTGACGCTAGTTAATTAGTTTTATACAAAATGTTCTATACGTTTAACTATTTCCCTGGAAAGCTTGGAAAACTGAAATACTGAAGAATTTTTATTTTCAATTTGGTATCACTATGAAAAAAAAAAAACAAAGTAGAAATTGACAATGAGTGTATTTATAAAAGTGAAATATAATGTTATAGGAATTAATTTGATATCTTATTCAAAGATGCTGGTCTTCACTACAGCAGCATAATAAGTGAGATAATCTGGGAAAGTGAATATTTTTAAATGACAAATGTTTCTTACTATACTTTATTTCTTATCTTTGACCTGTTTTATTATCACATGCTCTGTTTTTACCTTATGTGCAATATTTCCATTACATCTGAATGCATTCGTATTATTTTGTAATTTTGGTAAGGAGGACTTGAATGCATGGGAAAAGGTAGAAATATGATGATATATTAGCTAACAATATTTGTAATGTACCTACACACAATTATACTATATTCTGTGGTGTAAAATTGACATTTTAAGTATAAATGTTACCAAATTTAGGTGTTCCTTTTGTTTGTATGACCTCATTTGCCTAAGTGTAGTTAGCACGTATGTTGCGTAAGGCTCTTAACTATTCGCAATTTAGAACGTATACCTCATTTGCGTACGTGTAGTAAACGCATATCTTACGTATATTCTCGCCGAGCTTTTATATACCAAGTATAAATTGATACAAAAATATTTATTAGTAGTAGAGTTCATTACGGTTGTTCCGACTATATCTTACATGTTCTACAAATTCTGCAACTGCTTCTGTAATTATTTTGATCTTTTTAGTTCATTTATAAATTAAAGCTTGGTTTTAAAAGGTTTATTACAGTTAATTTATTTTTCATTTTTAGTCTGACCTATTTTTTATATATGTAGACTACAATTTCACAGACTCGTCCGTCATCGGTATCGCTTGCGATCAGGCGAGTTTCAGCGCACTCTTTTAGCGGGAAGTTGAACCGGCATAATGAATATTTATTATTCATCTTACACATGTGTGTATGTCGAGGTATTTGACATTTCAATACGAGGTCACGCAGTTCGGAATCTTCACACCTAAACACACGCGGTCGATAATTAGAATACCTTCTTATGTTTCAAAGTTTGGATAGTCTTTCACCCACACGACCATGTGTAATTGAGGATTTCCCCGGCACTGAAACTCTACACTCCACCAGAGATCGACAACTTGTCCACCAAATAACTTACATCGTGATTGCTAGTGATTCGGTGAGCGCCGGACATACACCTCACAGACACCTACCATACATACAAACAAGTGAAGTTAAATAAAGTATCCTAAAAACGGAAAAATATTCATGGCTTCGAAGTCACATCATAACATTTATTATATAGTTTATCTACCAGAACTCATGTTGCCAGCTATGAAATCATCACCTATAGCCACTTTATAAGTAAGCGGTTATGAAAACCTAATAATACTCACCATCCACAAGTAGCTACGGCATAATAATTAGCAAGGGCATTCAACACATTTTAAACAGTTCCCTTGCAAAACTGAAACTAAATTCCTAACACACCTAATACAGATAAATGCTGAAATGTAAGGTTTGGATCTGGATGAGATAACTATCATAGCTCTACACTTCACGGTCCATGACTGCAGACAGATGTGTGCACGGGACACGAGTAGCCTCGCTGTTCCCAAGGTCGCGGCCAGCTGTCGTATTCTTCTTTAGTTACGCCTGTACCAGAATTATGCAAGTTGGTGTGTGCCCCTTGTTTCGTCGATGTTATCTCTGCAGTATGGCCTGCGAAATTTCTTAGGCCTCGATAACCCTCGACTTGCACAGCTTGTTTTATATGAAAATATGGGTTCAAATTGTAGTTTACTTACTATTTATTTCTCCTCCAATGGTTTTAAATACTCAGCTGTGGAAAAAACGGTTCAACGTTGTATTAAATAGTGTTTTGGAACTCCAAAGACAAAAATATCGCAAGCACCGAAAACAGCCAAATTCTCGAATGAATGTGACTAATAAGGTCGGGGATTCTTAGTGTACCTAGAATCATTAGGAGCTCTCAGTTCTTCTCTTAAACACCCTGAGCTTATTAGTCCATGATAGATAAAAAACATTATACTCGCATGTAGTATACGCCTTGCAGAACATGTTGTGTTAATCTCAGATAAATGTTTTCCTTTTGCTGTTTTTGGCACCATTATTGTGGGATTCAGCTCACTGCGTGCCGTTCACCAATCAGCGCCAACTGTAAAAAAATAATGATAAAATTACCTGACAAGTGTAAGGTAATATTCGCAAACTTTTGTCGGAAACATAGTTTACCTTACGTGCAAGGTAAAATTAACGCACTCTGGAGTAAAATTCACGCACGTGGTAGTGAAAAATCCCATACATGGATGGGAAAATTACCTCATGACGTGTTGATCTCCTAGTCGATTTGTAACTATTTGATAATTGTGTAGCAAGTATTTTTACCGTAAAATTATATATATATATATATTGTCTAGTCACACAAGCTGTTCAACATGGCTATTTATACGTAAGGTATAATACCGCACTCTGAAGTAAAATTCTCTTACATAGCGATGGAAAATCCCATAACTGGATGGGAAAATTGCATTACGACGCGTGCATCTCTTCAGCATTGACTCAAAAGCTAAGTGGGAGGACAGGCGAAATAAACAACCCTTTAACTTACTTTACTTACGCTGCCATGTTGTCGTCGTGGTGTTATGGATAGCGCATCAGCCTATCGTGATAGAGGTCCTTGGTTTGCGCCCAACCACCAGTAAGTGCCGAGGATTTTAGAGTTGAGGTTTCAGTTTTTATTAGTTAAAGGATATAGGTAGAAGAAAATTAACAGTACTAATAGCCCGAGTGTTTTATATACAATTTTATTATACAATATAGTTCATATTACTTTACTTGTATGGGATTTCCCCCAATTTTGTCAGGTACTTTTTTCCGACCGATTAGGGAATAGTACCTTACATGTAATGTAAATTTACTCCACATTTGACAAATAATTTTACATGACATGTAGGTGTAATTAGCTTCCATTACATGTAAGAGAATTTGACCTTAAATGTTTTGTACAGTATACTTGCCAGCCGGCGGGTCAGCCAATAGGGAAACTTTAGCAGTTCGCAATAGCCAATCAGGCGCATGGCTCGTTCCCGGAGCATCGAGCAGACAGTCAGGGGAAAGGTACATCCACATCAAAGGAACAGCCACGCTTTAGACTGTGCACAGTAAAATGAGCACTTTTGAAAGCCCTGCTTAAGATCTAATTGTATGCACGTTGTGTGTTCTTCCTCCTTATGTAAGATTAACATTGCCATGGGCCTCATCACTTTATTCCTGCGTCGGTCAAGTGAAACTGTGAAATTATTATATAAGGAACATTTCATAAATCTATTAATTTTTACACACTGAGGCGTAAAAAAAACAGAAGTGCTTAAGAAATAATTTAAATTATCACAAATGGTTACCTAACACTTTTTATTCGACGTTAAAATATGGGACTACTTTCCATCCACCGTTACCAACTTTACCGGGCGCGTGTTACTTAGTGCGCCCGTTAAA
Source organism: Dryococelus australis (assembly GCA_029891345.1). Taxonomy (NCBI): domain Eukaryota; kingdom Metazoa; phylum Arthropoda; class Insecta; order Phasmatodea; family Phasmatidae; genus Dryococelus; species Dryococelus australis. The sequence goes on from CM056993.1 coordinate 239,897,103, forward strand.
ATATATGCGGGTAGGGACAGTGACATTTCTCTAAGGTTGATTTCAAAAGTGCTCACTTTATAGTGAACAGTCTTGTCTGTGTACATGTCTACTCTGTGGCGTTGTGTAACTCGGTATCGCTCGGTACTGAAACACCAAGCTACAGGAAATACGGCGGCGTTCCGCAATATTTGATTCACGGTCACGGAGCTCAACTCCGACTTTCGTCAATGAGGCACGCGTTTCCGTTTATTAGCTGCATGTCTCCGTAAACACTTCTGTGAATATACGGACGTATTGAAAGTGATAGTCTCCGGCCAGCGAGTTCTCGCCACGTTTGTGGAGCAGTAACAACCTCTGCTTCGACTTCCGAGGCGAGTTGTAGTGCGGTTTGGGTCTCACCACGTCCAGTTTCCAGTTCCAGGCAAAACGTCTGTAGTTTTGTCGTATTTAGGTTGGTATGGTGTGTTAGCCGCCCGCCGATTAGCCTCCTCCCGACACGCGACAGATGTTGATGGCGGGGATCTCTTTACTAAAGTGTTTTCTGTATAGTCGGTGTTTGCTCACATACCTGCACGTATCTCAGGAAGTGAATTTTCTGGGAATCTGAAGTATTGCCATAAAATAAAAAAATCAGTTATCCGCAGCCTCCAGTTATTACTTCAATCCTATTAAAGGTATTCATTGTATTCCATTTAAAGGGCTCATTAAAGTTCCCCAGTTTTATGCCTGAGGGTTTATCAGGGGACGGCTTATAAAATTACTCATGACTTAACTAAACTAACACCCATGCCTTACCTGGGATTCGAACACAGAGCCGCCCGCACCCCAGATCGGCGGCGTATCAACCGACTGCGCCACGGCAGGTCAGCAAATGTATTCAAAGAGAAATAATTTTTTTTTAAGAGACAGAATGCCATTTTTAGAGCATAACCCTAACAGATTCCTCAAAAGTTAGGAGAAAAGTTCCAACGAAATGATATCTGTAGCTAAATCTTTAGAATTTTATCGTATGTAATAAACATCCACCGTTACAGTTCTAAAGGCAGTTCACGGTAAAATGAGTAATTTTGAAAGCTCTGTTTATGATCTACTTGTATGCACGTTGTGTATTAATTTGCCTTAAGGTGGATTAGTCCCCGCCATCTTGGATTTCCACAATTTTTGCAATAAGTTCCATTTAAAAACATTTAATGAAATTTTTCGGATGATATGACATAAATAATAGCTCCTTAAACTTAATCAACAATTACATTTCTATATAATTTATTATTTTTTCACTAGTGATTGAATGCAAGAAATTAATAATTTTTTTCTTGTTTTCGGTTACAGAAATGGACCTGGCAACAATCTTGAAGAAAAGTCACTAGCTTCCAGGCCCTAGTTACTTTTTCCTTTCAGTCCTTTTTTTTTTTTTTTATCATTTAACCACAATGTAAAAATAAATATTCGCAAGTAAATAATAAACACAGCGTGTATATTCCACTACACTAGGAAGTTAAGGTCTAAGGATTCAATGAAATATTTTATTGACTGGTACTTCCAGATGAGAGGGTTTCTAAAGTGCTCGCTTTACCGTGAATAGCGTATACAAAGTCAGACACTCGATGTGTTACAGTGAACGTGTGCTGGCACTGTGGGAACAGAGAAGCTAGACGTGTGGCGAGAGTTAAAGGAGGAAGCAGGAGGAGAATTTCGGAGACGGCGCACTGCAGCGATGTGGGATGAGGCGGACCAATCAGCGCTGTAATGACGCCGCCGCCGACGTGGTTATTAGCCGGGCGAAGACTGCAGATATGAGCAATCTGCGAGTCGCTGCCGGCACGTAAGACAGACGAGCCCCCTACCCCGCGCTCTAGTCAAGGGAGTAAGTGGAAATTAACGCAATACCCTCTCGTCGGCAAATCGAATCTACTCCCCCGCACTGAGGCAAACTCTATAGACATCAGGCGCGAGCTTATCACACTCAGAAAAATATTCGCTTTCACGCAGCGAACATATATTTGTTTTAGGTAGGTAGTTGGGCTTAACGTCTCGTCGACAACGAGGTCATTAGAGACGGTGCAAGTTGCACAGGGAAGAGGGATTGGGGAAGGAATGGGAAGGAATCGGCCATGGCCTTTGTAAGGGACCCATCCCAGCATTCGCCTGGAGTGATTTCGTGAAACCATGGCAAACCGACTTCAGGATGGCCTGGCCGGGAATCGAACCCGGGTCCTCCCGAATGCGAGTCTAGTGAGTTACCACTGCGATACATTATTATTATTATTATTATTATTATAAAAATAGATTTATTATCACACACGATATACAGAGGAGTTTACCCTTAACCAATTATATACAGTACACATTCAACCCACAATATAAACAATAACAAAATACTCAATAAAATATCTACACAATTCTTACATAGGGGCACAAAACGATATGAACATTTGGTGAATTGGTTTTACTGACAAAGTTGATGAACACATAAAAAATTATTTAACGTGAGGCGCAGCGCACGGCGTACACCCCGACACGTGACACTGACTTATAACATTACCACCTATCGCCGATTACTACTGGAACATTAAACTGTACACTTGTAAGGACCGAGGGGTGGGCAGCGCATGGCGTACACCCAACCTCGGTAATATACACGCACTTCCTGTAGGCGTAAACGTCAGAATGAAAATAAAAAATTGCCGTACCACTGACGCAATGTGCCACGCCGCGCCATGTTCCACCTATCTTGACGAAGAAGCTGGACAAAGTCTTGAACTGTCACCGGTGTCGAATGGTCACCAAAAAACCGATCGCATGAAGTATATACCAGGCTGCAGCTCTTCGTCGAACTGAGGAGAAGGTGAAGAAATCGTAAAGAAGCATGTGCGTGTCGCTGACATCTCCACGTTCATCGCGAATTATTTTTCATACTCGTACGCGACACCACTGCCAGATGCGAGCTGCATAAACACAGGAAATTACCCTATGAAGGGCCGTGTCGGTGTTGCCACACAGCGGGCATGCAAGGTCAGCTGTCAGGTGAATGCTGTATTTACGCTGCTGAGTTGTCACGATATTATTGTAGAAGCCGAATGCTGCAGCTCGAAGATCCGAGGAAAGGTTAGGATCGCTCGGTGTATTTGTTTAAATTATTGAACACTATCTTGTTCGCTTAACTAATGTGCACTTGCTCCAAATATTTGCGGAAATACCTCAAAGTAATTCAAATGTCGAAGTTCTGAGAGCCGATTTAGGTGAAAAGAGGTGAGTATGAAGCAGCACCGGAAAGAAAGGGCGGGGGAAACGGGATATCCCCGAGGAAACCTGCCGGCCAGTGACGTCGTCCGGCACGATTCCCACATGCGAAAATCTTCCGGGTATTGAACCCGGTTCGCCTTGGTGCGAGACGAGATGTACAACCACTACATCACCGCGGCCCCTACATATTTCAAAGCAATTAGCATTCGGTATGAATCTTTAATTGGATTATATTTCCTAGTGCATTTTAACTCTCTGCGCACTTGCCCTTGGGTGACTCAGGATAAGCCACGGTAAAAAAAATTAATTAATTTCGTAAACTGCAATGCAAGCTATTAATCTATAAATTTCGTTATAATTTGCCATTATGATACAGAAAACAAATTTTTATTGAGCGTGGCTGTTATACCAATTTTGGAAACTAACAACATATTTATTATTTGCTCATTTTCTGCAAAAAAAATGTAGGGAAACGGTTTTGTATAAAAAAAAGTAGAGGGCATTAATGTTTTCTCAACACACATTTACGAAAATGCAATAAATTCGCAAACTATATTTAAAACTACGGAACGGAAATTTGCATGATCTATAAAAATATATCCAGCGAGTCGATATTAAGTACACCTACCTCTGTATCTTGCTCGTAGTCAAGATTTGAAGTTACTGCGTATTTATAACAGCCACGATTTGCCAAGTCATTTCAAACAAGCTATTTTTCTTCCACAAAACATAACAAAGCTATATGAGCGTTTGAACTTAGACTTCAGTTCATCAGTGAGTATTTTTTAAGTGAGTAACTTGGTCTATAGAAGTAGGCTTTTTATATTAAATAAACTGTACTTAAAGAATGCAATGAATCGAATCCTAAATATCTATCGCCAACCCGCAAATCTAAGTCGTAAAATAAAACAGTCCAATTCACATTCGGAAATTTTATCATGACACTTGTTGGAAACGAAACAATTAACTCAAATATTCGTTCAACATGATATCTACATGTTTAAACAAGGCGACTCTTACTTGGAATGACCAAATATAGCTAAAACTCAATAGGAAAAATAATGGCGTCACGAAATGTTCTCAATTATAAAGGATTGAATGGAATTATAAAAATGTTGTATTCACTTACAGATCTTCATGCTGAAAGAACGCGGCAAAGAATATCTTCTTCGAACACAAAAAAAAGTACTCTTTATTTCAACATGCCATTAAAACGAACACCTAATAATAATAATAGTAATAATAATAATAACAATATAATATAAAAGTTAACATATTGCATGGCCATCCAGTAAAAACACTCACGAAATTTTAAAAAAGATACATCAAATAGAAATAGCATCAGATTTGACGAGACCTGCCTTCTATATGTCAATAATCGTTTATAAATACATAAAAAAAATAACAATTCTAACATAGAAGCAATACTCCAGAAAAATGTAGGACCAAGTTCATTATGCACAACAACTAATGTGCTTCTGTCACCAACAACAGTTCTTCACAATATACACTGTAAATCTGAATCAGTGAGAATTTCGCTGTTTCAGTCAAACGTATCTGACTGATTCAACAGTCATTTCAGTGAATTTAACTGATGAACCAGTGAAAAAAAATGCCATATTTCCTTCACTGATTGATTCAGTGACATTTCCCACCGACTCGTCAGTCATTTTTTCCACTGTTTTCTCAGTTTTGTCTGATGGGCCAGTAAAATATCTGAGCAACTTGCTTCGTCTTTAATTATTATTGATTGTGGAATCAGTGAAACTGCCTGAAGAATGGCCGTTAAACAACGTGTATCAAGTGAAGTAACAACGAATAAACGAATAAAACTAATTCAAAATACTTTCTAAAATGTGTTTCGTCTTTCGAAACGCCATTCCACGAGAGGTAATATGAACACATAGTATTTCATTACGTTTTTGCGTCTTTCATTTTTATTCATGTAATCGTCACATCGCTTTGTTTGAGGTGTAAACTGCATTCAATGTGGCGAAGAGAGTGCACTCATATATACTACTTTTTTTTTTAACAATCCTAATGCTAACAATCAAACCAAACATGAAAAGTATGAGCATACAACTTCAAACTACACGATATCGCACCCGAACTATAAGTAACACATTTTCCGCGCCCACGTTTCAACTTGGAGCGTTAGCTCAGATGGCAAAACAACGGCCCACAGTCAATGTTAGCGCGAGCCCACTCCCGGCCAACTACGGCTTTCTTTTTTTTATTTTTTACTTTTTTTTATTACTTTAAATTGCATTTGATAGTATCTATCGCAGACTGTATATGTCTATATCACGAAATTATTTGCCTACATTAGATAAAGGCAATATTTAATTCGCCACTGCAGTCGGCCGTCACTTATTCAATCAGTGAAATTGTTTCACGTCACTAATTCAATCAGTGAAATTTTTCACTGAAACAGTCAGTAATTTTCCACTGATTCTAAGTGGAGCCATTTTCACTGATTAGAGTAGTTGAATTTCACTGCGAATCAGTGGTTTCATATTGATTCGAATTTAGAGTGTACGGCTATCGCTCCAGTATCGTACGAATTATTGTTGAGTTAAAATTTATGGCCATGGCATCCTTACACAAATCTCGAATTTTTTTTCGCTAACGTCACCAGAAAACATGCGAATAAACAGGAATACGTATTATGAAAATTGGTAACATTTTTTTAATGTTCGAGATCTATATAATAGGTAAGCATTATCACCAATGTCGTAAATATAGTCTAAAGAGAATTTTCATTGCCACCACATTTCAAACATATTTCATATTTTTTAAACGCGTATCTAAAATCACTACGTTAGCTTTGAAAGCATTGTTATCGGCATGTTTATTAAGTTCTTGAAATGATGGTTTCGCACATCTCGTATTTTTAGTTCTCTATGTTTTACTTAAATAGTCAGCCCATAACAGAGAAATGATTCCTCTAAGCGCTGTTGAAAACCCAAGATAAACTAATAATAGGCTGTAGCGTTTGAACCGGCGCGCCATTTTCTTCTGGAGGGGAAGTTTGGCTCTACTCGTACTCTTACCGATACCCGATAAAATCGGCGAAACATGTTACTAGATTATTACGTAAGCTGTTTGGCAGAAGTCACGATATTTCGTCAGGATAGAGTCGTATTACAACCCAACCAAGTCGCTGCCTTTTAGGGTAACATGTATAGGGTCATCGCACACTTAGTTATGTGGTGATAAATTGTTTGTCACTTCTAGCTTTCTCTGACCTTTCCTTATGTAGGCATAAATTTCTTGACTGCGCCATTAGTTTGATACACTGTATTCAAAACAGGAAACGTGAGAAAATATATTTAGCGCGCCGGAAAACCGAGGATCGAAGCACTGTAATAAATGTGTACTAAACTTCTTAAACAGCAATGAAAAGTTGTAACCTTTTGTATTACAGGGAAATAAATCAACATATTGAACGCAGATATAAAAATATTTGGGAATTTAGCGTCTTTATTGTAAAAATGTGAGAATTTCCCTCATTTGACTTTTCCCTGGGAAATAGTAACGCTATCAAGGATGTTTAAGGGAGGGGGGTGGTATTAGCATTAGAGTCTATTCACTGTACGTATACACTGTGTGGTCAATTTGCGAATAATTTATTAGAATATACGTTGTATATCTCGTGCTGGAAATTCAATTAGATTCTCCCAAACCACTTCTAATGTCACAGTAGTGAAGATAATTTCTTAATTGGTAGCAACGTTTGTGGGCCACATAAAATTAGTCCAAAACCTACCAGTCCTATCTTGAAACATTTGTTACGTGTCGCTCATATAACCTCCTTGAACATTAAACTAAACTTCCCACCGCTTAACATAATCTACAGCTTGAACAGTTCAAGCCTGGTTCATTACGACTATATAAATGCTACACTATTAAAAATTTCCGTATATTTACGGAATGTTTTGCGGAAATGTGTATATACGGAAAGGCAATCCGTAATGACGAAAAACGGAGTGAAGTCCGTAAATACAAAATACGGAAAGTCTCCGTATTCCCTTTGGCTTCGAGTTACGGGGACGAACAATGCCGATTCTACACGAAGCTTTCTTCGACACTGTAACAAGGAAATTATTTTTTCTGTGGCAGTTAAGGTCATCCACGTGACTATGACCTAATCTTTCAAACATTAAAAATAGCATCAGGCATCTGTAACATTTGGCAACACTAAAAATATACTAAATTTAATAGAAACTGGATATTTGCTTTTGTCTTTTCAGTTATACCACAATTTTCATTCAACAAATTTAAGAGACCCTCATAGCTCAGGGGCAGAGTGGCCGGCCTGCAGTGAGAGGGCCGCGGGCCCGCGCCCCCGCGCCCCGACGCGGCAGACGCCCCGCTCGGCCAATGCACTGGGAATTCGCTAACAAGTCAGTCTCACTAAAACCCCGCCAACGTCAAAAATATTACAAGGTTAAAAAAAAAGTGGCTATAGTCGCAAACCAGCAACATTCCGACTAGGGCCCAAATCTGGCTTAATTACAAAATATCATAGATTTTTTAACATCATTTTTTATACATGGTAGAGCACCCACATAACGGAAATTAAATACATTTTCACTATCTCTTTTTATTTTAAACAGAAAGTACAGGAAACTAAATTTCAAATAACGCATAGGTTGCGTGAAATATACGGAAAGTCCATTTCTGAAAATCAACTTGTCCGTAATTTTACGGAGAGTTTACGGACACTTCTGTATAAATTTTTACCAGCACTTTTCCGTCAAATGAAAGAATTTTTTTTTTTTAACAGTGTAGCTTTCTGAAAATTGAACGGGTAATATGGGTATTTTGGACTAGATTCGAGTCACTAGAGATCCATTTTCTTGAAATTTGTTTTGTAATGATTGGGTGATCATTTCATACATAATTTCTAACATGTGACCATGTGACTGTGAGATAACATTGTATCAACATGATGTTATGTATTCTAAAAGAAACAATTTACTGTCACTTTTATGTGGGAATTGCTTTACAAATATGCGGCAATTTTACATGACGAAGAACAGTTTATTCCTTAAGGGGTCCGCCTGCTGGGCGCTCGAACTGCGTCGCAAAGTGTTTGGAATACAGTTTTCTTATGACAATATTAAACGTGCATCCAATATGCTGAACTTCAAAAATAACACACACTATTTCGATTACTTTCAAAACGTCATGCAAATAAGAACACAATTTCAAAGTGCTGTAACTCAAAATATACAAGTTACAAATACGAACGTATTCTAGGGACATGCACTGAGCCCCGAGACAGACTTTCCACCAATACAATTATAGCGTCACCGCTTGAAGTCCGATAGGTTCACGTGGCACGACAAAAACACTACACACCAGTTCAGAGCCCTGCGCGTAGTGGCGATGGCACATTTGTAGCGCATGCCAGTGTAGCCCTTATAGCTCTTGCGCTTCTAGGCATCAAACGCGGGAAAAGCTCCAAGCAGGAATATTTGGTTTGCTGATTGAGAAAATTAAATAACAATGGTATGGAGAAAAAATAACGTATACGTATCATGTATCGATATCGTACAAAAATTTTGGTACAGGCTATTCACGGTAAAGAGAGCACTTTTTAAGGCTCTGCTAAACTATTCCTTTCAATTAATTTCTTTCTTTCCGCCACTTTTTTATGTAAACGTCGCAATATGACTAATAAATACAGCTCATACATTTTATCACTCTGAAAAGTTAACACCTGAGACTGCAATAAAATACATTTACTATGGTTTAATGCCTTTTGGGAGGGCCTTAAAGAGTGCTCACTTTACCGTGAACAGCCTATACACAGAACACGAGATTTAAATTCCATTTCTAAAGCTCACTAGCTATGGCTGTGTTTCCTCACAAATTGTCGTCCTTAATTGCAAGCCATGGTGCCAGCAATTAGGCTACAGCGAGTTCGTATAAGGTTACGTTTGATAGGTTTTTGATAATATTGTACATCGGTGTTACTAAACATACTGAATCTGCATAATGTTTGCTAAGAGCCGCGTTTGACTCCCGTAGCGACATAAGGACCGATGTCCTACTTGTCTGCCAGGTGCACGCGAAAGCGAATGCAGCGCTACAGGTTGTGGGACCTGGGAACTAGCTCGGAATACATTGGCAGTTTTCGTAGTCGCTTCGTTTCGAAAGATGATATCGTCTCCGGCCATTTGGAAAGTGACTATCATACTATAGTCCATTTAAGGTCACTTAAAACTTTTCTGAAGCCCTGTTAAAGTTCTACTTCCAGGATATTCCTTCGTTTAGTGTATGCAAATCTTAAGAGTGGAATGGACTCCCACGTTTTTTGTGAAAAAAAGTTGTTTGCGCGAATACGCGTATCTCGGTAAATAAATATTCTGCAAATACGGCTTTGTGTCATAAAAGATAAAAAGCAATTATCTATGCCCCTATTTTTTTAATTTTGTCATATTAAGTGTATCCTTGGAGAAAAAAAATTCTTGAGATTGGTCAAATATCAAATTTTTAAAGCTTGCCTATGCAGCTTCCTTAAGCGGAAAGAGAAAAGAACAAAGATACGGGCGTAGTTTAATTTGTGGGCTTTCATCGCGTGTAATGGAACTCCACTGTTACAGATCTAATTTGCACAGTACAGCGTCAGGACGGAAACACTGCACGCCTTGCGCGTAGGAGCGATGAGAAACTAGGTATGCGTGTTAGTGTCACCCGTATCGCTCCTTCGCTTCTTGACCTTGGACGCGAGGGTCCATCCCACTCTTAATTAAGTCTAGGAAATTAAACCAGAGGGACAACGCACCGTATTCGTGCGCAATCAATGGAAAAAGGTTTTGCATAAGAACTATTTCTCACTAGGAATTACCAACATCTATACTTCTTCACTGCCTTTATTCATATTATTTTTTTACATCAATTTGGCCATCTATGGACCGCAATGAACTCAAGACTCCTGGTTTTTCTTCTTTCTTCCTTCGGAGATCTTCCTCATTTTTTCTCCAACTGTTCGTGTCTGTTATTCAGTCCACACTCTCTTGGCTCTTGTTTTCGGTCGGTCCTTCAGAAATCTTGCGTTGTCGATCTGTCGCCTAATGTTCTCTCTGTTGTTGAACAATTATTCTGTTATCCCAACTTTTTCTGCTGCATCTTTCCTGGTCGCTATCATCCATCCTATTGTGTATTTCAATTTTGAGATGTAGTTGAATATTTTCTTAGTGAGTCTGTTCTCATTCATTCTTTTTAGGTGTCCATGAAATTCCAGTCTCCTTTTTCTCATCGTGTCTGTAATTTTTTCGGTATTTCTGTATGTGTCTTCATTTTTCATCTTGACACAGGTGTTGTCTGTGTTTTTGAGTGGTCCCAAAATTTTTCTCAGGATATTCCTCTCTCTTACTTCCAGTTCTCTTAGTTCTCCTTTCTTGTTCATCGTCAGGCATTCTGATCTATATGTTGCTTCTGGTTTGATGACTGTATTATAGTGTCTAATTTTGGCTTGGATGGATATTGCTTTCTTATGGTAGTGGTTTTGTGTTATTCTGTATGCAAATTCCAATTTTCTGACCCTTTATTTGTTTGTTGTGTTGTCCAGCCCATTTGGTTTGATCCATTCTCCTAGATATTTAAATGTATCTACCCTCTTTAATTGTCCATGTTCTGTTTTCATTGTATCTTTCCCTGATGTGCCTGTATCCTATATATTCTGCATTTTCGTAGGAAATTTCCACTCCTGTTTTTTTGGCTCTTTTGTGTAATGTTTCCACCATGGTTTGTGCGTCTGTTCTGTTTTGTGTTATTAATGCTACGTCGTCGGCAAATGCTAGATATTTCACCTCAAATCTTTCTTTTCCTTGTCCTATACTGACTCCTTACACTCTTTTTTCTTACAAGGCCGTTTCCCATGGCTTTGTGATTTTGTCTAGTACAAGGTTGAAGAGAATTGCTGAGAGTCCGTCCCCTTGTCGAACTCCTGTTTTGAAGTTGAACGCTTCGGAGATTTCCCCTAAGAATTTTATTTTGGATGTAGTATATGTGAGTGTATGTTCTATTAGTCTTCTGGTATTTTGGTCTATCCCTAACTCGTTTAATGTTAAGAATACTGTTTCTCTCTCTATTGAGTCATATGCTTTGTTAAAGCAAATGAAGGTGACTACAATGTTCTTATTCTGGAGTGTTCTATCCCTTATTATCGTTTTCAAGTTGAAGATCTGTTCTGCGCATGATCTTCTTTTCCGAAATCCTGCTTGATATTCTCCTATATGGTGTCCTGTTTGTTGTTCTACTCTGTATAATAGTGCCTTAGATAATATCTTGTTTGTCATTGATAGTAAGTAAATACCCCTGTAGTTATTTACGTCAGTTTTGTCTCCTTTTTTGTGCAGTGGGTGAATTACTGCTTGTTTTCAATCATCTGGTATTTTTTCTGTTGACCAAATTCCTAGAATGACTTTATGTATTTTCTCCACTGCCAGTTTTCCTCCAAGTTTCCACATTTCTGCTGTTATCCAGTCTTCTCGTGGTGCCTTATTGTTCTTTAGTGATTTGATTATGTGTTATATTTCTTCTAGTGTTGGTGATTCTGATGGTGGATTTTCTTGTTGTGGTTCTCGAAATTCTAACCTTTCTGTTGGTTCTTTGTTGTTTAGTAATTTCTCAGAGTATTCTTCTAGTAGTTGGCAGTTTTAGCTGTCGCTCATTACCAATACTCCATCTTTGTCTTTGAAGTGTAGACTGGGTGGCCGGTATTGTGATAATTCTTCTTTGCATGTCTTGTAAAATTCCCTGGTGTTATTTTTCTTGAAAACCGTGCCTATTTCACTAAGCCTGTCCATGTCACATTTCCTTTTCTCAGTTTTGATACTTTTGAACGTTCTTTTTTCTTCTTCTAAGAATTTCTCCCAATCCTTTCCTTTCTTACTGGTGTTCATATTAATGTTATTAATTTTATATTAATTGTATGTTAAATAAATACTATATAAATACAATGTATAAATAACATTTCAATTTAACTATAATTGAGGCACTTTTATGTTAACACAAGTGTAAAATGCTTCTAATACACGGCATATTTAGGAGACAACCTAACATGTCATACATGGGCTTAAGGTGTTTGAAGAAACCGCGGATAGACTACAGGTGTGAGCTGTCAATCAACTAGCCGTGACACACCACGCAGTTCCTTCCTGGGCTCGACTCCTTGCAAACTCGTAAGTCACCAGGGAGCTGGCATGCGACAGTTTGCTCCGGCGAGTGTGACGGGCCATCGAGCGGTAATAATAAGATTGCGTAAGAAAACTAGCCATGTGAGTTGTGTGGCCAATTGTTCTGTCTTTGCACTAATTCTTAAACCACATCGTTGGGATGAGTCTGTGTAGTAGCGGTGAGATCGCAAACGACACGACAAATTGTAATTATCCTAGAAAACTGGCCAGACTACAACCCGTTGACCACTTAGATATCAGGTGGTTAGTGTCCATTCCTTATAACATAAATATGACGAGTCGAGTACCCGTACAAATAGCCTAGTGTAATAATATGAATAAACCATCTACTTTAATGATTTGTTAACGTATTAAATGGCCCACGGTTAGTTACACGAAGAGCTCCTTTACAAATTTCTCTTCTCGAAAGAAAGAATTATAAAATATACAATGTTTGGCTATAGTTATCACCACTTGAGTTTTTTTTAAATTCTGTTAATGTGCATTTAATAACTACACAATATTTTTACCCAAGGAGGAAGCAAGACATTTAAATAGGTGTAAATGCGGGGATGGTAACCACCACTCTAATGATTATTTTACTTAGCAACGTGAAATTTAATATCTAGAAACTCTGGGAATCCTAAAAGCTAAAGGTCACAATTGTAAACGTTTTAGACATTAATAAGCCCGATTATTTTCCGTATTTTCTCTCTGAAGTTATGGCCACCCTCGCCTCACGAATTTCCAGTCGAAGTAGCTAACGCATTTAGAAATAGAAATAAATTGTTGCTGTCAATATACTTATTGGTAGTAATTCATTGCGGAGTGAATTGTTCGACAGAGATATCAAACGCCTGGTCAGGGAAACTATAGGTTCTAGTCCAGACGACTGTCAGCTTTCTTTTCACACGTAACATATGTGACCGTTTAATGGTCGCGAAGGGCGGAAGTGGCTTGCTTGCTGAACACTTCCGCTCTTTACTTGGCCGAACCCTCTGGGTGGAAATAGCCACCCTACCGTTCTTCTCTTATAAACCACTTTTCTTTCCTCGGGTATCGGAAAGCTACCCCTAAGATATTTCTTGTTCTTCTTGTGGACAATTCCTAGTCAATATTATAACTTACATATTTTGTAAAAAAAAAAAAAAATTAATAAACTACAACCTGGAAATTACATCATTAATAGATTTTTTCAAACTTGGTTAAAATATGAGAATATTTATATTCATAATTTTTGGGCTAGATTCAACTATGTAAGTCGCAATTCATTTATAGAGATCGAGCGATACAAGTAATCTTACTCATAACTTTGGGATAAATGATCACATAATATTATTTTTTTCCGATCTCTTACAATTACATTTGCTTTCCGCTAAACTATTTACTTCTTTTTTTTACTATATTATCAAATCCAAAGTAGTAATATAACACTATCTTTAGATATCAAGCTATATTTACTTTAGAAATTATTTCCCAATACAGAATAAACGGTGTTAGTTCTTCTCCCCTTCCTATGTAACTAATATATAGCCACAATTTTTTCCCACGCTCATTCTTACTACACTATAAATTTGAAACAGTGTGAATTGAGCCACATCAGTGAAAACAGTAAAAATTGCGCAACTAGTAACCAGTGCACAGATACATAATTAAAACAGTAGCTGGATTTCGCTTACTTATTTGTGATTTCCACTAAATCTCACGAGTTACACTACTGTAAGTCACTTGTTCGCAGTTCATTTGCTTGATTCGCCGGTCGGCTCCAGAATAAATTACCTCCCTTTTAGTTCAGTTAAATAAAAAATAATGGTCACATGAATTTAAATCCTCCCCTCTTGCGCTAAGTGCAATACATGCTATTATAAAATTACCCTGGCATAATGAGCGAGGTTTTAGAGGCATGGAAAAGGACATGGCTTAATGTAGAGGTAGGTTGGTAGGCATAGTAAGGATGAAAAAGTCCTCGAGATTTGGATACAGGTCTCCAAAAAATCGCTGGTCAACCTGAATAATTACGTCTGTACTCACTAATGTTTAAATTATAAACATATATTTTATTCAGTGTTCACTGTATTCGTAGTAACTTTTGGAAATTTTTCTGCTCTGTTTTCTATACTGAGGCTACAGCGGTGGGATAGGGAAAAGCTATCGGCTTTCAAATACTAGGATGGCATTTTATTTTACAAAGTTTGGTTGGCATACTACTGCCATACGTTCGACAAGCGGAGAAATCTTTCAATCACACGAGCTACGTTTGCAAGTGCTATGATTTGAGAATATGAACAGCTTTGTAATATATGGATTCTGATGATACCAGCAAATTTGGTCTACGGACATTTGTTTCTCGTGGCCTCGGATAAATATAGACAGTAGATTCCTTTCGCACTTAAAATGACTATTGTAAATGTTGCGCACTCCGTACACAGAACCTGTTGTGGAACGGTAGAGCCATAAACAAGGCGAAAGCACATCTGAAAGAACGCTACTTGAGGTGAGAAGTCGTGTTGACCTAAACACTAAGCGTACCGTATGGCATGATCTCAGCATGCACATACGACTGAATGAGTGAAAATATATGGGCGTCTCTTAACAGCGAGGTATTGAGAGCCGATGAGGGTGATCGAGGTGAGTATGGCGCAGTGCCGGAATGAAAGGGTGGTGAAAAGGGAGATCCCCGAGAAAACCTCCCGACTAGCTGCATCGTCCAATACGAATCCCACTAGCGAAAATCCGGGAGTGACCCGACCGGGGATTGAACCTGGTTCGCGTTGGTGGGAGGCGAGCATGCTAACTGCTCAGCCACCACGGTCCCAACACGATCGAGGTCGCGTATTTTATCAATGAGCGAGTTATGACTGCCCAAACTAGTTGACGGATGATTGTTAACAGCTAAGTTGAAACCCACGTAACTTATAGAAATTCTTGTCGAATTAAGAGATAAATCATGCTACCATAATATAGACGTAATTATTCACGGTTACCGGCAATTTCTTGAAGCCTGCAAATCTATCTATACACCAAACAATGCCTATAGTTTAAATTGGCCTCGCTGCAAATTGGTTGTTCAAGAAAAAAAAAAATTTGTCTTTTCTAAAACCTAGCTCATTACGCCAGTGCAGTTTTATAACAACGTATGTTGCACTTATTGTAAAAGGTAAAGATTTATATTCATGTGACCACGAAATAATATATTTTAGGTCTACACGATCATTGAAATAGCTTAAAGAATTGCAAATATATTTTCTGATTTTTTTTTTTTGTGATACAGTGGTATTTTCCTCATTAAATGTTTTTTTTTTTTTTTAATCAAGCATCAAATCGTCAAAGAGTGGATCTGTTTCCAGTATACGCCTTACTGCAAAATGGTCACAAGTCTCAAGTTCGCATTGTAATAAACCATGCCTCTCTGTCAAACATTTGTTGATTACCCCGCAGTTTTGTGACGCTGCAAGGATAAATATCTTCTTCTGATAAAGTATACATGTTTTTCGATTATTGTAGCATTCTTCACACACGTCAGCTACCCGTAGGCTGAAATTCTGCATACACGTTTAGATGTGACATATTTTGTGTGTGGACCTGCGTTGTTACTTATATAGGCTAGCGTTGCGTACAAATGTTCAAAACACACAGTCCTGAGGACAGAGCTAATACTCTATAGGACGAACTGTTGTTTAATAAATAGCACCAACAGGAACCAGTACAAAATGACAACACGAAGCTAAGGCAATGTGAACCAACTCGGCTTTGGTAGAACGCGAAGAAGGTACATGTTATAACAACATATGGCGTTAAGTTCTCAGCAAGGATGCCACTGAACTATACAGCGACTGCAATAGTATATCCACTACGAAACTAAGAATCAGTTTTACAGTGAATGTTATTTCCGAGGGAGTATTAAACGATCACTGCATCTGGCTTGCAATTATAGTGACATGGATAACCGTAGCTGCCGCAGAAACGATAATTTTCTGGTTACAGTGGCGAAGAAAGTTTCGTGTAGACTAGCCATTGTTCGCGCCCGAAACCCGAAGTTATAGGAAATACGGAGATTTTCCGTATATTGTATATACGCACTTAAGCCCGTTTTTCGTCATTGCGGATTGCGTCTCCGTATCTTTACTGTGCATTTTCGTAAAAAAAATTCCGCAAACGGAAAATTTTAATAGTGTAGCAGTGCATCCTGATGCAACAAAAATTGATCATCTAAAACAGAAAAGTTAACAACACGCCCATACAAATTATGGTAGGGATTTCTTGAAAGAACGTATCATATAACTTTTCACACGTGTGAGGAAATGGGACCGATATATACAGGTTGTCAGGTATTCCACGGATACTGACTACGCCACGCGAATCCGTGATCAAAACTAAGTAGGAAATACTCTTTGGAAAAAATGCATAACAACCTTCATTGACGAGAAAAGCGACATAAAAGGTCCGAAAACTCCATTGCAGCACACATGTGGTATTCCAATTAGATAAGGTGATGTGATGTAGCAATGCTGCGACTGATTTGTCTGTCGTATAAGGTGTATGGCAAGGAACGAGCACAGCTCAGTAGTTCCAAAGAGGCCTTGGAGTTCACATTCAGGGAGTACTGAGACATGACAATGACCATGGCTGCATCCGGCGGCCAAGTTCCGTGCATGCTTCATGCATCCAACATGCGGAAAAGTGCATTTCTATGGGAAGAGCATACTTCGAACACCCGTTTCGACGTTTGGTATGCTGATGCTGTATGCTGTGCTTAACTTGGAATAAAATAATTTTACGAAAATAAATGTCGTTTTTTTCTCGTAGATGGTCTTAGGCTTTTCTACCGAACAATATTTTATACTTAGTTTCGATCACAGGCTCATGTGGTGTAGTTCGTGTCCGCGAATTACCTGACAACCTGTATAAACCGTGCATGCTTATATGGAGGGATATTTTAACGTGGGAGACACGCAGAAAGGAAATTTTTTGCCTGCTAATATAGGCATGTATTTCCCACCCTCATTGTATCAGTCGCTTGCAGATACTTGAAGGAGGAACTGCAACTTCTGCGAGGTAAAGCAGCCACAATGATAAGTGGAGGCCCCTCCCATTCTAAAACTGTGTACACCATTTACTTTGGTAAATTTTACTGAAGATAATTTCTCTTCTACAAATTTTTGTAAAAATACGACAACTTCATTTTTTAAATATCTTCTTTGTAACGTTCCATGGAAACGTTTAAAGAACTTGTAGTATCTTATTTCGATTTTAATTTTCTCACTTCGTTCAGTAATTTAGTTTTTATTATTTGTACGGCACAACAACCTTCAAATGGTGACTTTGACATAGAATTTTGCAAGAAAGAGCTATCAAAAGTTTTACTGTGCGAGGACATAGGACTTACTATAAGTAATGTAAACCAGTTGAACAGCATTTCGTAACTATATAAAATGAAGAAGTTTTTGGTCGCCAGTACATTTAAAAGGCGAGCTGACAATTATTTTATCTTAAAAAAAATTTATATGTTTACCAATTTACGTGCTTATAAATTCAATGAATGGAGATATTTGTACGGCGCTTAACATCGAGGTCTTTGAGAACCTATGAAGATGAAACAACGTAAGCATAAAACAGTGCCGGAATGCGAAGTAGGGGGTAACGGGATATTCCTGAGAAAACCCGCCGACCAGCGGCATCGTCGATTCCCACATGCGAAAATCCGGGGGCGAGCCCTACGGGAATCGAACCCTGTTCGTCTGTGTGTATGTGGGGGGAGGGAGGAACACTACACCACCGTAGCTTGTGTTAATAAATAGATCCCATAACATTGTAGGTGGGATAGTGAATATTTTATTATGTCGTTCTTTCAAGTGCAATAACTTCATTGCCTTTGACTTTACTGTTTCCAGAATAAATATTCTCATGTGGTCACGCTGCTATGTGTATTTCCAATTGACAGATAATCTTTAATCCAACTGGGTGCACTGTAATAGTAATTTATTTGCTTGTAACGCGAGTACTTGTAATCTAGACGCAAAGTTCACATTCTACATTTAGAAAACTCCATCCGCAGAATCAATGCCATTTTTGGTTGCAGTAGTTGCCTAAATCACTAACCTTTCAATCCTTCTCAAGAAGTGAGATTGTGTTTTGCCAGGGTAGTATCCGAAGCATACTATTATAATAACATCAACGCCTGTTAATTAAGCGGCCGTTTGGTAAAGTAAATTCGAAGAACGTTGGCTGGAGTCTCAATGTCGGCGAGTTTTTATTTTTTTTGGTGAATACAGTTCGAAAGATTTTCCCCATCATGGATTTTTTTTTCATTATCGTCATTCTCTATAGCATTATAATAATCATTTTATTCCCAGTTCTCCAGAATGTAAGTTGAAATACAAGCTCTTATATGTTATATTACAATTAAAGGTAATGTTATTTACACAAGAAACTTTTGGAAGCACTACGAACATTTTCACAGTATATTTTCTTGCCTGGCCCTTGATCGGGACAACCACTTAAATCTGCTCGTTTCTCGCAAGCTCGCGACAGTCAGTGTGAACACGAAACGCTATTACGAAACTGTCGCCCTGGGCAGGGCAGGTAACAACGTTTTAATAATCGCAGCCAGTCAGCCTGAAGCATGACGTAGGAATTCGAAACGCCGTCTGGAAACGTCTTCATGTAAATATACACTTTTACATCTCCTTGAGGCTGTTCATGGTAAACTGGGTACTTTTGAAAGCCCTGCCTAAGATCTACTTGCATGCACATTGTGTATTCTTCCACCATATGTAGGTCTACAAACAACATTGCCATGGGTCTTATAATGTTATTCATGCGTCGGTCGAGTGAAACTCTAAATTGTTAGACAAGTAAATATTTTACAAATTTGCAAGTTCTTACGGATATATGCATTGCAAAATACAGAAAGCAAAATAATTCACTTCAGTATTCCAAAAAGCTTACCTAACACTTCCAATCGAACGTTAAGACCTGGGACTGCTTTCATTCCATCGTTACCAACTTTGCAGGGCGCATGTCACTCGAAGTGCCCGTTATGATGTACGCACGTAGGGGCAGTGCCATTTCTCAAAGGTTGATTTCAAAAATGCTCAGTTAATCGTGAACAGCCTATATGTATAGTGCCTAAATATGTTTTGCAGAAACGTTGGAGCGATGCAAGTGACATTAACACGCGCGCCTAGCCCCCATCACAACTACGCCAAAGACTTTGAACTGACTTGCAGCGTTCCCATCGTTGCGCTGTATTGTGCAAATTAGATCTGTAACGCCCCTCTCACACTGTCAAATTTTTCACCTTCGAATATATTTGACAATAAAATTCCAAGACGAAATACGGCCATTAAATTTTCCTCCCAACAAATACTGTCAAGTAACCTTAAATGTGTTTGAAAACGTATCACACTGTCGTATTTTTTTTCTTTTACTTACGCGATATAATCGGAATATTTATTTCAACATTATTTTCAAAGTTAGATAGATACTTTTGTTGTATTTCCAAGCAGTCCATTGCAGGAAGAAATATAACGAATGATGATATATATTTTCACTTCTTTACTTAAATCAGACTGTGTTTATCAGAGATGTTTCCTGCACGATGCAATTTGAAGATATCTTAGTTATTAATATTATATGCATTATTCATTAAAAATATCATTCATGCATGAACAGATTCAACATAAATTAATCATTTTCATTAACTATTTCTTTTCCAGTGACTGTTCGTAATTTAAAGGTTTCGTGGCGTCCATTTTGGTCGTGCCATTGTGGTTGAGATAGGCTGAGCCCATCAAACGTCAGGGACGTTTTAGAACCATTCCAGTATTCAAAAGTTTGATGGAAACTGAAGTCAACCCAACTTTATGAGACAAATATAGCGACGTTTATGACATTCTGATGACGTCACAAGTGTCCATCTTGATTTGACCGTATTTATTGGAAGAAGTTTGGCGGGAAAAAGTCGACAGTGTAACAAGGGCTTAACAGTGGGACTTCATTTACATGCTTTAGAAGCCCACAGATTTAGCTATAGTTGTACTGTTCTCCTACCTCTCGAGGATGTTCAAGAGCCTACACCTTGTTTCTTCGGTTGTAAGATATTTTCATGTTTCACCATAAAATATCAATAACTATTTGATAACAGTGCCAACTCAGTTTAAAAATAACCCTCGCATACTTTTTAGTAGAATTATCAGCTTTTTATCCTTTAACTTTTTGCCAAAAATATCAAAAAGTTATACGAGCACAATGTTTGTTTTCAATTAAAGTGTTTTTTAAAGTTTTAGGAAATACGCGAGGAAATTTCTTTCAAGTGCGGTATTTTGTTCGCCTGCGATTAGCGTTGAATTTATGGCTAATTTGGATTAAAATTTTATAGTAAAATTTAAAATAAAATTATGAACGAACCACTAGAAGAAATTCCATTGAGTTTCTTCATATTATTCTAACAATCTTAAAAATGTATTTGAACTGTAGCTAGACATGGTATTAATGCAAAATTTTAAAATTTGTATGCCAATGCATATAATTAGAAATTCCTGTATTGTAGTAATTGATCTTTGTAAATTAATTTCCAATGGATTTTGATACTTTTTCAAAGTGCTATTTGATGTTATAAAACAGACTGTCGAATACCCTAATTATATAGATGATAATAAGAGTCTGTAAGGTGATGTTTTGCACGCTCTATGCATTTCTAATACTGTTGTTGTGAACATTCTAAAAAATACTCCATATGAGACCATTGAAAGTGTTGCTAACCTCTGCTATGAAAGCCATTACAGCAGGGAAAAGTACGAAATAAGTACTTAGGATATGAAATAAATGTTACTACTTGTATAAAAAATAATGTAAAGAGAAAAACGTTGAACAGAACTCCACAGTAAAGAAATTGTTCTGATGTGTTTAATAAGAAGTTTCAGTTATCCTCTAAGCCCCAAGAAGTAGATATTTGTGACATGTGAATCATCCTGGCCAAGCTTAAGGATAACAGTTTGGACCAGGTGGAAAAGAACATGCTTAAAGCTTGGTATGAATCACATCTTGAAGAGTCAAAGAGCAGGTACAAACTAACAAGTGAAGATACTAAAATGTCTAAGTTATAACAGGTGACCTTCACAAATGTTTGCCAACACCACTGATATCAAACTCCATAAGTTTCTACAAACTTATCTTTGGACACCCGATTTCTCCCTTCTTGATTAAGCAGACAGTACGGTCCATTGTAGGATGTGGGATGAAAGTTAAGCAGGTTAAAGCAAAACTAAAAAGGCATCAGCCATTTTGAAATGGACTGATAATATAAACGCTGCATCAAATGTAGATAAAATTGCGTTGTGGAAGGAGGATAACTGTCGTGGCCAAAATAAAAAAAAAATGTCTTCTATAATCAGTGATGAGAACTATTTCAATACAAATCTCAAAATACGCACTATAAAATACCCAAATATACATTACATGTGCATTAAAACTGAGATGCAAGCTTACTGTTGTATAGGATACGCGAAAAAACGAAACACTAGCAACAAAAAAATGAAATATTCAAACTTTTATTCGTAAGGTTACTTACACACAAGAACATTATTCCTAATCAACTGGTCAAATTTTTAAATAATCTTTTTCAACAATAAAATATTTAACCATCTGAACTCAATACTGTTCAGCAACAATCCCATTTTTAATTATCTGAGTTCTAAAATACTTTTTTGAACAATCTAACAACACATTATTCCTACATTTTCTTACTATTCGACATAAGCTGACCTTGTAATACTCTGAGGTACTGTAATTTTCTCAATACTTTGTGGATCCAGCTTATATTACCTGTCGGTCGAAACATACCTGTGTACATAAAATTACCTTTGAAGAACATAATAAGTGAGGGGACGAAACTTAAAACAGGACAAAACATAAGGCTAATGTCTAGCTCGCCCTCAGAAACTTGAAGAACTTTGTTCATTCCCCTTAACTTCTTTTCTTTGCAAGGGCGCTTGTCATCTTCTGCTTTACATCACTTGTACGTTTTCCACTAGCTGCCTCCACACTTCTGATGGCAGCATCAAGCACCTTCAGACTTTCAGAAAACTCCATGCCTTGTGTTTCTGACTGCTTGATGCAATTGCACAGACTATAAAAATCTGATTTTGTGTAGACTAAGCTGTTACGTACATTGGGTGCAGCCAAGGATTACTTTGCTTCAGTGATACAAGCAGCCTCACCCTCAATTAAGTCTATTCCCTGAAACACAACAACGATTGTAAAAATAATGTGAGAAGCTGATGAAAGACCAGCAAATAAAATAGATTTCAAGCTATGTGATACCAGTGAACAATTGAGCAATTATAAACTACAAATACCACACCTATCTCATTCCGCAGAAATTGCCACTGTAAAATACGGAGGCTTCAAGCCATCTTGCTACGACAGGCTCTGGCAGTAATGAAACATTTGGCTACTTCTCTCGGTATATGCTAATACTAGAAGGTGCTTTCAGGGACACTTACTTAGCAGAAGAAATCAAACTATTTATACCCGGAAATGATTTCCTAACCTCCTCTGCAACCCTGTGCAGCCCATGAGCTCCACGGGTAACATATATTATGGTCGGATAGATCACTTTCAGGGTCCCAGCTGCTTTCGCAATGTAAGGAACGGCGTCGATTGGCTTGACTAGTAGCTCTCCATCACAACCACTCTTTGTCCACGAAACAGCTGGAAATTAACATATAACATTTTAGAAATACTTTCTTAACAATAGACTGTTTAATAAAATGAATTATCCAGTAACTTTAAAAAAAATCAAATATGGAATTATCTGAATCCTACAGTAACATATTCAACAATAACGTTTTCAATCATCCGAACTCGTTAATAAACTTTTTTGAAAATTTAATATTCTAATGTCAGGGTATTTTTAAATTGTTTTATCAACAAGCCAATATACAAATTAACATAATTCGTTCAAACAAAGACATTTGTGAAATTATATACGTACAAATAGGTGTGTAAATGTAAATTCAATACTCACGTAATCCATCATTCACAAATCATGTGATTGTTTTTGCATCCACTTTTTCTATGATATTCAAAGCTAGTAAACACCACGTTCCCTCTACGTTGAGGCATCCAACTACTAGGCAACAACTGTCCAAGAAGCGATGGCAGTTATTCCCCTTTGAAAACAATTATGCCAGGATGTGATTACGGCCTGCATTTCTAATGATCTGCTCCAGAAGTTCACGCAGCCAGTTGAGAAGTGGCTGGCTACACGCAACTCAGAGGAACCACAGCGGTATTTCACTTCTGTGTACTTCTTGCTATAGTTTATTCTCGGTTACTTCGAATTTTCCTGAAGTCCCACTGAAGTTACTCCCAAGATATTCCTCCACCTCATGCAAACAAAGCTTAACCGAGTCTAGAAAATTTCACCTAAGTTACTACTCACCGCATTCGTGCGCATCCTTAGTAGTAATATTTTGCATTAGAACTATTTCTTAGTATGCATTACCAAAACACCTGTTTACTTTTCGTTTTTATTCGCATTAATTAAAAATGCAATACTTTATTATAATCTATATATATAGAATATTACTAGGAATCGAATTCAACCTAAAATAAGGTATTGTTATGTTCACGCTTGTGACTTGTGACATGTTTAGAGAACAGCTAGACATGTCATGCATGGGCAGATTTTTCGAAGGTTTGTTTTAAAGAAGCGTGAATAAATCGTGAATGGACTATATTCTTCTCTGCTGAGGGGTTTTCACATTGTCTACGCCGGTCCCCCCTCCCCCCTTCTATTTGCAGTTCAGCTCAGGTCAGCATGGAAGGTAACCATGGCCCCAATCGCAGCCGTGTTTTCCCAATCCCAATATAGCCTTCAGCATGTGCCTTTGTAGTTAGAATATTCCCTGCATGCCTAGTGTTACGATTCAAGGAAGGCGGCTAGCTTAGCGAAGTGCAGAGATGCGTCGGTAACCAGGCCACGCGAACACTCCAAAACATGTTATAGTTTTTCAAACATTTAAGCGAAGCGCCAGCGGAGCTCCCCTCCCAGCGACACACTGATAAGAAATCTAACAAAATATTTGTTTGTATAGAGCCAAAAATATATTTACTTGCCCTAACTAAATGTATTGTTGAGCAAACGAAATTTGTAAAGCAACAAAATTACTTTTATTCGTCTAACAAAATATATGTTTGGATAAACAAAATCTCAATGTTGGGCCAAAAAAATTAGACTGTCAACTAAATGTTATTTTGAATCATCTATATAAATAAATAAATATATATATTTGTTTTGCCACTCATTTTATTGTCTTCGTTCGAAAATACAGCTCGAAAGGTTGTTTGCACTTTTTATGCCAATTAGGATAGGTACAGTGTTTTTTAGTGCATCTATTGGTGCTTAACAGTCGTATAAACACATTCTTAAACAATTCAATATGAAACTGAAAAGTAAAGCTGTAAAAATCGAAATGTTTGTTTGCACACGTTGCCCAGAATTTGCTTATATATGTTTAAAAGCATTCAGACTATGTCAGTTGTCACATCAGCTGAGCTCACTAAGGCGTAGCGCACGGGAGCAGGTAATATAGGTTTAACTCGGTCGAACTTGTATACTTTTTTATATCAGCCCAAACTGTAAAATATATGTGGAGCAAAAAAATCTTTAGTTGCACCAACCAAATCTTTGCCTGGGGGAAACCGAATGAGAGCAACAAAATAATTTGGTTTCAGCAACAAAATATTTCACTGCCCCTTTACATAAACTAAACAAAAATCTTGTTTGAGTCAACTAAACCTTTTTCTCAGAGCACGATATAAAGACAATTACACCCCCCAAAACTATATAATACTTGGGTAATACTTTGTGCGGGGTCTGTCATTCGGTCTGTCGGTGTTAATAAATCACTTCAGTTTAGTTTATGTAACCCTTCCCTCGTATACGTATAAAAAACATAAACCTTCCCTAGTTCCTAGCAAAAAAGAAAATCACTACTCTAGGCGTATGTAGCTCTGCGCTGAAACGCACGTAGGTCCCATCCATACACAGGACCTCAGACTTTCCTCTTAGTTTTAAGAGAGGTTATTAAAAATAATATTTCCATTATTTGCTGGCGTCAGATCTACACGTGGGCAGCTGGAATAACAAGAGCCGCCGTACTCGACATCCACTGTGTCAAGGTCGGGCTAGTCGTCGTCGCGGCGCTCGGCAGATTACCACACCTGTTGACCCTAGCTCGTGCTGAATAAAACAAACTGGAAGCAAAAGCCGAAGATATTCTCCCAGGATCAGAAACAGACATGCGCTCAGCTGGTCTGCTCATCACCCTTGTACGTTGTTTCCTTTAATCACCCACAACTCGTAATTATCGAACCCCGACACCACAGTGTATTGAAAAGAATTTCGCCAAAATAAAGGCATTTGCGTGATTATAACAATATTCCGATGGTGTATAGGGCCGCGGTGATGTAGTGGTTAGACTCCTTGCCTCTCACCCAGGCGAACCGGGTTCCATTTCCGTCGAAGTAGCTCCCGGGTTTTCGCGAGGGGGAATAGTGCCGGGCGATGCCGCTTATCGGCGGGTTTTCTCGGGGATCTCCCGTTTCATCCGCCCTTTCACTCAGGCGCTGTTCCACACTCACCTCACTTCACCCTCATCGGCTCTAAAGTGAAGTGAAGAGATATGGACGGCTCTTAACAGCGAGATCTTGAGAGCCGATGGGGGTGATTGAGGTGAGTAAGGAGCAGGGCAGGAGTGAAAGGGCGGGGAAACGGGAGATCCCCGAGAAAACCTGCCGACCAACGGCATCGTCCGGTGCGATTCACACATGCAAAAATCCTGCAGTGACCCGACCGGGGATTGCACCCGTCTCGCCTTGGTGGGAGGCGAGCAGGCTAGCCGCTCAGCCACCGCGGCCCCTTGGAACTTAAGGGCTCGATTTTAAGAGCCGCCCATCTCTCTTCTCTCACTCACAGCCGACAGTCTCCAAATCCAACAAACGGAACTATTAAATAATATATAAAAATTATGGGAATTTAGTGAAAAAATATTTTACCAGAAGATGCATTATTTTAACACGATATCCTGCGCCGTAAACAAATACATGGCGTGGAAGAAATATTCCGAAAGGAATAAATCACTGTAATAAAATATTTGTTCGCAAAGATAGCAAAACTTACTGCCTATATGATTGTCTTATCTCGCTTTCAATACTGAATGCAAAAAAAAAAAAACTTCTAAATTTGATCTATCTTATTTAGTAATAATTTATGTCCCGCGCCCTTTTAAGTAGTAAATTCGAAAGAATAAATTTTCTAAACGGTTTTCTCTATGAATTTTATTTGTAATGACGTTCTTAGCTTCTGAAACAAATATCAATACAGTGGCAGCTGTCAAACCCCTGTCATAGTCTTGGTTTTTTCCCCGTCAAACAGCTTCAAAGTTGATTGAAGAAAGTGCTAAGGTAGTGACGTCACCGAAACATCATTTGCACCGCCATATTTGCCTGGAAAAGTTGGATAGCTAGATTTTCCATAAAATACTTTGCATATTGGATCAGTTACAATTTTTTTTAAATGTTTGATGCGTTCAGCCAACATGAATCGTGCGTGACAAAAAAACGGTAATTTTCAACTACACATTACTTTAATTTGTTGATGAACAAAAACTGGAAAAAAGTCAGGGCTATCAATTGCGACCAGGCCCCAATCATAAGGGACGAGGCTCTGTGCAGCATGGAGGAATTTTATTAACTTGAATTTGAAAAGGATCATCATAGTAAAAAGCCTATCAAACATGAACATGGCCATGAAGGTGAAAGACGAGGCCAATGAAGTCAACCCGATGCAGCTTCTGCTGTCTGATAGCAGTATTACTTTAGAGCCTACCTACATGTTTAAGAATGGCTCGGTCGTTCCTCGGACCCCCAAAATTGGGGATGGAAGATTCTCTGACGACTTCTCTTCCTCCTGCTACAGACCATGTACTTAATTTGATGTCCTGTACTTGCAAGAACACTTACCGCTGCAGGTGTAGGTGGGTATGTGCTGCAATTTAATGTGTGGACGTTTCCTATTGTTGCCGGGTTGGAATGTTATTTATGGTGGCTCTTGATTTAACTTTCTAAATGGCACAGCATTGTCTCTTTGAAAATCATATATTTTATCTTGGTATGTACACTGTGTATGTTTACATAATTCTGATGTAACATTACAATAGTTATATTATATTAAATGAATTATTTATCAAATTAACATACACGAAGTTTTTCTTGCCTAGTTTTGTTTAAGGCAAGATTCTCTTTGCCCATTCGGATGACAACGGACTGCATGGCGACAGATATTTGAACATAAATCAGGTGCATAGCTGATTAGGTACTCACTGCTTCATGAAACTAGGTTGCCAGTGCCCCAGAAGCGGGGACATTTAAAGAGTCGCTCCTAGTGTACTAAGAAGTATTTGTGCCAAAATTCAGTACTGCACTTTTTTTTTTAAGTTTCCCTTTAAAATTATTTTAATATGCCTGGGCTATAAATGTAGGTAATACATTAAGAATGTATATGAAAAATAGACATAACTAGTTATGTGCTACAGAAGACAACACTAAAGAGGGGAATAAGAGATAAATAATGACAAATAATTTTATATGTGGATTCGTCCTCGCCGAGTTGATAGAACTTGTAGAGTAGAAGCAATCAGCAACCCTCCGTAGTCTGAGACAGACTTGACCGAACATGAAATACGAGTGTTACTGAAGAGAACACCATAGCACACTTTCTCGAAGGCTATCGACCAGCCATCCGTCAAACGCCCGAGCACTGTCGAGTCAACCCTAAGCGCAGAAGTCGCAAGCTACCTTTCCCCATTTAAACTTATTTTTTCATTGCTCAGCGAAATACGACACATTCCCAAGCTGGTGTTGGCAACGTAAAATGCTAAGCTTGATACTTTAGTTTTCGATGATAGAAAGAATTCGATTTTTTTTGGTAATACAAAATGAAACAGAAATTATGTCACACAATCTAGGAATGGATTCAGTTTTGCAAAGTGAATATATTTGCTCATTATATAGGAAGAACAACATTAAAATGAGAAAGGCAAGCAAAACAGGTCGAGTTTTGCAGTTACTATGTTCCTAGGACCTCATGCTATTTACACATGTACTGCTGTGAACACAAATGGTCATAGCTGTTCTTGCAGAACACTGGTGGATGCATTGATAAGCTGACCAAACAAGAATTATTCATCTGTAACTGAAATGTGTGAAGTAGTTAGTGTAAAAATAACAGCTATGATTTGATGTAACAAAGACTAGACAAGTCCCCGGATGTAGGGACATCAATGTTCAGCCGCACTTGCATCTAAGAATCCCGCAGTTCCGCCAGATCTCTGTTCTGATGTTTTACATGCTGTTTCAGTTAGTCGCACGGGATTTCAAAATGGTTTAAATGTAGGGATTTAGCTGGCCATTGTAGATATGTAGTTGATCCTGAACGTTGCAGTCCAGTGAATGCTTGGATTGTCGCCTTGGAGTAAAGGGACATTAATGTTATGTTCCTTGGTAAGTTAAAAAACAAAAGGCGAAAATTGTTTTCCAGGTTTTTCGTGGTTCAATTTGCCTATTACTTCAACAAAAATACCTGTTTCTACATAAAAACAACACCTCCAGAACATCATAAAACCACCTCGAGCTAGACACATCTTAACCACAGTTCTTACTGAAGGCTTCCTGAAGTTTGTGATGAATGAGAAGTCTAAGTTTAACACGGCGCCTGACTACATTCTTATTTAGGAAGAATCGAAATTAATCTGACTACATAACATATTTATAGTCATGAACAGCCCATTGTTTGTTTCTCTTTGGCCACTGTAACTTGGCACCTTCTTCAGTAGCAGTAAGTAAAGGCCTTTACTGTACTATGCTGCTCCATATTGTAACATTTTTATGTGGGGAGCAATCCAATTTAAGTGGGTGAAACGTGTTCATAAGGAAGAACTTGTAAGACGTTAATAAGTTATTATTAGTTAGGTGCAATTACTTTATATTTTAGTTAATTAAGTCACATGCTAATCTCTAACTAAAGTCTGTAATGAACTGTGTAGAACTATTGGAATTTCTTCACCTTAATGTTGCCGAAGGCTGATCCTCCATTTCCCTATGGCGGACTGGAGCAAATGCGACTAATCGAATAATTGTGAGGAATTGGTCGAAGGAATGTGGGAGAAAGAGAGAAAGAGATGGAGAAAAACAAGATGGAATGAGAGAGAGAACGAAAGAACAAAAAATTGGAGGACTCCGTGTAAACCTATGGAATGATAAAGAGACAAGAGAAAGAGATGGAGAGAGGAAGAAAGACGGAATGAAAGAGAGAGAACCAAAGAGAGAAATATATGGAATGAGAGAGACAACACAGAATGATACAGCATTAAAAAATGAGACAGAATGGTGGTATAACATCACGATCGTATGTGCATGACAAAGATGAATCCAGTGCTATATAACACTTAATAATCACATCTTTACATTTTTTAAATTATAAAAATGTATTTAATTTTATAGAAATAATTATTAAATTTATTTTATTTTATCGCTTTCTCAGATACCTCATTGTTTTAGTCTAGAAGGAATAACTAGCCCCGCAAATAACCTGCATTGGCTCGTTTTTGCAGAAATGGGGTTCGATAGTGGTTCGGTGCTTTCTGAGGGAAAAGTAGAAAATATTTAGGGGAGAAAGGGAAATTCTAAGGCATTTGTGGGCTAAACGGTGCTATTTTGATGGAAACACAGTTGAGTGGGGGGTAATGGCCAAGCCACCAGCCTGATGTGTCACAACCTGCTAGCTTCACGAGCCACCGAACCACTGCCGACAGCTTGTGTTCCCGAACATTCATTTGCATACTACTCACTAGCAGTCATTTTTAAATAAACTCGTAAGTTTTCCAACCATGTAACTAGTAAATTAAAGTATTTAGTTATATTTTGCAGGAAAGTGGTTCGTTTTCAAGTTAAGTTAGAATTATATTTTATGCACACACTTCAATTTATTGTGGTTTTGGTAAAAATAAGAGCAATCAGAACGTGTTCAAATGCACCTATTATTAATACCGCATATTTAACTGACCAGTATATTTCTGTTATCAGTAGTTTTTATTTTAACCATTCGTATGGTGTTACCTTTAGCACGAGTAGAAGAGTGAAAACGACACAACATAATAATATGCTGGTTTTGTATTAATTTCCCTCTATTATATGTTGAAAGTTGTCAGTTTATTTGCTGTGGTATTATTTAAATAATAAAAGTTTTTACAAAGAGAGGGGTTTTATAACTTTTACTTAGTTTTTTTTCAGGCAATAACTTTAAAATTAAAGTAGTTAATTTTCGGACACACTAACTTAACGTAAGTTAGTTTTTTAAACTAACTTTCCCATGAGTAAATAAACATTGATGTTGGTTTTTCGTACATGTTTTACTTCGCTTTATTAAAAAAAAAAAAAAAAAAAAAAAAC
This sequence comes from Dryococelus australis, assembly GCA_029891345.1. Lineage (NCBI taxonomy): Eukaryota > Metazoa > Arthropoda > Insecta > Phasmatodea > Phasmatidae > Dryococelus > Dryococelus australis. The sequence continues at coordinate 239,928,035 of CM056993.1, forward strand.
GATCATTCTTGCAGAGTTCACTGTGGAGACACAAAGACTGTCACGCAAGGAGACTGTAGCACGTCTCGTTCACCACGTGGGGGACTTCAAACTGGTTGTTTATCGAGGGGGGATACGGTGGCTTCTACCTCATTGTTCTTTGCACGCTTCGGGACTCCACCTACCCCCTCTTCTACGTTCGGTAGATCTGTGCTCTCGATGGCGTGCAAGCGGTAGGAAATATATCGGCAGGTAATTTCGAAAAAAGCAATCAAAATCGGCGCGCATTTTATTGCTAGGTCGCGTTTAGCCGTTTAACAGCCCGTCGTTATGTTTTGTTCGACCTGCACATGTTGCAAATTAAGAAAGTTTACGGTCTGTCTCCGCTCTGAAATTTACAGCTTCCAATACAGTGGACGACTTTATTTGCAGGCGATTGCGACGCCTCTATAAACAGCTGCTGCCAACATCACCAAACAACAGGTAACATGTTTGTCGGTCGCGAGAAAGAAAACACTATAAACACAGTACGAAATATATGTTGTATGTTTGTCACACTTTTTCTTAAAACTTTTGGCTTTGTTGAGTAAAGGATTCATTTCAGTTTATAAAGTAAATTCGTAAGAGAAACTGGCTGACTCTACATCTGTTCCGTGTATAATAATTAGAAGGGAAATAAAATAAGTAATAATACGTAGCAACGGAAATCAAAGAGTAAAACAAACCACTAGAAAATTTCATTGAGCTTTTTTTACACACAGAGGATGACAAATTTCCAAAACAAAAAATCGAAATGAAAATTTTCTTCAAAAATATATCAATAACGAACAAAAAATTTTCACAAAAATATTCTGTGTAACAAGCAGAAGTTATTTACAAGAGTAAGGTGGCAGTTGGAATATTTTTTAGCGCGTCTCCACGGTTTTTCTTAATAAATCTGGCGAGCACAGAGCTTGAGTTTGTTGAGGTAATAAAATATTTTTTCCCATTTGAAACAAATTATTGCAACAAAGATATTATTACTATACGCTTTCCTCTTTATTTGGTACCTTCCGCTATAAGGAAGATTAACATTGCCATGGACCACCTCGCTATGTTCGTGCGCCAGCAAAGTAAAAAACTGACTTTAGTATACTCCATTCACGATAACTTCCGACTTTTTTGAAGCCGTGATAAAGTTCTACTTTCGGTATACTCCACCGCTCTATGCAAAGAAAACTAAACCGAGTCTAGGAAATTACACCAGAGGGACAACGCACCGCATTCGTGCGCACTCAGTGTAATAATATTTTTGCATGAGAACAATTTTCTACTACGCGCTACCAACACAGACGTTTTCTCACTGATTTTCATTCTAATTTATTGAGAATCAAATATTTTAATTTAGATATGGATATAGGCAAAACTTCAATTTAACGAGAAATAAGATAATTTTTTGTTAACAGAGGTATAAAACGCTTGCGGCACATGGCATATATGGGAAATAACTAAACACGTCATACATGAGGTGATTTTTCAAAAGTTTGTTTCAAAATGTGTGAAGAAATCGCGAATAGACTCTCAGTGCATCGACAACTCTTAGAACCATTTTTTATTAATCCGCTGGTAACATAGGTAGGTAAGAGCCTGCATGTCAGTGTAGCATTTCGTTATGAGCAGATACTTCTTTTTTTTTTTTTTTTTTTTTTTTTTTTTTTTTCAAAGGTTGAATTGAAAAGGGCATACTTTACTCTGAACAACATTTCCACTGACTGATTGACTGACTGACTGACTATATGACGTCACCGCGCGCCCAAGACACGTCGCCGTCTACGTCAGTGCTGGCGGCAGTGCTACCACTCGCCGCGGCTCCCTGCCAGCTTGACGCCAATGTGACGTGAAACTGTGAGTAGCCCTTAATACGTACGTATATATTCACGTCGAGCGTGCATCCCGGGGGAAAGAGCCAACTCAAATCGTTTCATCCCACTAAAGTGTAAGCTACACTAAATTTCGTCCGTGCGACCAACCCAAAGTACCGTGGAGACCAGAATGTCTGGATTATTTACAGCCTCACGTTTCAAACACATACTAATTTTTTTTACACGGCTAGGATTGCTTTAGCTAGCGTAATCGTCAGCGGTAAATCTGTTCCTACTTTTGTAATTCAAAGTAGGCCTAACCTCCTCCCCGACTCGGGCAGCCGCTATCAACCTCCTCCTCGTGGCTCTTGTTCTGCCTTGTGTCCCCAAGTTTTTGTCGGCTTCCGGCGACATTCCTGGGCGTCGATCACGAGAATTGAGCTACCCACGCCCGGCTTGAGCTGCCCCCTACCTCCCCCCTCCGCTACCATGGCGGGTGGTAACGGCCACGTTAATCTTACGCCTCTTGCGTCAAAGCTGGTGACCCGCGCATCCAGACAGAGGTAATAAAGAGACATCAAGTCTGCGAGCGCGGCGGGACACGCGAGCGACGATAAACACATCCACCTTACCATTCCACACCCTCTCCCCCTCCTCCTCTACAAGGCTAGAAAGATGCTGCACAATCCCGCCGACAGATACCTCTGTAGTGTTGCCAACTTTGAACGTTTTCCACCAGATATGGTGGGTCTTTTAATCCCCACCCAGTGCGCAAAACTGTTACCTAGTGGTCAGTTACATTCCAGTGGAGTTTGTAAACTATATGTGCAACGTAGTTAGCAGTGAGTCTGTGAATACATTTGGGCCGCTCTTAACCTCGAGGTCCTGAGAGCCGATGAGGGTGAAGCGATGTATCGAGTGGCGCACAGTGGGCCGGATCGAATAATCATGGGGTAAAAAATCCAAAAAATCTAACTTAATTTATTCTAGCTCAAAATTATCAGAATTTGTTGCACATGATGTGTTTCACACACTTTCAATTCATTTTTCTACTTCCGAAGTCAAGGAAAGTCAGGAGACAATTTCGAACTTGAGAGTTTTGAAGGAATCCAAAGAATTGTTGAAGTACAGAGTTGGGGCAACTCTGTACTTCATATTCAACTATTGATGGAATAATCTACCGTCGCGATTCACCTAAAGTTAAGTCGAAGTTGTTTTTCTTGAACTGCATTGAGATTTCTAACACAGGGTTAGAAAATATTAGTTTTCTTTGAATTACGAGTTTTATTACAGCCTCCGAAATATCGCTGTTTTTACCAATTTATTTTTTACATATATGTGTGATTTAAAAATCACTGCCACGCATTGCCACGAAGTTATTTGCTGTACCGTATACAGGCAACATAGATGTATAAATATCCACAGGATTTGGCTGCACTTATTTGTCCCTTATGGAGAAAAATTACTTTAAATGTGGAAACTCGTGTGATGCGCCGCGCCAGTCATGAGAACGTCTCGGGCTGTACGTCCCCACAGCGGCTCTGCGGAAACCTATCTTCCCCTACCTAACGTATCTCTAGATATTTATTTTATTTTTGTTTTTAAGCGTGTGAAACGATATTCAGTTTGGCTGCAACAAATTTACAGTAGAGAATTTTAGTACTTGTGTTGTGGACAGTAATTATTGTCTTTGGTTGGAACTCCTTTTTTAAATGTGAGTATATTTTAGTTATACCAAGTGCAGAGACAGCTTAAAAATATGTGTGGAACATTATTATTCTTATTTTTAATATAGGTTAATTTTATACTCGTCAGTTTACTCATTTTTTCGTTACTATGAAGACGTGCGATGGAAAAAAAAATGCGAATTTCCTTTTTCCTGCAACTTTCACCCATTAAACGCCACCCCTTGGATTAGTTATGAGTCCTACGGAAAGATTTTACTATACTATGAAATGAATTGCCCTTGGTTGAATGTTTCAGGTAATAACTATGCCAACAAGAAGAGAATTAGGAGAGTAGATTTTTCTAATGAAAACGTTTGAAGACTTTATTTTCCGAGTGACCGAGATGTATAATTTAACTGAAGAAAGAAATTTAAGTTACGTCAGGGACTTTTATTTCAAGATATCGAATGCACTCCAGGTTCGAGAAAAAAAATTTGTTCATGGCTGAACACTGATGTTTCTTTAGAAACAGAGAGTAACCCAGGTACAAGTGGTTTAAATATTACTCCTTCCTGTAAAAAAATGAAGAGGTCGTCCGAGAAAAAGTTATGGCGAGGCCGGCGAACGAACGAAGTAAAAATTTACAAAAACATTCATCAGGCATTGTATCTACTCCAGAAGCGGCAAGAATTTTGCCTAAACGTTTGAGAAGAAAAGTCAATAGAGCATGAGCAGCAAGTGTAATAGCAGCCCAGGATCTTCAAAAATAATGTGCAAAAATGTAAAGGTATCAGAAAAGAAGTGCGTTCCGTACACCATAGAAGAAGCCTTGTCATTGCTCACAGGAGCGATAGACTTTCGGCGAAGAAGCAACATGGACACATCTACCCAAGTTATCGTAAATTAACTGAGGTAAAAAGGTAGACATATCCGGCAAATATTCAGAATTCATAGTTTCTTAAGAATTACTGGACAATACTTCCAAGAGAATACTGGGAACAATGGAAGTAGTTTCTGAAGGCAAGTTCACTCTGATAGGCAAGTGGAGATACGATGGGTCATCTAACCATTCACAGTATAAACAGATATGGGAAGTCGATGATAGGACTAGTTATGAAGGTGTTTTTGTAACACCTCTTGTACCCTTGGCATTACAAGGACAAAATGGAGAATTAATTTGGAGCAATCCACGTTATAGTTCTACACGTTTGTGTAGACCAATAAGATTAGATTTTATGAAAGTAACTAAAGAGGTCATTCAAGAAGAAGATAAATACATCCAAAACCAAATTAATAATACTCGACCTTTCAGTAAAGAGACAATGGAAATAATTTAATCTCTACACAACCAGAGGTACTCCATCCTGGTCAACTCGAAAACCAGCTCATCCTCGTTCTTTGAAGTTTGGTATTTCTGTCCTACAGGCATATATCAGGTTCTTGGAATTTGTTCTGGCTATTTCGTACAGGCTAGGTAAGTGTTACACTTTATTTCTGTTTAAAAATAATATTTTGAATACATAAATTTTATTTCTGAAGTCTTAAACTTATTTTTTTATCTGTTTGTTGCAGGAAAGAAAACCAAATCACGAGGAGACAAGAAAAATCATAGCGTAATAGAGCAGAAATAAATCATAGTGTAATATAGTAGAAAGAAATCATAGTGTACTAGAGCAGAAAGAAATCATAGTGTAATAGAGCAGAAAGAAATCATAGTGTAATAGAGCAGAAAGAAATCGTTTTGCAAAGGATAAAAAAATTAGTGAGCCTAAACCCAGATCGTCCAAAGCAAGGCTTTGGCTCAAGTACTGATGGGAACTCACTAGGGCATTTTTTTCTGGCCCAGAAACAGCAGCGAAAGCAACTGGATTAGATAGAATGTTACTAAAATGTTTTCGGAAATTTTGTTTATTTCCAGTGGGCATTTCCAATGTTGATAGATTTAATTTATATTGCGAAAAAACTGTGTCATACTGTAAGATACTGTATGGATGGTACAAGCTTACTCCCACTGTTCATAAAATTTTACAGCCCAGTGGATTAATTATCTGCAAATCTGTTTTTTTCCCACAGGACAGTTATCAGAAGAGGCTCAGGAGGCTATAAATTAAGATATCAGAAACTGTCGTCAGTTTTTCTGCACAAAAACCGGTATAATGTTAAATGTACAAACTTTGTTTTGCCGACTTAACGTTATCATCAGACAGACATCATCAGACAGATCGTCAGCTCGAAGTTTAACGAAAAAGCCAATGAGAAAACTTGCCAAAGAAGTAAAAGATGACATTAACATTTTAGTAGATGACTGACTGCAGCGAGGCAGAAGATGACGATGAAATAGTCAGTGACACTTCGGATGACTCCTACTTTTAGTCTAAACACATAAGTCCTAGTTTACAGTACAGTTTTGTAAATGTAATTTGTGTAATTGTTTATTTTCGTAGGTATTACAAACTGTGACTGGAATTTATTTATTCAATTTGGATATGAATATGCACTTACAAACATCTAGATACATTTCTTATAAGAGTGATTTTTTAAATTATAATGTTTACATTGCATACAATTCGTAAAAAAAAATCTGTGTGAATCTTTACTGCAATTTTGAAAACATTTATTTATTTTAATGTTTGTAATAATAAATCTACATATAATTACAGAAAATCAAATAAAAAGTCAACAAATTTTAAACAAAAAAAAATTTATACAGTGCTGAACCCTAATGAAGATTTGCACATGCTGTTAACATTGTAACAATAAAAGTTATGCGCTCATTGTATCTCTGAAGGGTTTTGAATACCCTAGCTGTTTTCGTACGGTTGTGTTTCTGGACACAAAATAAAATTATTTTTCATATGTAATATAGGTATATGTCATATATGACTGATTTTTAAACTACGGTATATTAAATTAAATTAATATACGAGCTCCTTTAAAATTTCGTTCCCCCATAGTTCGTTTACGGATCTTATAAATGTCTAGGTAAATGGGGTTTGGATGTTCAATTTTTATCCCTCTTTCATCAAATTCAAGCAACGTTTAGAAAAATTTAAGTGCATATGAAAGCTACGTTTTAACAATTTTTGTCCGCAATAAACTACATTTAGTAACTCTTCAGTCTAGAATGACAAATTCTGCACTTATAAGCCGATAATAAAAACTATGTAGTGTACTCTCCCCTTCCCCCACCATAGCGCTTTAGTGCTGAATAAGTCCTTTTTTTTCCATGGCAAATCTGTTCATTGCACTCAAGAATACGTGGTTATAGCGTAGATGCGTAATTTGGTACAACATTAAAGGTAGAAGGATTTTTTTGCCCCATGATTATTCGATCCGGCCCACTGTGCGGCATTGCTGTTGCAGTTCTTGCTTTTTGTTCGCTTTCTCACAACTACAAGCGCATGAAAATGCATGATTTTGTAAATTAACCGATTTGAAAGAAATTTAATTTGATATATATGTGTATTATTAGGTTGAATAAAATAATGGCATTCTTATGTGAAAAGCGGTTGCGAATTTTTTAATAATCCAGTGTATTAAAGCGGTTTTGCGCTCGTGGCTTAGTGCAATTGCGTGTTGAAATGTTGGCGACCCTGTAGACCAGACGTCGGCAGGCCGGGAGCATCGTTATCGCCGTCATTACATAAAGCTTCATTCCCCGGCCGCTTGTAGCGCTGCGCTAACGACAAGTGATGGCGGCACACACCTGTGCCAGACGGTCATCACGACTCTTTCTTTTTGAAAAACGCTTTTTTGAATGAAGAAGCTGGGGGCGGAGTGGTCCAGCAGCGAGACGAACAACGTAGACATCCGCCTCTCGCTCTCTCTCTCTCTCTCTCTCTCTCTCTCTCTCTGTCTGTCCAACCCTGCTCCTCTATCATTCATTTGCATAAGCCACATACCATACTCTCGAGCACAAAACCTCCAAGTAAACCAGGCTGTTCACGGTAAAGTTATCACTCAAATATTTCGAAAATATAATTTCTCGTAACTACGTACATATATACAAACATACATTCTCCGAGTATGCATGCTCCGAGTTAGGTTGGCAGCAAATTTAATAAGAATATTTCTTAACATTCAAAGTTATATCGCGAGCGTAATGTTCAAAATTATGGCCACTAATGGCAGTTATTCTTGTTTTATTCAAATTAGAGTTTGAGTTATAAATTTATATTCATAACTATTCCAAGTTATCACGTGTACGACGCATGGATAAAATTAACACGCCAACAGACCCGTAACGAAACGGTGTCCAGGTGGGCCACGTCTTCCTATAGGCCATTCACGGTAAAGTAAGTACCAAGTTATTATTTGGAATAATAACTTCCGAATGTAGTGGAATATACGAACTTTGTTTATTACTTTTTCATAGCAATATTTATTTAAAAAGTTAGTTAAAGGATCAAAAATTGGTGAAAGGAATAAGTAACTAGGGCTTCAAAAGTGCTCACTGCCGTGAACAGTCTGTGTGTGTGTGTGTGTGTGTGTGTGTGTATTATCCCCTTAAGCGACTATTTATTTTCCTGTGAAAATATCATCGTCATACAAGAAATTTGACCGCCATAATTTATACTAAAAGAAACTGATATCAACTTCTTTAATATTAATCTGCGTTTTCAGGTTTACAGAAGGTTAATCTGCTTTATCCCCCATCATAGGAAAGATGTGTCCTACAGATTATGTATACATATATATATATATATATACATATATATATATATATATATATATATATATATATATATATATAGTTTTACTGAGAAATTCTACGTAATTTTATAAATTCTTGTAACAGTACAAATATTTCTCTTGTAAAACTACTCTTTTGTCAAACTACAAGGCTCGTGTTTGTAAGATACCTCATGAAATGTTTGTACTATACTGACCCGTTTCCACGAGCTTCAACAAAATGGCGGGCACTCGACGTAAAACTGTATTTGGCTGTTTTTGCAAAAACTATGGATGATGTATAGCGTTGCTGCATGCAAGAAGAAATGAATTGCAAGTTTGAATAACGTAAAACACATAAAACAACACACATAATCATAATAAAATGACGACTTCAATAAAACGTGACCGTATTGTTCATTAACTGTTAATGTTCGCTAGCTACACAGCACTCTTAAACCAGCTCTCAATACCTCGTTGTTAAGAGCCGTACAAATTTCTTAACTCAGCAATTGAACTCTTAAAATGAAATTAATGTACCTAATCTTACTAACCAAATTAATGCATTCATATTTTGTAGGTACTTGAAGGTATATTTACCATTAAAATAAGTCTTATGCTCGCAAGTTGAGTTGGTCTTTTGGTTAAGTGCGCCGGCTGAATAATCAAGGAGAATTGGTTCTAGACCCCGTGCTGGCAAAGTGTAAATTGTTTATTTTCGTAAATTATATTTTGAAATATTTGTTTTTAGTTATTCTCATTTATTAGTTTATCACATTTGTTTTCTAGAAAAAAAGTAATTTTATGTAGACTTCTCAATAATGTCAGTTATAATACAAAGCTATCATTTGTAGTATTACAAATACATGTCTTGCAGATTTTACAAGAAAACTCTTTGTAGATTTTCTTGGCAACTGGGCTTACGAGGATTTGTCTTGTAAAAGTACAAAAAAATTGTTGAGTGTAGTTAGATCTTTTGACGAATGCGGCCCCCGATAGGGGACCTCGGGCAAATATGAGCTGTCGGGTAATATCAGTAACTATAACCTCTTTGGCAACGACGTTGCTAGAGAATTTTTGTAACAGCCAACAACTAGTGGCAACACTGCTTCATTACATGCTTTTGGTTTATGAATGAGTTGTAGGACGCCAGCTCGTCTTGAAATAGAGTTTTGTCAGCAGTGAAAGGTAAGTCTGTTTCATTTTATGGTTTATTTTAGGGCTGTTAGTTAAATTTAGTGTAACAAAAAAGGGACAAAAATATATCACGCACCAGTTAAATGAAAATGTAGATTACGTGCACGAAACCTTGGACTCCGCTCTTCCTTTCAATGTTTTATGAGTTTAGGTTTTGGTTTTTTCTGCAGTGTGCTGCACTCTATAAAAGAAATTTCTGTCGAAAGTGTAATATAGCTACCATATCATCTTAAATCGCATGTGTAAGACAACATTTTCAAATATTCCAGACACGACAATGTTCAAAGTGTACCGTAAATTAACGTAGTCCGTTAAACATAATAATAATAAACGACGTGTGTTTCAGTATTACAACAGAGTAAGCGTATCTCGGTAGCCATCGTCCCTGTCTTACTATCTATAGTTCGAAGTTCGAATCCACGTGTGGATGGCAGATAATTTGTAGTTTTTCACTATTTTGTTTATGCTCAATTTTATCATCTTATTACGGTAATATCAACAATTTCGAATTATTTCAAATAGTTTGGTAAGGAAAATGAAACTAATGTAACAAATGGGATTCGTTAAAGTGTTCGTAATTTACAGAAGTTGTATTACTTAGTGTAAAGTTACTGTATTAATTCTAGAAGGTTAGATAAAGGAATTCATGCCGTGCAGTGCTACCGAGCGAGGTAGCGCTGTGGTAAAACACTGGTCTCGCATTCAAGGAGGACATGGGTTCGATCCTCGGTCCGGCCAACCTGCTTTCGAATTCCCAGTGTTTCTTGAAATCAATCCAGGCAAACTTGGCCCGGGGGGAGGGGGTTCATAAATAAAGGCTCTGGTTGATTCATTCCCGTTTCTGTAGTGTCCCCCTCCCAAGACTTAGTCGGTGTTCGAAGGGCACTCGAAACATCCAATAGACCCCAAATTAAAAATTAGCCTAAGTGTCCTTTGCCTGAACTTTCCTTTACTTTTATGAAAAAATTTTTACATTCTACATGACTGCTTCAAAAGGGTTTTTAATTAAAACAAAAGGAAAAAATTACGCTATAATTGGAAAAGGATTGTGGCCGTAGATTAGCACGTAAAGTAACACACACAAACACTGATTCAATAGGCCTACATTCATATCCTAAGCATTTTTTTTTTTCTGTTTTCAGTTGGATCACGGCCCCAAAGCAAATAGTGCTACTCGCCAGAGGGGGTCAATAGAATCAATGCAAAGAGCTTTTGATACTGAGAGGACTGACGGTATTTATGAGAATAGTGCCGCTGTTGTTTATTATGTTCCGCGACAAACATTACGCAGGTTTTCGAGTTCCTATGCCGATGAACATTTGGGACTTCAAGCAAGAAAACTGGGTCTTAAGCCTGAATTAGGGGAGCGAGTTGAAGAAGTACTTACTGAGCACATAAAATACCTGTTGAATCATTGCTTTTCTCTTAACAGAGCGCAGTTACGAGTACTAGCATTTAATATAGCTGAAAAATTGGGAATACAGCAAAGGTTTAGTAAGGAAGCAGGTCTCGCAGGTTTGGGTTGGCTGTGGAGCTTCCTCAAGCGTCATTCTGATCTCGCCATACCAAAGGAAGAAAATCTTTCAATTAATCGTGTCCTGTCTACGAACAAATCAGAAGTTGGACTTTTCTTTGACCTCCTTGAGGATAAGATGGGTGAGTTGAATCTGACTAATAAAGCTGACAGAATCGTCAACATTGATGAGAGTGGGTTTCAACTCAACACTAGGCCTAATACTGTCGTTGCACCAAAATGACGTAGGGTCGTTCATATAATTTCTCCGAAAGAGAAGGGAGAAACTATTACTTTGGTAGCTTGCTTCAATGCAGCTGGTAACTACCTTCCTCCCTGCATTATATTGAAAGGCAAATCTACAGTGATTGGCTTGTAGGAAAAGTTGCCAGTTGGCAGCGATGTCTTTCTCAATGAACAATATGCGTACATTAATGCACAACTCTTATTTGTTGTCATTAAGAAGTTCGTCGATTATTTCCACATCAGCAATCACCAAACATTTTGGTTTTGGATGGGCATGATTCGCATTATTCTAACTCTGATATTCTCGACTATGCTGTGGAAAATGGACTTTGTTTGTTGTGTTTACCACCTCACACCACTAATTGGCTTCATCCTGCAGACAAAGGGTTATTTGCACCCTTGAAACGATCTTATTAGGATGCTTGCAGTCGTTTCGTGAGGAATCATAGCAGAGCTTTTACCAAGGTGGAATTCGGAGACCTGATAAAGGAAGCTTGGGAGAGAGTTGCAACAGTTGGCCTTGCATCCAATTCGTCCCGTGCTACAGGTATGTGGCCTGTCAATCAAAATGCCATTCCTAATCATGCTTTCATTTCGGAAGTGATTCCAGGTATAGCACAAGATTTTAGCACTTGCCAAAATCCACAGTCAAATAAGCCTACTTCAGGCCCTCCTCAATCATCAAAACCACACCCAACAACTACAGCTCCCCAACTTCCCTCTACTGCCAACCAGATTACTCCAACGAAGTACAGCCAGCATACCGATGAACCTTCAACACTTAAAGAGATATTAAAGCACTTTCGCACCTTCCAATGCTTAACCGCCCAAGTTCTTCTAGAGCAGAAAGCATAGCAAAGCAAGAAAGCTTACATCACCTGACTCGATTTCAAAAGTTAAACTTCAGAAAATGCGTTCAGGAAAGTCTAAGACAGCTTTTCCTACTGAAAAGAAGAAATTGAGTGATTCTGACTGACCGTGGTGTGGTGGAAAATTCACAGACGATCACCATGGTGAATAGTGGGTCAGGTGTGAACAATGCAGTGAGTGGTACCATGAGGACTGTGTTAGTTATTTCGACTCAGAATGCTTTTTTTTTTTTTTTTTTGTGAGAACTGCAAATAGTAGGAACAATCTTCAGTCTTTATTTATCCTATTTTAGAGCACTGAAAGTGCTTAAGTGATGATTATTTGATGTAGACGACTTTCTGTCGAGTAAAATGTGCCTGCTCATATTTGCCTAGCTATCTGGTCATATTACCCCTACTATTGGGTAATATGAGCATGTCGTTGTTGTTAAATTTTTGTTGGTACCACGACATGACGTGATTAAATCAAAAATGATTCTTGTATAAGAAAGTTAACACAATAAGGTATCATTTAATGCATTTTATACATTTTTTTATGTTTAAAATTCATGATTTAAATAAATGTTCCTTAAAATGCTCAAATTTGCCCCAGTTCCCTATATTTATAATGTGTCAGTTTTTACGCAAGTTTTAATGTCAAGGAAGAACGTCCTCAGTAAATAACAAACACTTCAACACACTTCCTTGTATGCATTATTATGAAACATTCTTGGATAATATATTTTTTCTTCACCGTGATCTACTGTAATACGTTATTATTTTCGTAGCCGAAGTGAATTAGTTGATGACAAAAAATGCTATTATTCTAAGCGTTTTGCAGAAGGAATGTATTTAAAAGGAACTTCATCATTGCACACTGCATATTCGCATACACTGTTAAAATACGCCTATAGATAGCACAAGGACGAAACAATATTATGTTTACAAATATTGTAATTTTGTTTATCCATTATTTTCTATTTAAAAATGCATCACAGAAGTGATGTTATATAATAGTAGTGCTGAGTATAATTAACAAGTACAAACAATATTATATGTAAAAGTGAGAAATAATTTTACGAATGCTATTCCAGCTCATACAACATCATTTTAAGAATTATGTACTTATAATGTAATAGAAAAATTTACATCTACAGCTCGAATATGTGTAACTTACATCAAGTGATACCTCAGCAACAATCACTCGCCTCCTACTTATGCGAATCGAATTTTCGCGTATGGGAATCGTGCCGGACGTTGCAGATGGCCGGCGGTTTTTCCCGGGGATTTCCCGTTTCTTCCACTTTTGCATTCCGGCATTGCTCCATGCTCACCTCGCTTCTCAAGACCACGCTGTAAATATCCGCCCAAATCTCTTCACTCCACTCCATCTCCACAGGACATTGACCCAGTATGCTCGTGCATTACAGAAGCTTCGCCCTTCCTTCGCCCCTGGCAATGATACCATTCACCCACATTTTCTTCGTACATTGCTCCACAAGGACAACAGTTGCCTACTTAATACTATAAATTCTAAATTCTTCTTCTCTCATTGCCTGATAGCATAGCATCCTTCGTACCTATCCCCAAACGTGGACAACCAGTACGTGACCCAGCATCTTATCGCCCAGTATCTCCCCTATCCAGTCTCTTCAGTGTCACGAAGAACATTCACACCAATCTCGTAATTCTCTTTAACAAATGCCATTTACTTTTAAATTTTCTATTCTGCTTCCCTTGTACGCATTATACAATATATGCTGTATAGAGGAGCCGTAGATTAAATCACTGGAGGATTTAACAAACAGCAACATTCCATAATGGTCGTGCTAGATCTGCGACAGACTTTTGACAATGTCCCTAACGGAAAACTTCTCAATAAGTGTGGACTTGCCAGCATACCTGGAGGTAGTCCTGGTATCATTACTTCAGGAGCGGGCATTCCATTTAATGCTGAAGGTTGTGACTTGAGTCAGACGAGTGGTGTCTGTAGTGCATAGAGTTCTGTCTTCTCAATTTACACTGCTGAAACTCCATCTCATCCACATACTGACGACTTACTTTCACATCCAAACACCCACGTTTCCTGGTGGCACGTGCATAGAGAACCCCATGTCGACTTGTCTATTTCATGACCTGGGATGTTCTCCCCACACCACGTGACTAAAGCAATCTTTTCAGCCAAACTGTCACCATGTCCTCCTGCTCATATCTCCTTCATGGGATACATCATGCTATGAATCGATGCTGTAAAATACGTAGGAGTCACCCTCGATAAATGTCTAACATGTCATCGTCACAAAACAAACAATGTTCACTCAATCGTTATCGCATTCACCCTTCATATTATCTACCCCAGGCCGAACGCCTCACACTCTTTCGTACGCTTGTCCTCTCCAGCCATGTGGGTCTACAACATTCCAAATGTCCATCACCCCATCCGCACCATGTACAAGAAAAGACTCAGGATCCTTCTTGGTTGGCACATTACCATGCCTGTCAAGTTGCTGTATGAACTATCTGGATTCCCGTCTTCTATAATTTTCATTAACAAAGTCGCCACACTTTTTTTACATGGCCAGCCATAAGTTGAACCACGTATGTGTGACTTTCACCCTTACAATTGCACCCTATCGGGGAAATGCAGGGGTATAAGTTATCCTTTGCTTTTCCTGATTTTCCTTTTGATGTTATTTTTGCCTATAGCTCCCTGTTGTCGGGCCACAATATATATTTTTTTCTTTTCATTTATTACAAGCATCTCACCATCTTTACCATCTCAGAATCTTTACCCTTGGTGCCTGGAGTATGGAAGTGGCGTGGATAATAAAGTCGCTACTAAATTTCACATCAAATGTTTACGTAATTCTTACACCCCCATCTTATCCACTGCTCAGTATGACTCCACAGTTCTCAAGTCATACCACCGCCTGGAGGACTTTGACACCTGACAAAAACCCCGCCATCTGCACGTGATCTTCTCTACCACCAACATCCTGTAGACCCTGAAAACCGGGAGGCTCGAAGCCAATAAGAGAAGATCTTCCCTCCACATTCTTCACAGAACGGAAGTGGCTTCCACCTCCTGGCAAAGATGTGCATAATCATCACCATCTTCAACTTCGACATTCGTCAACTAGGTTTTCAAAACCTTCTTGATTTGATGTGTAGTGTTAATTCCTGCTACTGTTTTTTTTTTTTTTACTCAAATTAGCTTCGTGTGAAATTTTAGCATAATTTTTTATCCTCCACATTAAATTCACTTTACGATGTTTGGTTTTGTATGAATCCATCGTCTTATTTAGCATACTTAAAAGCCACAAGGACGAAACAAGTAATGAGACAGTTGTGCATATTGCCACAAGAAGCACAATACGTTACAAATTATAGAGCTCTTATATTTATTCAAAAACTAGAATTTTGAGCCATAAGAAATCGTAGAAAAATATGAAAGCAATGAAGCCGGTAGTTAAGGTAACATTATGATAATTACTAAAACTAAGAGATTTTTACACTTAAGAGAGCATTATGTTGTGCTTTACTTCAAGCATATTGCGATGTTTTGAAGTTAAGATTTAGCAATGATTGAAGTAGTTAAATCAACATTTGTCGTGAAAGAATACCAAAAAATTGAACCTGAAACATTTGTTTGCTAAAATACTTCTCATTCTAGCCCGATAACCAATAAACATAAGCATCAGTAATACCAAATATTGCAAACTGCTGTTTCTAATTTTTATGCATTAACAGAAGCAGCTTGTAAGCATTTGTTTGAGAATGATATTAGTAATGAGCTAAATTAGAATCAACTATGTGACACGAATATTGAAACACAATTCGGATAGCTGCACGAAGTCAGAAAACATCAGTTCCGAACTTTAGCTAACAAAATCCCTTATCAAAGAAAGACTATCACTGACAAAATTTTCATTGGAACCTACAAAACATGGCTGTGAATTTCCTGGAATAAGTCCCTTGTTCGAGGCCGCATTAACAATTCCTAACAGTGCTGCAACAGTTGAAAGCTGCTATTCGAATCTAACAACAGTACTAGGGCAGCAAAGATTCACGACGATACGTAAATATTTAACTGGCGTTGTTATTTTGGGAAACAATAAAGAAATTCGATGAGCACTGGACTTGGATGAACTTATAAGGTGTCTTCTAGCATGAAAAACAAGGAAAATTGTAATTTCTGCTGATGAAAATACAAAGTAATTTTAAAAAATGTGTACGTCTGTACTAAAAATTAATTGTTTTAGGTAAAATTTAAAGTGATTTTACAATCCTTCTATCAGAAAATTTTCCAAACATTATTTCACATTTTTTTTAATGTTATGAAATTAGAGGTTATCTGTTCCTATCCATAATTCGGAATATATTAAAATTGTACAAAACTTTTGCCAAATAAATTAAACTCTATCAAAATTCGTGTTCTATGAACGTTTTTGTTTCAGTTATTAACTGTAAATTAATTATCGGCTGTGGAAATCGGTATTCTGTTAATTAAAACACATGCCACAGATAGGCATGTGTGTGTATACACACATGTCAGACAGTCATATGCCCCTTCATTATGTGGTGGTCACCCCTCATTTTTAAGTCTGGCTACACCCCTGTACCAGGCTCGTGCCAATGTTAAGTTTGTACAAGTCAGAAGGAGAAAGACTGTTCACGGTAAACTGAGAACTTTTCCAAGTTCTGCTTCAGATCTCCATTCTTACCAAACACATTTCATTCAACTTCTATACATGGAACGTGTTTCTCTCCCTCGTTATCAACTTTACTGGGGGCATGCCACCCACTCAGCGTGCCCTTTAAATGTATATGAAAGTAGAAGCAGTGACATTCCTCAGATATTGATTTCAAGAGTGCTCAATTTCACTGTAAAAAAAAAGATTAAAATCTCTTTTTATTCTCAAGTTTATAATATTTCATATTTAACTTCTTTCGTGATAGTTTTTTTTTTTCATTCTCTCACTGCACGATACAACAAAAAGTCACGTTTGTCTGCCGTGTCTCAAACTGGAACACTGCAAAGAGTCAGATACTTTAATATGACTATGATTTCTCTTATCCGTGTTTCCCTGATATCCTGGATATTCCAAGGTACTGGGGTGAGGCGAATACGTGATAACATCTAAAATCAGCATACACGACACCGTACGCCCTCAGATATGCTTTCCTTTGGCTACCAAACTTTCAAACCAAATACACTTATAAAATAAAACCCTGACTTCATAACAATACGAGAAGTAAATTTGTATCAATTTGGAATTACTTCTTGAATGTTATTTCATCTAGGTTTGATATAAGCTATACCTATGAATGATAGTGTGTTAAGAAGTGATTGTGCATGCTATCAGGCTCATGCATTTGGAATAAGTTTTGGTCTAACTTTTAGGTACGCAACGAGATCTTATGTTATTCTTGACGTATGGTTATTAATTTTTACTCTATTGCACGCGCAGTTTGAACTACAGTATTCTGATGCTCGGTTGAATAAGATAATAGGTTTAGGCGGCTTTTAACAGCAAGGCCTTCAGGCGGTGAGGGTGATGCGAGGTCATGAAGCAGCGCCGCAGGGCGGGGGAAACGGGAGATCCCCGAGAAAACCCGCCGACTAGCGGCATCGTCCGCCACTATTCCCAAATGCGAAATTCGGGGGTGACCCCGCCGGGAATCGAACCCGGTTCTCCTTCCTGTGAGCGAGTAATCTAACCATTACACCACCGCGTCCCCACTGCTCGATCGAATTTGAGATCATAATAACATATTTGCCAATACTTCATAATAAATATAATATATGTACTCTATGCGATTGTCTTTAAGTGAACTATCACTTCGAATATTTGACGGAGTCAGTGTAACTTAGAAGACTCAGCTGCTCATAGAACAAATTGACGATATGCTAAGATATGTTAAGGAAGTAATTTTTGAAAGTATTCCGTTGTTTATAGTGAAGTCCACTTACGAATAACATTTGAAGAAAATGTTCGCATCTTTTAGGAACGTTTGATTTTACTAAAGCGCTTAATAAGTATTTACTCAAACTAAAAACTGGTAAAGGAATATTTAAAGCATTAATATTCCACGCACTTTGAGATTGGCAATGATTTCACAGACAACCTCTTAACACTTTATCGAAGGAAAAGTCTGTCGCCAAGAGAAATTTTTGTTGTTACGACATATTTTTTAACCTGCAGGGGAATCAATGAAAAAATTAATGCAATTTAATACTTGTTGGTAATCTTAAATCTACTATGATTTGTTTATATTAAACTGTATTACACAAAAGGAACAAAATTTTAAACAAGTACACATTAATTTTAATTTCACAATTAAATTTAAGCTTTTCAGGTTAATTTGCTAGTGTGTTGTGCGTATTTATTGCCGCTAGCAATTATTACTTTCTCAGATATTTTATTATGTTCACTCAAAAAAAAAAAAAAAAAAACCCTCATATTAAAACATTTTCTTCACTAATAGTAGTTAGAATTTTAAAAATTGTAAACTGAATTGTCTCTAAATATATTTTAATAAAGTGATATGCTCTAATAAAGCTACATTTACAAAAATAAACTCTACGTGGCGTCCAACTCTTGCCCTTAAGAGGGATTGATGGGTTGCAATATTGAATCTATCGACTTATTTGCGGTAAGTTCTATTTAAGAATGTTTAACAATATTTAAGCATGTTACAGCATAAATATTGGTTTATCAAACGTTATGAAATTGTTGACAGCCGCATTGCTTTTATTAGGGGCGGTGAAACGGAAGTCGAATGCTCTTACTACTGCACCTCCACGGCCTGCCATATTCTAGTTAAAATTTAGCTTGTTATATTATCTTTGCGTCAACTCTGTGTCAACAATTTTTCTTACAATCCTAGCTTACTACACACTGGAGTTAACAATGCTAGGCCTCTGATAAATCGCCATGCAGCTGTAACAAACAGGCTTTATCTGGAATCTGTAAATGTCTTGTACAAATATGCAAAGTGTTGCGTGTGAACATACACATGGGGAAATATGTATACATGAAAATTTCTATGATATTGGCAATATTTACTAATAACAATTACGCCTATTTGCGCCAATATATTTTATTTCCGCAAAGAGCTTTCCAATTCGTTAATTAGTTTATCATTCATCCCGTGAACTATTCCCACACAGCATAAGGCAGGCCTATGATTCAGATAGAAATTGGCTGGAATAAAATATAATATGGACAGTAAAAACAAAAAAAAACAATAGAACCTTCGCGTTATGTTGATGTTAACTTCTCGCAGAGGATAATGACTTTACGTCGTTCTTAATTGAATATGAATACCTGAAAATAACAATACGGGAAAGACTGAGCACCGAGCTCAATGTTAGCTCCGGCGACATCTACCCAGGTACCCAAACAGCGCCCAGATGTTCAGTCGCATAGCTGTCATAAAAAAAAACTTGGGAAAAATATATCGTTGTAGGACCACCTAGAATGTTAAAATGGGAACATGCATTTGAATTGTTATAGGTGCCAATACCAACATAACTGTTTGTGGTATTCCTGTCTGTGATTTTATTTGCTACTGTAGATATTGTTACTACAGCAGAAAACAGTTTTTCTTCTACGAAACAGCTAGTACCTCTAAGAGTTCAAATTCAACAATATTTAGATTGTTCCCACAGCAATCATCATTGTAACAACGTAATGGAATATGCTATTGCTGCTGCCATCAAACCCAACTACAGGACTGTTCGCTACTCGCAACGGAGCGTTATGTTAGGTAATTGCAATTCTGGTCGATGTGCGAACAATCCAAAAATTGTTGATGTTGTTCTGTTAGAGGTACTATCTGTTTTGTAGTAGGAACGCAATGCTCTGACGTAGCAACCGTATGTACAGTAGCAAATACAAACACAGAATACAACGAACAGTTGACACAACTTCTACAAAACTATGTGTTTCGTTGTCTCTCGCCCCGACCCGTTCAATCCAACAATGTAAGGAGTTAAGTTCGCACGGAAAATCTTGAAAGTTCGTCGATAAAAAAATATACATGGAACTTGCTTAAAACACCTAAAACTTGATTTTTTTCAAACCTGGTTACTTCACGGTGTGTCTGGTGGTGGCCCGGCAGTGGTTTAAGCACAGTTTTCGGCACTTTTATAAAATTAAGTCACGCACACCTCCCGCACGACAGGTGTGGGACGAGGCTCGCCTAGTACTATAGGGACTAGTTCCGCCTGCCGCATACGAGCGCCGAGGCGCGCCACTGTTCCTTCCCGGCTGGTTGGTGGCCGTGACATCGTGCTGCACTCTGATCGCCGCGCAGTTTGAATGTGTTCTGAGTGACGTACTTTCCGCTGACGCGTGACGCTGTGGTCGCCTTATTTGGACAGAAGGACATTGATAGGTTAGGGGAATGAAGACCCCTCTACAGCTTAATGAACATTTTCAACACCCCTCTACCAAAAATGTGTGTCGTTGCCATATTAGATAACCGACACCCCGATTGGAGGGCTCAAAGAGTGCAGGCCTCTATACCACAATTTAAAATGTACAAGTGTGCTTCTATTGGACAATGAATTGTATTTATCCCTCTAGCACTTAAATGTGATCTTGGTGTATAAATAGTCGCTGTAAATGTTCGGTCGGGGTCAGATGATTGGCCGCGAGGGAGCATTCATATAAAAGTATGTGTTGGTAACAAATATTGCTTTAAAAACTTTAAAATAGCAGGCTCTCAAAATAAGGAAAGGATCATGACATATTGACGTGAGAGTAGGGGCCAAAAATGGTTCATTTTACAATACATTAAATATTTGCATGTTCTCCTTTCTAAAGGAAATTTACGGTGACTTGGAGCTAAAATTTGTCTTCCTAGCAGTTGCTTTGTGCAGAAACCCTTGTGTTTTTTTTTCTTTCCAAACAATAATGTTCCTCAGAGGTTAAGGCTTACTATTTGCGAGCAGTTGCTTTGTGTTAATTTGGACTCGAAGAAAATTTCGACAGGCATTTTGTGTACGGAAGTTTTAGAGGCAGGCATGTCAACTCAGCCTGGGTTAAAAATGTTAAATAAGGGTCTTCTGCTTTGGTTATGCGCAGGTTACCTCAAAGTAATAGTTTAAGATGGAATTGCAAACATAATTTTAAAGAGGTTTTGTGAATGGCCTATGTATGGATTGTAAGCCAGAGTTTATTAATTTTTGTATCAAAAGACTACCACAATTTTAAATGTCAGTTTTTTTTTTTAAGTTGCGTGGTATTAGCCATAACCAATATGCTGTGTGTTAATATAGCCTATAATGTACCTGAAAATATTAAAGTTTTCAAAGGTTTGGTGAAAAACTACTGTCCAGTATTAAATTTAGCAATGTTTCGTAATAGATTATTGTGTGTATTATTTTACCATGTTATGGGTTTCTTGAAAAATGTTCCTTACATGGAGAATTATATAGTGTGTATAAGGAAAGTAAGAGAATACATAAAAGGTTTATTTATACTTCATGAGTTTTTGTGTGAGTTTGAACATTCACTTTTTAATCACCCTTAACTTGCTCAATGAATTTCCATAATGCTGGCACTTTGTGTCATTTTGTTGTTCAGACGTTTATGTTGGGATTTTGTGTTAATTCCAGCCTTGCTGTGTCCTTGGGCTCAAGGGCGTAGCAAGGTCTGACAGTTTTGTTGGTATTACTATCTATGTTTATAATATCTAGATGGTATGTACGACCCATCAGATTGCTGTCCCTATTTTAGTAGTCTAGGTGGTTCCTACAACCATATATTTTTCTCAGTGAACATTAAATATTTTGAGATGTCCGTGCATACGAATAGTAACTATGGAAGTTGTCTTGTTGAAGTAATATTTTCCGTTTCGTATTTCAATCTGTAATGCGTATTTTCAAAAGCACATAAGGGCTTCTACAAGTGTTTCAAATTCAATTTTAAGTAAGAAACTTCCGATAGCATAAGGACATGCAGCATGCCTTTGTCATTATTACACTACAAAGCGACAGGGTCACATCCAAAATTCCTATAGACGCGAGTTGATGAGAATAATACAACATTTCAGTTCAGTGCCTTGCATGTAAAAGCTATTAGATACTCTATGTGCCCGCATACGTCGCCCTTAGTGTTCTCTTGGTTCTAGGCCTCAGACATGCAAAATATCTCCATCCTGACGGCGCCTTCAATGCTCGAACTCGTACAGCAGTTTCAATTTACAATTTATGAGCCATAACTTACTTTTAAATCTAATATCATAATCTTTCTTATTACATCACGTTTATATTTCACAAATGCCTTCAAATGCAGTCTCCAAATTGCATCCACGCGTTATCTCGTAATTGTGAAACTGCAAGAATCTATTGATAATTTAAATGTGATGCTGCACTAATTACGTCATAATAACTTGATGGAAGTTCTGGAATGAATTTTTTTTTTTTTTTTTTTTTTTTTTTTTTACCAATTAACGTATATTGCCGGAGAGGTATTGTTGTAATCTCAAAATAAGTGTTCCCAAACAACTGAAACATTGCTATTGCATTTGTGTTTATCATCCATATATGCTTTCACATATTCTGTTTTTAGATTTTTTTGGTTACTTTTTCCGTATTCATTGTAGGAAATGGAGATCCAGTCAGAATTAGAATTCAACTGAAAGACGATAGACACCAGTGTTTTAAGATAGCGCGTGATTCAGTAGAATAAAGAGCACTTGCACCTCGTGCCTCAGCGTCCTTCTCCTCCTGAGGGCAGTGTTTCCCTCCTAACCCCCCTCCACACCGTCTTCGAAACGGACACCATCATAATCACAGCATCCATCTCTCACCTTCCAGTGCGTGAGAATGAGCTCGGCTGGGCGATGTTACCTCTCCGCACGCACCACACGAATATGAAGGCACCTCGCCCATTCTCCAGCTCGGCAAGTGAAAGGAGTAAACTTTATGTGATGTGTCCGAGGCGAAGTTCATGAGCTGGACGACACGAAAGTTCATTCCACGCCGTCGGCACAACGTGAGGCCATTCTGAAGATATCCGCGCGAGTGGAGAGATTTGGGCGGCACTTTACATCGAGGTCTCGAGAGCCGATATGGGCGAGGCGAGGTGAAAACGGGAGATCCCCGAGAAAACCCGCTGGCCAGTGACATCGTCCGGAACGATTCCCAAGTGCGAAAATCTTGGAGCGACCCCACCGGGAATCGAGCACTACACTACTGCGGCCCCAGTGCAAGTGGAGTTCGTAATTTTTTATTAAGTTTATAGGCTGTTCACGGTAAAGTGAGCACTTTTTAAGGCCCTCCCAACAGGCATTGTCCACTAATAAATATATCTTATTGCAGTCTGAGGGAATACATTTTGAGAGTGGTGAAATTTATAGACTATGTTTACTGGTCACATTGCAATGTTTATATTTAAAAGCAGCAAGAAGATGGAAATTGAATGAAAGGAAACTTTTAGAATGGCCTTAAAAGTGCTCACTTTACCGTGAACAGCCTATATTCGTCGTTGTTGTAAACGAATTTGATTAACCATTTCAATCCCAATGTAGACAAGTGTAAATGTGTTACACACGAAAGGTTCTATTTCGCCGCTAATTTACACTGCTAGGCTGTGTGGATTATCTTTTTTTCTCTGTGTAACTAATTCACCACTGCTCTGCGTTATTATGATTTATATCACTATCAGCGATCACAAAGTCTGTGTGTGGAAGCAAAACAATTTCTTTGCCAGCTGAAGTGCATCACGCTCCACGTATTTCATTTACAACACATGTAATCGTAAATTAACATGGAAAGGAAAATACCAACCGCAACTACGCCTTTTAGAATATTCGCTGTCGTGATAAAAATTTAATATGAAAAACATCCAGACTTTAACTACGTACCATAATTAAATGGATTGTTATAGTCAAAACTGAACTCATGCAGTTCTGGAAGTAAGGTGTAGACCTTACACACTGACCGAGCGGACAGAAGGAATCCATTTTGAAAGTGTTAACTAATGCGTAGGAACTAGAGACGGGGAGAAAATTAGTTTTCTTGTCACACGTCTGTATATCCTGGCTCCCGTCAAACGCCTAGAGTCAAGCCACACCTTCAGAAGGACGCGATATATTTAAATTAATTAGGCTTCTATTAAAAATAATAGAAGAAAGTAAGTAAATATTAAGTGTTTTCTTTTTGCGTTCCTGTTACAGATAGATAGATATACACCGCCAAATACTTCTTTGAGCAGAAAAATATATGCCTCTTTGCTATTGAAACCTTTTGTAACATTATTGTGTAATCTGTTCCATAGAAATACCACAATTCTTCGCAATTAGATAAAAGAATTACTGAAAACCATTTGTTATATTTGCCTCGATACAGAGTTTGAGAGGATCATTTCTCAAACATAAGATTTTGTTTCAAGTTTTTTTTTTTTATTTGGTTTAAAAAACCGATTTTCATTAACATGTATTTCCCTATACCAAATTCTTATCCAGGCAACATCCTTAATGATTAATTATGTGGTACATCAAATAAAAATGACATGATGAAAAATCATCGTGTCAGTTCCGAAGAAGTACGCTTTATTCCATACGAAATAAAGGGCCAACGACCGAGTTTTGTGATTGGCTGGCTTGTCGAGGCGGGTGCCAGGGTGAGAAGCGGGCTGCTTTGAATTACTCGTCTGATCACGTGAGATCGGGCTAGACGACGCGTAATGATCGCCTGGGCTCGTGTCAGGCAAGCCGCGAGACTTTTAAGGCTGTTGGATATCAAACAATTAATAATTTTATATTTATACCAAACATTGTTCCACTTCTACACATTTTATGTAATTTTCCTCAAAATAAAAATGGATTACACTTTATACTATTGAATAATCTGATGTAAAATACAAAATTTTTCTAGTTGATTGCTGCCGTTATAAAAATTACTAACAAAATTTCGTAAATGAAAGAATTTACAATCCGAAATAATACCATAGGCTATAGGCCGTTCACGATAAAGTCAGCACTTTTGAAAGCCCTGCTAAAATTTTACTTTCTTGCCCATTATGTATCCTTCCACCACATGTAAACAAACATTGCCATGTGATTGCCACATGTTAATAAACTCAATGTTTACATTTTAGGGCTGCTAAATGTAACACGTATATTATATATAAAACATGTAACGTATATGATGTACATAACACATGATATATAATGTATATATATGTATGTATGCACATATATGTACATATATCATGTAAAATATGCAATACATATATATATATATATATATATATATATATATATATATATATATATAATACGTAACATATATAATTGTTTGGGTCATCTCACATATCCGATAGACAAAAACCTTGCACAACAAACAATTGAAAAATGAACGCCCTAGCAATTAAGTCATGGAAACTGTAAAAAAAGCAAACATTAAGTTTTGGTGGTGAACAAGGACCAGCACAACATGTTGAAAAAGGACACTCATTAGTTAAGCTGAAAAATAATTTGGAAGGGCAGCCAAATCCAGATTTCGAAATAGACTAGCGCTACTGCACACCCAAGGTACAACACCACTTGTCAAACAAATTACCAAACATTTAAAAACTGTACCGCAAATTTAACGTTTCCCATGACTCACCGTTTTCTAAGTGCCCCATGCTCTGTAGTGTGACAAGTAAAGCGTCAGCTCTAAAACATGGTAGCTGTGTTTGGCCTCAACTGACTGAAGTTAAATGTAACTAAGCCATGCATAAGGTAGCGGCGTAACGTAGCAGATGTCTGAAGCGTATAAGGTAGACAGAGCGAGGTCATGCAAGGACTTAAATAAAAAAATGACAAATAAAAAAATAATGACGCACGAAGGGGAAAGGCGAAGGCAGGGAGTCAAGGAAAGACGAGGAGATCTCGGTCAAGCAAAGAGTACACCACTGCACAGAAGAAGATGGTGTTAATACACTTAACGTGACGGCGCTAACGTGGCAGTACATAAAATATGTAATATATAAAAAAGAAAAACATATAAAACAAGTGCATGTATATGTACATTTTAAGGATAGTTTTATATGCACCTTTGTAAATGCAGATAAATATATTTCAACATAGGCCTATAACGTATATATAAAATTAAAATAATTTACACTAAAAATATAAACATATCAACAAATGCAATTGTGTATATGTACATGTAGTTTTTTTCTATCACCGTTACTCTGTGTTCGTACCCTTCTGAGACCCTCCAAAAAAGAACTCAACATTTATACTGTGAATTGAAGTGGTAACATAAGGGTATACCAGGCTTGTAACTGGCACCGCCTTCATCTGTATAAAATAATTCTAAAAATAATGTATATTATTTATAGCTAAGTGAAATTCCGATTCGGTGATGGCCACATTTCCTGTCTCTTGTGGCCCAAATGGGTGCGACATTTCCTTTTTGTCAAACCCACACAGACCTCAAGAAACCAATTTTACAGGTAAAGTGCATGGACTCTCATAATTGTTGTGGTTCCTTTATTGCAATGACTGCAGCAAAACTGAAAACTTAAATGAGAAAAGTATTTAAAGGTAATTACTATACATACAAAAATGGTTCATGCGTGCACACACAAAGCTGAAATAAATGTCTTATTATTAATGTAAAACTAATAGATATCCACAAATGACAGTAAAATGATAATGTAAAGGACAAATTATAAAAGTAATACTTACAGGCAAGTTACTGTGCATAGCGATAATCACTTGGTTTAACTTTCCTTGTTACTGTAGCTGTGCGTCAATAAACAGCCAATTAGAAGCCCCGACACTTATACTATGTTATCAGTTGAAAAATTATTTACAAATCAAGAAAGTGTGTATTGTGACTTTATTCCTCGGGAAGATATTTTCTTTTGTTTATTTATGGATAATCACAACCACTGAAGTTTTGTAACGCTTTTAGGTAATGTTTAAAGAAAAAATTGAATAGTAAATCATTTACAATTTTTAAAATATCTCGGATTAATCGAAGATATTTATTTCTAAAAAAAACCCACTATACGCCGTTCACGATAAAGTGAGCCCTTTTGAAGCCTTAGTTACTTTTTTCTTTCAACCAATTTATATCCTTCCACCACTTGTTAATATAAATCCTGTCGTGTGAGTAATAAACACAGTGTATACATTTACCATACCCAAAACCAAAAGTCCGAGGCCACAATGAAATGTATTTATTGGTTATTATGTCTGATGAAACAACTTCAAAAAGTGCTCACTTTACCGTGAACAGCCTATACCCACTATATGTAGAGACCTTAATTCGCGGGGCTACTGGACGTTCTGTTCTACAAGGATAGGCGTGCTCGGCCTAGTCTATATCCAGCCTCGACATCCTATATAATAAGGAGACTATCTCTGTCTGTCCGTCTGTCTTTAATACTTCTAAGTCCCTTGAAACTCAACAGAAGTTCTTCAAATTTTTTAGAGCGAATCTTAAGGGTAAAATACAGGTCATGTTCGAATTTCAGCAAGATCAGATTACCCAATCATTACCTTTTACCCTAAAAAACTCATTTCTAATTACTTTTTTCCCATATAAAAGTTTTGTATTGCAAAGATATTATTGCATATAGATATGAAGGTAATGGAATATCATTTTTGTTTACTTTAAATGTCTCGCTTCAATGCTGAGTTAATTTCCAAGTGGGGCCGCAGTGCCTTAGTGGATAGAATTATACCAAGTGGGGCCACAGTGGCCCAGTGGATAGAGCGATTCCAAGTGGGGCCTTAGGGGCTCAGTGGATAGAATTATAACGAATGGGGCCACAGTGGCCAACTGGATAGAGAAATATCAAATGGGGCAGCAGTTGCTTCAATTTTGAGTTAATTTAACATCATTTCATTATTGCCTATATATATATATATATATATATATATATATATATATATATATATATATATATATATATATATGCCGCTCCCTCCGTATCACGCCGTATTCCGTTGCGATTGACACAGCTTCATTATTAAAAACTAGGTGATCCAGACTGTGACCATTTTTTTTTGTATTGTCACGGGCCTAGAATAGTTACCATGTTACAAATGTTGGTTATCATACAAAGACTGAAAATAAACATATTGCATATATATGCATATATATACACATAATTTCATTATTACCTACATGTATATAGGTAATATTGAAATGTAAGTGAGAACTAAAAGTGGCGGGTTCTAAAACTTTAGAAATATTGTCGAGTAAATTAAACCTGGGAAGCAGAACAGTTAATTTTGTTCATGTAACAAAATACACGGTTCGATAAACAGTCCCACTGAGTTTGGCCAGAAGCAATTGGACCATAAGCAAAACATTTCCTTCAACTGTATACAAAGTGTTAAAGGAAACCTGTGTACAAACTCGGGCATGTGATTCGTGACCGGACAAGAGGAAGAATGATACAGGACATCAATGGTCCATCTAAAATGATAAGGGCTGTAGAAGCTCTTAAAGGCGGAGGACAACAAGCATATTACGTTAGATATTATGCAAAGTACTTGCGTTAGAGGAACACAAATGTGTATACAGATCAATTAAACTAAGATAAATTAAACCACGACGCCGTAATTAGAAAACTAGAAAATACAGCTGCCTAGTTGTAACGCTCTAGTACTCATTGTTTCTGGTTAAATCACATACTACGTGTTCAGTGGTAGCAATACCATGGCATGGTGAGTAGGCAACCCTTCGTACACCCAGAGGAATACAGTGGAAATTCCCCGTCGAATGAGTATGGCCAGGAACCAACACGTAGCAAACTGATTAGCATTAGGTGATGAGCTACACCAAAGTGTAGCTGTATAGGTGGCAGACTGCGCAGCACAGGGTGGAAACGAAGACAACAGTATGTTGGTTGCACTGGCTAACCATGACCGTATCTATGATAAACACACGTTTGGTGCGTCCAGTGATGACGTGTGATGTACAATCCAGTCTGTGTTGCGATACGTTGCGAGTAGCGATAATGACGGTATGGGCTCAGCAGCGTGACTCTGTACTTATATGTGTAAACACATGTATATAGTACATTACGTGACGTAGCAATGCGTTATCGGTACTAAAAGCTCTACCTGTTAGCACGCGATAACAAACAGCGCAAACATTCGAAATTATCTAGGTGTCGTATCACAGTCAATTTCACAACAAATGTTCGAAATGTGCCCCTCCAATGTGAATGCAGTAGTTCATACAGCGTATTAGAGATTGACGGTCGCGTTGAAAATCTCCTGATGTGTCTCGCAATTGATCTCAGGTGGCCATGATCCTCGCTAACAGGGCCTCTTCAGATGCCACAGGTATCTCGTACACACATGCCTTAAGAAATTACCACGGTCAGAAGTAAATGGCGTAAGGTTCGGGGAGCACGGTGGCCAAAATCACGAGGCCCATCCCGTGCCATCCAGCGAGCGGGATACGCTCTGTTGAGGCGATCACGCACAACCCTGGTGTAATGGGATGGGACATCCTCCAGTAACTGCGGCAATCGGAACTGCAGGAAATCATAATATTGAAATCGAGTCACACAGGTCGGCAGCAAGAATGGGCGAACAACATCCCTCCCCCCCCCCCCCCCCGGCTCATCATGCTGACACAATTAATGTTGATGGCAAACCGGTGCTGGTAGTAGCCTCTCGTTACAGTTGCATGTGGGTTGGCGTTCGTCCCACATGTGCACATTTCTACTGTTGCAAAAGCCTTCCTGTGTGAACGTGGCATCGTCTGTAAACATTACAATTGTTTGGAACGCAAGATAATTTCCACACTGCTGCATCAACCACCGGCAAAATTCTAGCCAATGGGTATTATCTGCCTGCACCATTGCTTGTACCCTAAGTACGTGATATGGTGGCCGCAGCTGTTCATGAAGGACACACCCTAATGTGCCATTCGATGCATCCATTCTCCCCTTCTTCAAACGGCGGAGTGCGGACGGTTCTCGGTCGACCAGGTCCACATCGACGCTGAAACGTGCGTGTTCCTTATATTCGCTGCGTAAGGTGTGCGAACGTCTGGTGGTTCGACTGACGTCATGCAGGGTATCTTTGGCTGTACACACTCGCAGCTGCCCTGCCGTTGCCTCTAACTTCACCATACACCAAGAAGATGTTAGTCATTTCAGAATCAGTGTACTCGTCCATGTTCACGCCTGCAGTACCTAGTGAATCGAAGCAGTGGCAGGCTGCGAATGATAGGCTGCTCGGGCAGACAGGGGCGGGAAACTACACTGATCTGGAGGAGGGAAAAGGGAACTGACTGTGACGTGTAACATTGTGCATTACACCACCAACATGTGTTTACCACCGTATGCAGGACGTGTGGCCTACCCAACAGGCAATGGACTTGCTACCACTGTACCCTTCATTTGCGATCTAACCGGAAATGGTGGGTCCTAGAGAGTTGCAACTAGAGAGCCTTATTTGGTAATTACGACATCCTGCTTTTCGATAATACCCACAATCAATTTAACCTCACTGTGTAGATGTCGCATGTAATAAAAATGAGCCAACCCCTTTTATTTACATGAAGGGTGGATGTGTACCACGTACCAGACCTTCCCTTTATACAGGCTCTTTGTTTAATCCATCAGTATACCGATCTGTGTTTCTCTGGCGTAAGTACTTTGCAAAATATTCCACGTAATATTCTTGTCGTCATCCGCCTTTAAGGCTTCTACAGCCCTTATTATTTGATATGGGCCTAGAGGGTCGTCTATCATTCTTCCCCATTCCTGGTCACAAATCACGTGTCCGAGTTAGTACGCATGTTTCCTAAACACGTTGTATAATTGTTTGAATTTGTTGTGATAAATATTATAGTAACAGTGTTTGTAAGAGAATTTAATTATGCTAAATAATTGTATAAACATTATAATAAAACAAATCCTACAGGAAGCAAATAAGTGAAACTGTAAACCTAAAATATTAGTTTGAGCACGTTTTCCAGTATTTAAAAGGTTTTAACATAAAAAATTCAGTTCCTATCAGTAGTCAGTTAAGCTGAGATTGCTAAGGCTGAGCGCTCGGTAGCAGGTGATGTATGTTTCTTAGCTGGACTTGCAACATTTTTTATACTAACAGAAACTCTTCAATGCAAGCAGAGGCCAACAAACCTTTAATTGCAACAACCAATAATTTCTTGGGGTAACCAAATAAGAACGAAATTATCTGGTCTCAACAACAAAATATTTCATCACATAAACAATCAATTTGATTGCGGTAAACAAGTTTTGATTGATTCAACAGAACCTTTTTCTCAGTGTGAAATCTCGATTTTTAATCATATATGTTAAATTATCATAATTACTTTTTTTCATACGAAATCGATTGTTAATGTTTTTGTAATGCTACTTGTTTTTTTTTTCAACTGTAATTACGGGATAACGAACTAAGAAATTTTCGGAGAGCTTCCGTGGATCCACGGAAAGTTCTGCAAAATTAATGGAGCGTATGCGCAATTCTACGGAGAGTTTTGGATAACTGTTTACCAGCACGTCTCCGAAATATTGCGGAATTTTTTTATACAGTTGTGTGTGTGTGTGTGTGTGTGTGTGTGCGTGCGTGTGTGTGTGGTGTGTGTGCGTTGGTGTCTGTGTGTGTGCGAGTTGATGTTTGTGTGTGTGTATTTGGGTGCGTGTGTATGGGTGTGTGTATGTGTGTGTAGAATGTGTGTAGTATTACAGCAGGCTATTGCTTGGTAATTGCAAACCGAAAGTGCATAAGGCGCACAGAACGTCTAGCTGTGAAGAAGAAGGTATGGTTTAGTGTTCACTGATAACTCCTAAGTGCACCCGACTTGGTTCCCAAATTGTCGGTCTTACTTTGAGAGGTCTTCCATCACATTCACGACATTATAGAACATCCGAGTTTTCAGTTTATAGAGAAATGGGCATTTGGTCATTTTATACCACACCCGGTTCTTCGTAAACTAGACGTGAATCAAAATACGCCTTTTTTGAGTAACAATGTAAGGTGATAACTGCGTGTATGTCTACAAAACTTATTTTCATTCTCTGTTCCAGAGCGCATCTAGGCAAATGATAATATGTGCTTGCCTCGTATAATGGAATCGTACATCACAGTGTTAGGTTTTTAGTCAATTCAGTGTTACGATTGCGTAACATAGGTACATTTTACTCATTATGTTGTCACCATAATCATAGTCTCTACGTTTTATTAACTTCTATAAAACCAAAAATACACAGTACAACTATTTTAATCCACTTTGAAATGAATTAATTTTTTATTAGAAACAAGGGAAATAAGTGATTGGTTTTGGCGAGAGATGTACTTAAAAATGCGTAGACGTATGTTTGAATTGTTGTTATCAGCATAGATTATTTGCTGCCGAACGGCCGAATATGAATAAGTAGTAAATGGAAAACGTAGACGGTCTAAAATTTCAAAGATAATCTGTTTGTCTCGCAATTAAGACAGAATGAAACCTGAAGAAACCTAGCAATTACTATTTTAAAATTATTATTTTTAATTGAGCAATCTAAAAAATGTAAATCATTTTAAATTATGTTATAAAATGAAACAAGTCAACTTAGGAAAGTAACGTATTGCTCTGCGTTCAGGAAAATACCGTATCTTAAATATGACATTATCGAATATTGTAATAGGCACATAAATGTAGACTCTCCTTGATCAAAACATCCACCAGCATCACCATCGGACAGTATTTGGTGATTGGTCTATCTTCAAGAAGAGCGATGGTAGTGGGCTTTCAACACATAATTACGTCATGTGCAACGCGTTGTTTATAAGAGGGAGTGCCGGTCAGAATATCCCCTTCCACAATGTCGAGGCTGTTACGAGAGCATTGAGGCATAATTTTTCCAGCACTTGGGATACACCCTCACTCAAACACTATAATCAGTGTCCTGGAGCATATATTTGTGCTAACGCACGCTAATGGCTTTGATGCCTAACGTACACTGCTGCAGCTGGACAGGTTTATTCCAAATGGTGGACAAGGTTGCAGGGGGTGGGGTGAAAATTCGTAGTAGAGGTTAGTGTATTAGTATTCCGTCTAGGAATTTCTTAGGGTGCGTGTTTAAGCTTCGCTCACCGTTAATTCCACTCTTCTTAAACCAGACAGTGAAAATTTTCCTTCTTACGAGTACGTATGTTTCAGTGAAACACTGTAAGATATACATTTATAATGTTAGCAAAGAGTAAAAACAAATATATGCTGGTAGCAATTATTGTTCTTTCAGGAATTATTGTTTGATTTTGTGTTAAGCAAACTGCAAGAACTGTTTACAAATATAACGTACTACTGTACACTCACACTGAGAAAGCAGTACTGGTAAAGATTATGCTACAAAACCGTGGTTAACGCTGTTCACGGTGAACTGAGCGC
Source organism: Dryococelus australis (assembly GCA_029891345.1). Classification (NCBI taxonomy): domain Eukaryota; kingdom Metazoa; phylum Arthropoda; class Insecta; order Phasmatodea; family Phasmatidae; genus Dryococelus; species Dryococelus australis. Next base: position 239,961,382 of record CM056993.1, read on the forward strand.
TTTTGAGAGTCCAGCTTAAGATCTACATGTATACTCATTATTTTTTCTTCCACCAAACGTGAAATTAACAATGCCACGGGCATTATCCATTTATTCATGTGTCGGTCAAGTGAAACTGTGAAATTATTATAAAAGTAAACATTTTATAAATCTGCTAATTTCTACACACTGATGCGTTAAAAACCAGAAAGTGTTAGATATAATTTAAATGATCACAAATGGTTACCTAACACTTATTATCCGTCGTTAGCATATGGAACTACTTCCCATCCATCGTTACCAACTTTACCGGGCGCATGTCACTCACTGCATCCGTTAAAATATATGCAGACAGGGGCAGTGACATTTTTCTAAGGTTGATTTCAAAAGTGCTCACTTTATCGTGAACAGCCTGTACCTATATGTTCAAGAAGAAGTCGAATGTGTGCTGAAGTTGCCAACTTTTTACAGTAACGTTTCTGTACTTGCAGAATTGTGTATGGCACAACATTTTCCATACTATTTGTAATTTATAATCTCTTTCATTGCTACGTAGAAAGTTAACTGAATCACATAGCAACATGCAAATGAAAATATTTTTCAACTTAGCCGGACCAGCCGGACCTACTCAAACTATTTACACCAAATCTGGCAAGCGGATAGTGCTTTCGTAAGACATCTAAAGTTATATCGTTCTAATGGCCAGAAACTTGTTTTCAAAATGGTGGTTTGTACATATTTCAATGTAATATCCCATGTCTACCGAACATTTAAATCTTTTGCTACTGAGCTTGGTATACTGACAGTATCTACTTATCCACTGCAAGTGTTAGGCTTAAGTATGCTAATACACGACCTAAAATCTACGGCATTTTGTGAGATAGCACAATGAAATTACGTATTTAATATTACATACCAGTATTGGGAACTAGTCAAATGATAATTTCCAAATCTGGCACGCATATAGTTTTTCTGGTAGGTCACCCTAACTTATACGAATTTATTATATCAGACAAATATTTCCAAAATTGTTATTTAAATATAATTTGGGTTAGGAATTCGTATATAACTTATCATTATATATATATATATATATATATATATATATATATATATATATATATATATATATATTTCAACCAAATTCGTTATGCTGGTTGCACCTTTATTCGTAAACATTAAATTATATATCAGGAACTTAAAAAAAGATTAAAAAATCAACACCCAATGAACATTATTATTGGCGTAAATAAAGGGAATTTAAAAGGATAACATACTTACTGTCATAATGACTACCTCCTTTTGATTTGTGTTACGTGTTAAATTTTAAGAACAATTAAACCGACTTTAACCCAAAAAAACCACCGAAAAAATTAAACTTAATTTTATCTCATTACATTTCGCTAGTAAGCAGTACTATGTAATGCTACGTAAAAATTTTACAGAGTAATTTATTATTTTAAATAATTATTATCTTCCTCTTGTAGTGTTGTATTCCATCTGTATGGTATCATTTAACCTATATAAATTAACTCTTGTGTGAAGTTCAAGTATCTAGTGTATGCACCAAACTTACTAAGTGATAGTTTAATTTGTCCACTATCTTGGAAAATAGTGCTTTCAGAAATGTAATGTTCTAACGCTACACTGTAACTTCAGGACTACTCGACCAGTTATCTTCAAATATAGCGTGAAAAGTCTTATCCTGGGACATTTATTAAAACACATGATCTAGGCGTTTAAGTACCCCATCAAAATTATTTGTACCCTGGTATTGGCAAATTAACAGACACTACCTGTGACGAAACGATAAATTTGTAAATAATGTTAAACTGATTTTTGTTTGTTTAGTCATGTATACATGATTTTTGAGCGATATTTCATAAACCCCTGTTGGTAGCACAGTGTTGTAAATCAGTAACATGCCCACCTCTAGTTTCATAATGACGGGTGATGTAATATGCCCCCCCCCCCCCCGTTTTTTTCACACATTGTTCCTAGGTGGAAGATTTTTAATCAGGCTAATAGTAGTAACGAAATTGTTATTTATTTCCCGTATTTACTGATGTTTAGCATTTGGCTACTTTTCATTCCACATTTCAAGTGTGCCTCTCTCCCTTACTAAGCACCCGAGGTTAGGGATGCTATTAATATTTCTGCCCCATTTGTCATACCAAATAATTTCCCAAGCAAGTAGCTGAAGTTCGAGATAACGCTGTCTAAGTGGGGAAATGCAGGGTAAAGTTGTATCGGCAACTTATTGTTTAGGTTTAGTAGCACTTTGCCAAGGAAATAATGTGTGACATCTGCCCTAGGAAAGGATGTACAATAATAACGACGCTTGATTGTTTTGAAATCTGCACCGTGTTATTGCAGTGAGCGTAGTAATGAGTGTTTCAGATATCACAGAAGGAAACTTCAAAAGTACGGCTAGACCACCGAGTGACGTAATATGAGCTACCCTGGCCCCAGAACAATCAATACAGAGACAGGCACAAATTGACTACAAATTATTGCTTCACATCTCCCGTTCCCATTGAATCAAGCTGTGATTATAACACAAAGCAAATTGGAGACCAAATTAAATATTTTTGAAAAGGCGGCCAGAATTCGAGCGCAACACCCAAAACACCACCTTTACGCGCGAGCAACACTAATTTAATGTTGGGAATTCCTCATGTGCACTGAAAAGGGAGAAAATTCTCAATCACATCAAATGTGATACGCTAGGGGAGCCTTGTTACAACTTTTTATTCGAATGCTTAAACTAGCAACAAAACGGATACCCGCTCAGACCAAGCAAAGAAGAAAATTATTCCTCTTAAAAAAATATATATATATTATTAAGGGTAAAGGGAGAAAATTCTGAAATATAAGTGTACACTGCAGCATACTTATAAAAAAAATTCTTCCGGAAGACCAGATCGGCGTACAAATTATAAACTACCTATCGGTAATGTTGCAACAAATGGAAGATATCCTCAACTACACTAAAAAAATACAGACGCTTAGGCACGTTAAAATATGTAAACATAACATTTTAGTTCTCTAATTCCGAAAAACCCTTTCTTAGTGAGTGTCGGCGCACCTTAGGGGAGGCCTTCCCTAAATGTCATGTTTTATCGTCCAACGGCTTGAGCTGTGTGTTGACGAGTGAGTCAGACAGCGTAAGTCAGTCAAGAAACTTCATTTTGCTAGTAGAGATTATTGGAAATGCCTGAAATTCGCAAGCCAAAATCCATTGCGCATCTATAATTTTAGCCTTACCTTTAGTTTTCCAAGTTCCTCTATTGTTCACTGACCTATAATTTGGCAAACTTATGATGTTATTTATGCTTTATTGTTCACAGACCTGTCATTTGGCAAACTTATGATGTTATTTATGCTTGATTTACAATTTAAATTTAACACTTTTTTCCCAGTCATTTCGCGAATCGAAATACTTACGCTTACGTATAGACTAATCAGACGCCGTAATGTCATATAATTATGAAATACGTGTTTACAGTAAAAAAAAAATTTCATATTCATTATAAAACAATATTGTTTTATCCCTCACGATGTTCTTCATTTACATTTCCAACTAAAAAAGATGCGAGAACTATTTCCTTATTACGATGTATAATTTTCGTGTATTCATTCAGTCCCTATTGTAGTCACCGCTCGACACTGGAAGATAATTGACCAAAAACAATTAAAATAGCATTATTTGGCCAAAGAGATTTGAAGATTGCCATGGTGTATATAGTTATGACGAAATTAACGTTAAGTTTTCGAGTTTATTTATTTTGTATACCCAAAGCCCGAAGCGCTGATATCAATCAGTAAAATAACATACACTGAAAGTCACTTGATAAGCTACTACTGACTACCGAATCACTCCAATGAACTGGGAAACAGTAACTCGAGGTACTGTAATTCTCGGCATTCAGTGGGCATAATATAAATCTGCGAAATTCAGCCATGGAAATAATAAGCTATCTGGCACTGACTAGGCCTATACCAGTGGAGCCAATTTCACTGGTATTCCGTTAACTGGCTCCATCTTCACTATTAACATCACTTAGGTGGTAGGTGAAGGCTCGATGAGTTATAACGATTACGTTCTGAATATGCCAACACTTCTAAGTCCCATTACACACCGTATATTATATTTTAAATTACATTTTACACAGAATTAAAAAAAAAATCGTCATTGCCATATGAACGACAACTTCCAGTACAGAAGTTATGTTTCGATGCCTAATTTCTTATACTTCATCGCATTTTCTGTAGTCTCACATGTGCAGTACGTTTGAAGAACTATGGATGTTGATTCTAGCATGAAGAAAAATATTGGTGATCGCCTTGTATGAACTACAAACATGACTGAATGTCACTATACACAAAGCTGCGCTTGTTCCGCGCAACGCAGAATTAGAAAACTTTGGAGAAAACTTTCCCTTCCAGTTCCTTTGTGATAAACAATGTAACTGTTCTCAATGGAGTGATTGCTACAAAATAATTATGGTTTTACCGTCATACCTAACAATCTGGGAGAGTAAAATTTCCACTATATTAAAAGATTAAATTTATTCTCTATTTATTTGTCCAGTCGTGATACTAATGTGTTTAGTTGTAATTTCTATAATTTGTTGTAACTTTTTCCAACAATTCCGTGACAAAAATTGTTTAATAGTTCGTGTGTTGTACTGGGGAAAGGACGGATCAGAGGTTTGGGGACTACGTGAACCTGGCCTAACACTCGAGGGAGGACGTCCAGGAACCCGTGCTCCAAGAAGATTGATGGAGGATGTGGGACTGTCAGCAGCTACAGGGAAAAAAAAACCTACCTCGCACTGTGTTCTGCCAGCTGACGAAGTAGTTAGTGACTAGTAGTTAGTGTTTGACTGTGGCGACACATGTTGACGGTTACGGGAAACGCAGGTAACTAACTAGCTGAAATCCTCAACCCGCGAGCCTTGTGAGAATGGGTTCAGAGGGCACTGAAAACTTTTAAGTTATTTAGCTGAAACCTAATGGAAATACTTATTTTACATGACGGAAAACAACCATTTATTTAATATATTTAATTACATTTACGGGCACAAATTAAAAGTAATATTTAGTGTTTTATTTGATTCTTACATAACAATTTAAGCATAAACACATGAAGCGGATAAAATATTACGCTGTTAACCACGGTTGTAGCTGCTTTTGATACAAATAAATTAAGAATGGAACTATTACAATAAATGATAATAAACCTAGGTGTCTGTTTATTATATATATATATATATATATGTATATATACCATAATATGTGATATTCTTTGAAGGAATACTACTACTGTGACGTCTGATTTTGCACCTAATTGACAGTCATATTGGCAATGGCCAATGTTTACATAATTAAGTGTATGGTTTGGTAACGTGTTTTACCACAATTGTTATTATTATATGCTTAATTGAAAATAAGGGTTTTTATGTTAACTGTATTGTGTAATTTGTAATTTTCAAAAGCAATGTATTGTATTTTATGGTTTTCTCAGTATTATTAAATTTCAGTCATTTTTATGTTCTGCATAAATTGGCAGCTGCGCGTGACGTCACAGACGGATAAGGTTTTTTGAACATGCTTCAGAGATAAACCCTGCAACAGTAAGGTTACTTTGAAACTAGAATGTGACTGAAAATTAGATTATTAAGAACAGACCTGGTCTCCATATTGAATGCGATACGCCGTCGTACTGGGCAGCCAGGGCTGCTAGCCCAGAGTTTTGAATACAGTAATTATGTGATGTATGGACGGCATCGACGTGTGAAATTGTACTCAGCTTAAGAATTAAGGCCGCCGGAGTGCGCAGGAGCTAAAAAGAAGAAGGCCTATGATTACTTATGGTTTTTGATCGGCAAGATATACGTACATGTGCCAGACTAATTATTCGTTAGCCGTATGCACCTGAGGTGAAGATGAGATCTGTAATACTGCTTTATTAACGTAATCAGACATCCTTTTACAGTCTCTAGAAACCCTCAGTAAAAGACCCCCTTTTATCTACCCAAATATTCTGAGTTAAGCCAGGCCAGAATATTAATTAATTTTGTGTGACATTTTAATTAACATTGAACTTTTTACGAGAGCACTATAGTTTTGCACTCATAAAGATATCTAACTGCCAGCTGCCTAATTACTTAGTATGACTGGAACTTTGCTACAAGTTAATTTTAATTACCTATGCTGCTTTTAATATCATCTGAATATTATTTTGATTGTAAACTACTGATTAATGAAAAGGGTTGGCCATTAAACGTATGCTACACCAATGGGAATTTGTTATTTGTAGCTCTGCTGGTAATATAGACATCTCCATATTTTCAGTGTCACTGCCTTGTGCATGTCTGTTAAAGGAAGTTACTCTTTATTCAGCACCCAGAACTTCCAGCCTTCAAGAGTAAGACCTTATACACAAATATACGTGTTCCTCGCTGTGTCACCTATACACTATTAAGAATATATTTCAATATACTTTTCTCACAGTACGTACACAGTATTTTTACGCTATTTGTGTATTCAAATTTGCATTTTCGTTTCTCATGACGCTATTATTTATCTTACTACATATTTGTCATTTTTTTTATCTTTTCATTTAACAGTTTCAGGCAATTATATATATATATAAACTGATGCTGAGGGCATATAACATATGCTCATATTGTTTGCATGGCATCATTCATTGTTTCACTACAGATTCCACTTGATGTGCGCCGAAATTTCGACGCTTCATATACGTCAATACAGAACACAATGCTTTAGATTATTTATGACGCATTGAAATGAAACTTAGCTTTTTCTCACACGTGGCTTCTAATTGACACATCTATGTGGTATGTGTCAATAACTTACCCGTACGAGTTAAATTTCTAGCTCATACAGAGTGTCCTAAAATTGACTACCCTAATGTTTCGTCCTTCACGCTCTTAACTGAAGGTTGTCCAATTAAACAAGGATCCTGAGCCTAACGTACTGACATTTCAAGTTGCTTATTTCCCATCATTATTTGGCGACAAGACCAAGAATGTAACACTTCACAATTTTGAACAATGCCTGTACGACATATAACACATAAAGCTAGCACACTTAGATAGATGAAGATTCTTCCGAAACACATTTCGTAATGTTTTACGAATAGAGAAATGACTAGCCTGTTTTGCCAGCGCCCGAATTAATCAATTTGATCTGAACAATAAAATGGATTCAACGCCTTCACTTACATATCTTGCTGACGTATCTCTCCGGGAAGGTTGGTACTGACACTCTCATATTTTGCGTGTCCGACGAACCTCACATTTCTCGCAGGTATCTCATCGCACTTCTCATATTTGCATGTTTTTCTGTTTCTCTCTGAATACGTAAGTAAGAAATTATTTAGAAATCAATGTATTCAAAATACATAATTTGTTTAAAGCAAAGTTCATATTGATTGTTATCAAAGTAATTGTGGTTTAGCTTAGAGGATAATTAAATAACTTAATACTAAACATATAAAATTCATACTTTATTGTCATAGCTTACTTTGTTAATAACTCGTGAGGATGTATAAAATTCTATTCAAACTGATTATTTGCAAACGTAAAAAAGGAATCCACATTACTAAGTTTCTAACCCACTAGAAATACATTTCAACAAACGACAATCGATCACAAACCAAATAAAAGTCCGCATATTTCTAAAAATACTAAAGGTTCAGTATGTTACTCATTTAACAAAGTTTAACACTTTCAGTTATATATAAATGTACAACTTTAGACATGTACAATTTTAGACATGTACAACTTTAGACGTTGCTAAGAAAATAAATTTTTGTGGAACTGTACACAATTATTCAGTCATATGCGGGGACCAAAAATTATGTGTTTTTTATATTACCTGAAGCAGATGTTAATAGTCCATTCACGGATATTTCCAACTTTCCGAAGCCTTGCTAAAGTTCTGCTTCTCAGATATTCCTCCGCCTCATGCAAACAAAGCTTAACCGAGTCTAGGAAATTACACCAAACGGACAACGCACCTCATTCGTGCGCACTCAGTGTAATAATATTTTATATAAGGACTATTTATTACCAGGCATTGCCAACACACCTATTTTCTCCTTGTTTTATTCATATTTATTATGAATTAAATATTACAATTGATATATAAAATATAAATAAACGTTCAATGTAATAAAAATGAAGGCATTTTTATGTCAACACAATCATAAAACGCCTGTGATATATTATATATTTAGGACATAACCATGCACGTAATATATGGGGTGATTATTTTTTCAGTTTTGATTCAAAAGTGGGAAGTAACACCGAATATAAAATAAAAAATCTGCGCAATATAACCTCAACAACGGACGATGTCCTCCCGCATGCGAGGAAATTCCCTCGGCCATCGCAGTTTTCATCTTTGTTCAATTCGGGCCGTTAAAGTCACTCCCCGTGCAACGTCCCGTGTATAGGACACTGTAACTGAAAAGGTAAAAAAAAATTGTCAACTATAGATACGCCATAAACACAGCAGTCACGTGATCGTCAACACACACATCCCGTGGCGGCGTGCACCAACGATAACAAGTTCTTACAATTTACCTCGTCTGTCCTGGAAACATTAGGTTTGTTCACGTGGCATGCTCTTTCTGCTACTTCTGCTCTCCTGAACATGTTAGATTTTCCCAATGCGATAGTATTTATCTATTTTAATATATTTTTTTGTAAAATAAACCTAGTTTAAAAATTTATCGCTAGGTAGCGTTAAGTATTATAATAAGACACGTAAAACAATATTAAACAAACATTACTATCCGTTACTTTGGATGGACACACGGCAGTAGAATTAATTTTATCGTAAGCTATGCTTCCAACCAATAACTAAACAAAAATAATATATTTCTGTTATGCAGTGTGATATTTCTGAAATAAATGTAAATCGTTCGCAATTATCGCTATTATACTAAACGCAACAACATGTTTTGACTTCTACGAACAGACGCCTGCGCGCACTAAGGCACGTGTGGTGGACACCACTACAATTTAGTGCATTCCAGTACCAATTTTATGACTTCTAAACGTCTAATTCAACACCCTGCGAAGCACTATGTGCCCACAGTCACAAGCCAAAACGTACACCGGAATAGCCGGATGGTTCGGCGTTGGGCGGCTGTGGTGTCACATTGCACAGCACCTCAAGACACTGTGACTTTCCTTCAAGCCTTCAAGTGATACGCCACCTAGAAGCTGAATAATAGACTTCAAGATGACCAAGCCTTAAATTCTCGTGCTACACATTGCAGTTGCGCTTCGTAGAAAAAAAGGGGGGGGGGGGCGCTATGTATGGTTCGATGCAGCGCCTGTGCTAGTGTGCTCTCTGGTTCACCACCAAGCACCGAGGCTAGCTGTCCACCAAGGGAGTCTCCACCATATCTTCCTTTTCTCTTCCTCTTTTTGTTTCAGGTGTCGACTGGCGGCACGGGAGGGAAATGCCCAATAGCGCATATCTTCCCCTCCACCAGGGGGGCTGGTACCTCCCACCTCTCTGGTTACAAACCAAATCCAGTGTGAACAGCCGATAAAGCATAACCCCCTACCAATCTTTCTCTTCTAGTCAAACCCCATTTTAAATAAATTTATCCTTGCCCATCCTCTATTCTAATAGAAACCTTTTTTTAATTCATAAATTGCATGTAATTTTGCAATTATTTTCTGTCGAGGGGTTTTTACGGTGCCTATGCTGGTTCCCCCCTCCCTTGTAGTTTAGTTTAATTTAGCATAGGAGGTAAACTTGGCTCCAATTGCGGTCAAGTTTGTCCAATTCCAGTAAAGCCGCGAGCATGTGCCCTTGTAGTTATAAACTTCCCTGCATGTCTAGGCGTAAGGGGCTCAGCCCTGAGGCGCACTTAGGTCCTATCCCTACCCTGGACCTCCGACTCTCCTCTTAGTTTTAAGGTAGGTTAGAAAAAAAATTACTTTTACGCACATTAGAATCCTTTACGTCGGAGAAATGGCTTCTCTAATCATATTGATCGTTATTATGTAAGTCACACATTACGAAGCAAGTCCTATTTTCGCAATCAAATATATTACATAACCAAACAGTGCACAAATTCGAGTGTCAAAGTCTCAAGTGTCCTACAATATTACGACTCTTGTCTATTTTATCATCCATTTATGTTATTCGTTTAAAATATATATATGGTTACAACACTTACTTCAAACACATCTATTACTTTTGCGCTGGGGACAGTATACAACTTTAAATTGCAAATTAATCAAAAACGACACACAGGTTTTACATATATTTTTTATTTGTCCTGTTGATCCCATATGGAGTAAAACCATATAAAATAAATACATTTTTCTATTTAAATGTACACATAGGACCATCTACAAACGAATACTGTGTAGAAATCGTGCCTCAAGACATCTCTCGACATCAATTACCTGAAACAAGATTTATTTATTTTCCTGTCTCTCTTGATACTAGTTTTGGTGACTATTAATAAGAAGTAGTCTCAAGAACCAACTATCAAATAGCTAAAATGAGTTGTAAGTGAAACCACTCTCAGGTGAGAGCTACATCAAAACTAGTCTCAAAACGAATCTCAAGATTCGTTTATTATATAGTATCTGTTATCAAGAAAAGTCTCAAGAGCTGATACACAACTGTTAATACGGCCCTAAGAGTTTATCATGCTCTGGTAGCTACAATTTGCAGGTTGTAGGAACGTTCACTTTTATGGGTAATAAAAGACCCTTCTACGCTACTCACATGAAGACTACTACGCTTTCTGATAGGTCTAAAGAATAATTATTTTTAAAAAATTTCTCGAATTCCCCAAGTATCAAACATGCAGTAGTTTGACAGTTCGATTATATTTTTGTGGGTGGGAACGTTTATACTTTTTCTTCTCTATTAGCTACACCTTGATAAGGCAGAGCTGTAGAAAGTAAATGCAAATTTAAGCATACAAATATTTTGTAATTTTAAAGTTTTTCTATGTATAGTTTGAAAAACAACTACAGTACGTGACATTTTGCAGACATTCTCTTAAGAATTCGGAGAGTACTATAAACTTTGTAAAATATTTATTTTTCTAACAATTTGACAGTTTCACGTAGACGACGTGTAAATAAAGTTATCAGGCCCATGGCAGTGTTAAAGTTTCCTATGGCGGAAGATTTAGTCAGTGTTCATACAAATTGAAAACAGGAAACTAATTCTATTCCCGAAAATTAATGTTTTTTTTTTTTCATCCCCTAGCAATAAGTACCATTTTAAGAAAACCGCAGAACACTTACAGTATGTTTTTATTAATCCTTTAACATTTTATCCCGAATACACTCGTTCGCGAATAACATGTTATAGAATAGGTAAAACTATTGTTGGCAGTATAGCAGGCCAGCTAGCAATTTCTCCTGGTTAACGTTATTGACTCCTGCTAACAAATTACTTTTTTTTTATTTGTTTCTGCTGGTGCAGACACTCTTAATTACTTGTCAGATCAAAAAAATTTCCTTTTTTTGTGACATCTGGAACGGAAAAAATAGTAGCAAGACTGGAAAACCCGCGTGTATTTTACTGCAGTGCGATGGTATCTAGATTGTTCGTGTTAGTGGTAAGGTATAAAATGTTGGTAGGAGGTTATTTAGGCGGGGCGGGGGTGGTGTTTCTACAGATGTTTGTATGTTCTCGCCTCGGCAAGAACGCCAGTGCTACTCCTTACAAAGCGGCTGCGATTAGGTAAAGTGCGGGTTAACCAAACAAGTTGGCGAGAGTGGGGGGGGGGGGGGGATGAAAATTATTGTTATTACGTGTCCCGTGCGGGCAATAAGGTACAATTTTCTGTAAGGGAGGGCGTGGACGGCGGAACTGAGGCGGCGAAGGGCAGGGCGCTGTCGCTAGCTGGTTCGCGTGTCCGGGACCCCGTGACGTGACAGACGACGATAAGGGAGGTGGAACGATAAACCCCACCATCCCCCCACTCGCCCCCCACACGCCCTGCCAACCCTCGACAAATGGGGTTGGTTGCGGGGGCGGGTTCGCTCGCCACTTCGTGGCAGTTCCGCGCAGTCGTTAGGGGTGCGCCGGGAAACCCGCGGTTAAAGCGGTTTGCGCATAGAACCACGCGATGCGGCGTGTCGCACGTGCGGACTTCACAATAGAGCGATGTTCTGACGCCGGCCGCTGGCGACACAGAGCGTGCTACCATCTGGTGTCATGCAAGGTAACTGGCAATGAAATGCTAAAAACGAACGAGATACATTGGGTTTGTTCGCCATTTAGCTAGTAAAATTGTTATTTTTTCAGTAGTATACACTTTTATTTAATAAAAATATATTAAAATTCAAAATTATGTTTTATAACACGAACGACTCTTCAGGTATCGGGAAACCTTATAATTTTGTTTTCCTAAAGGCAAGAAAAATCTATATACATTTTATCAATTTAGACTTTTTTAATATCTCTGCAAACACTTTATTATGTACATTTTAATTTGTTCTTTACCTCACTTTCTTGCCAGTTCATTTATTTTAAAATACATAATGTTATTCTTCTTAATCTCGGTCGCCGGCGACGAGCGTCAATTCCAATGTCGACCCTCGTCGCTAGTGTCAAGGCTCTGATTGGCCGATGCTCGACGCGACGCATCGCGTCGCACCGCAACGCTCTATTGTGAACCCCCGCTTAAGGCTATCTTGCGCGTCGTTCAGGCCCCACAAGCGAGGGAGCGACACGGGCGACACCAAGACCCTGCCACAACTATACAGGTGCGTCCGTCCGAGCAGTTCGACCGTGCTGTCCGTCCATGCAGATTGCCGATCTGGAGCACAGACTAAAGAATGAGGTAGACCGATTATTAGTCTTCTGCGCATGTACCCAACAGTCACCTAACCCACATCAATACAACTGTCAAAGTCAAATGGTCGACAGTGATGAACATGTTTGTTTACATCTTAATTTATGACTAATCATGTTATTTCAAATTACATTTTCACAGGTTGGTTAACGACCATTGTTCGTTGATACATGGCGCAATTTATTTTCGTTAATTTCTAAGAGTTTCCGATATTTGTGAACTAAATGTTAGTTTTCCATTTTTCTAGAAGAATGGCACACTTTATAAACGTTTCAAACCACAAATCGTACTTATTATTTCTACCCAGTTTTTCATACGGAATCACCTCTAAAAATTTGCAAGACACTTAAACAAAGGAACACGTAGTATATTCATATATAATATGTCGTTATGTAATCTTTAATAACGAAATACTTTTAGTCGCACATGTTACTTACACCTTCAACTTGCATCAGCTGTTGTTAAAATGCTCAGTAGCACAATTTAACGTCTAATTGTCGTTTCGCTGATCACTCTCAAAACGTACATTTATGTTCATGTTGTAAATGTTAAAACTGGGCTCTGCGTGATGCTGTGTGAGGTACCTATCGTATATTTTTTTTAATGAGAATCAACTTTATTTTATTTAGCACCTCTCATAGTTCAGCATTTAGTTTCCACAGAATTTGCCGCATCGAGGAGGACACGTCGAATTGGAATGAATACAAATAACTGAATGAAACAAATTCCTCTCCAATGACCTCGTTGTCGACGAGACGTTAAGCCCAACTACCTACCTACCAGGCTGAAACATGATCCGTTTATTCGGGAAACATTGTCCGTTTGAAAAGTCAGTTTACTACTTTGTGGCGCACCACGCCTAGTTTGACACACGCGGCGGTATGACCTTTTATGCAGACACAGAAACGTCTGATGATCTCTACCCTGTAGGAGAGATCGCCAACTGCCCCTACACATGCTGCAGATCTGTTGATGTCTGAAACTGTCTTCGAAGCTGGCTCCAAACACGTTGTATATGCGGCAAGTCGGAACGCCGGGTTGGTCAAGGAAGTACGTGCCCATGTCACTGTAAAAAATATTTTTGGTATTCACCCGGCCAAATTATTTTTGTGAAAGCAGGGATCACTATGGTTGCCGCTGCGTGATAAATGACAGACGTATCCATGTTTTAATTGAGTTTGCACCTGTCGGACGATGACAAGTTATACAGAACAACAAAACAAAAAGAAAACGGCAAGTAAAATATGAATAAGACGTAGACGCTGGCGGGCAACACCTCAGTATAGCCAACATTGACCAAGAAAACGCAGGTTATTAATCTCAGAGATGGATGGCGCTAATACATACTACACACGTACAAAGTTACAATAACGACTCAACTATCAATATAACTGATCGTATCATACGTTCCTCACGCATCACATATGTAAAGGGATTTAAATGGATGATTGTACAATATTATAATAAAATGCTTGGCAGTGTAAAAAGACGATACAGAGGGCAGTCAAATTTGCAGATGGCAGTCAAATTATGCTGATTTCTTATGCACCTACAAAATCTAGCAGCTTTGCACGCGAAGTGATTATCCTCGTCCTACAACCACTCACATTACCAGGGCTGTAGTGGTATTATCGCCCCCTGGCGCCAGTTATATGCCGCCAATCGTAGCCAAGTTTAAATCAGTTGCAATATTAGCCAGGATGGTGCTGTATATCAACTTACGTCTGTCGTCGATAATTCCATCTGTGTGCTGATATTTTTATGGCAATCTGTGTGCATGTGTATATGCATGCTTGTATGCACGCAGATATGTATGTGTATGCTTGTATGTAATGTATGAATAGCGAAAAATTTTGTATTGCGCTTATTTTACACATAAGTATGAAATGTATATTTATGTATTGTGAGCACTGTATGTAATGTATTTATTTATTGCATGCATACGATGTATTTATGATATGCACGCATTTTAAAACAAAATTGTTAACATGTAATAAATTTATGCATATATATATATGTATGTGTGTGTATCAATGCATGTAGTTATGTGTGCATGCATATATCTATATGTGCAGTCGATTTAGCCATATGGCGTGAAATAAGATACATTGGAAACGTTTATAACCATATGTTGTATATATAAGTTTATAATTTTTAATTATAACAACAATTCGCCTCATCTTGAAAAAAGACACACATCCAAGTTGTAACCGGGAATCGAAGACAGAAACTGGAGGAAGAAATATTGCGTCTTAATGACCTTGGCCATGGACGTGACTTAGGGGCAGTGGTGGTGTAGTGGTTTGACTACTCGCCTCCCACCAAGGCGAGCCGGGCTCGATTCCCGGTGGGGTCGCCCACGTATTCTCGCATGTGGGTATCGTGACGGACGCTGGTCGGTGGACTTTCTCGAGGATCTCCCGTTTCCCCCGCTCTTTCATTCCGGCACTGCTCCACACTCAATTCGCTTCACCCTCATCGGCCAACAAGACCTCGATTTTAAGGTCCACCCAAAAATCTTCAGTCACACACGAGTGTGACTTCGTTACAATGCAAATGGAGTCCAGTACACTGGAGAACCAAGAAACAATTACAAAGTAGTTAAGCCGTAAGTCGCGTCGCACTTGTCTACAGGCTGTCTTGTAATCGTGTAGTGTTCCAATACCTGCATACCCCATCTCTCAGTCACCCGGTGACTGACACAGGCCGGAGTCGTCATGTGAACTGCATGTGATCTAAGGTAACTAGGACGTGTCGATTAAAGATGAGAACTGCAGAGGTGATACGCGAATAACAGTAACCTGAGCTCTGTTTAATCCTCACGAAGACCTACATGTGAGCGCCATGAACAGGCTTCGGCCAGAAGTTCTTCCCGTATCAGGCTCTTATATAAAAGTGTACATGCATCCGTTTGACTTCCCACCTATTCCAACTTCTTGCTATATTTGTTTATCATCATACCCACAGATAATGTAAATAATAATTTTCGCCTCGCCGCTCCATTTCTCTGCAAAATTATACGCCTTTTTATTTCTCAAGCACATTATTTATTTGCTACATTAGATCTCATCAGTTCAGTAATTGTCATTGACGCGTTTGCACAGCTGTGCACTGTATACATTTTGTTACTTAATCTTTATTTTTACAGTTTTCTTATAACAGTTAAAATCGAAATTAGATATAGCACGAATAGCATGGAATGCATCTTCAACTGATGGTTGTAACATCACAAAAAAAAAAGTTACCGCTAGTACTAATCAGCCCAATTTCCTCTACAATCTTGCACATAATTTTGACGAAGTTCTTAATATTTTGGATGGTGGATGGGTTTCAACGTCTCGTTGAAAGCGAGAGGGTACCAGAAACAAATGTAATACTAATAATGCCAATTACAAATACACGGGTTTCTTACCCGGGGCTCGAACCCAGAATGGCTCTTACCACAAGTTAACGTGCAACTAACTCCATAACGGGGAGGTAGGATTCGGAGCATCAACTGTGGTTGCAATCAGTCTGAAATTTTGGTAGAATGAGATTTCGAATTCAAGTATTGACAGGGGACATAATTTTGAAAATAAGTGCGTGATACTCTTAAATTAAGTAAGTTTACATGGCCTACCGTAGCATTACTTGTGTGCAGAATTTGGCGGAGTGGTGCCCGATGTATGGCATAAAATATTTGTTTTCTCATTAAGCGCTGTCCTAAAAATGGGCTTAACACAGACTCTTGCTGTGGCCTGACCTGAGGGGATGGTAGTAGCTAGAGGAAAGAGCACTCTGTTACACGAAATTCTAATTTTATTCAAATCACTATTCTAATACAATAATTACACAGATCTCCCGAGGGCGTTACTCCAATTATCTAATACCAATGCTACAAGTCTCAATACAGCAAGTACTAACTTAAGGCTAAGTAGGGTGCTCTGACTCAGGAATCCAATTAATGCCAGTTTATATCCCTGCGTCTCCGCAACCCACTGCGTCTTAACGGGAGTTATAATTAGCATGGACTGTCTCGTAGTCGACAACGGGAAGACCCCCTCGATGACGGCTGCAGGCGGGCGTCTATCCGGGACCACTGGCCTGGTGGTCCTCCTTCAGTGGCGGCGCTCGGGCGGCTGGATCAAAAATGGCCGCGAGTCGCCATAGTCCCCAGTCTTATATAGTCGCGACCTCGGCCTCATTATTCTTTCCCTAGGAGAATGTTTCTATAACAGCTGGGCTGGCCCGTCGAGGTCGCGCCACCCTGCGCTGCGCTGGCATGTCGTCTGCCAGCCATATCTGCTGGTGATCACACCACTCTGTGTAGGCATATCTGACGATTCTAATAAATACTCTCAGCATACAAAGTTGGTTGAATTTGGCAAAACAGATATAACAGCACTTATCTGAATAATTCATATTGTATGCATTTAAAAAAAATCTGAGCCACTAAAATTATGCAAGTTTTTATGTACCACTATAGTACTACTTGTGTGGAAAATTAGTTGGTTGGCATAATTAGTTGGTTGGCATAATTAGTTGATTTAATGGCACAAATAATAAATTTTGTTACCTAGCACCATCTTATAAAAAGGCTGGCAAAATAGGAGCTTTATAGGCATATTTGATGCCTCAGAGGGATAGTCTCAGAATACAATATTTTATTACGATTGGTTAAATGGTTTAATATCTATTATAAACTTATCTAAAATTTCAACATAATGATCATATGATAAATAATGCTAGACACACTTAAAACCTGTATACTTGCGTGGCCTGCTGCACCACCACTTGTGTGAAACTTCTGTGAGAAACGGTTAATTGGTTCCCGACATATATATATAAAAGCTCAATTTTCTCATGTAGTGCTACCTTAATTAATAGAGGACTAAATTCTGTACTGGTGCATTCAATGTTGGTCATAGGTATGCAACATGTTAGGTTCAGTTGAATTTATTTTGGCCAAATGGCATACTAATAGAAAATATTTACATCGCTAATATTTTGAAAATATGTGACTACTTCTTTACGTCATTTAATTTAGATGGACTACAAAAGTATAACATGTTGCCTGAATATGGCAGATATCAGTTAATGCTCTCCCGGGATAGGATAGAAAATATTAATTTTTTACGTGGTACTATCTTCCAAAATGACTGTCAATAATGAGTTTTTGTATTAGGCCTAGCTCATTTGATGATTACGTAGATACTGCCAGCATTCGAAGTTAAATTGAATTTGGTTACCTGATTTCGTGGATGCTGTGGATGCTGACTGGGCAGTAGATATTATTGATAGAATGTCGACCACAGGGATTTTTACTCGTGTTTTTAGAAACACTGTAATGTGGAAATCTCAAAAAAAAAAAAAAAAAAAAAAAATCTTTTCCATAGCCACTAAACATGCTGAATATTACGCTCTTGCAGATTGTGCAAAAGAAGTGTTGCCAATTCAAGGAATGTTAAAAGATATTGGTATAATAGTGAACAATTCTGTGACAATTTATTAACATAATAGTAGTGATATTGTTTTGTCTAAAAACGGTAAATTGTACAAGAGTTCCAAGCACATTTATATTAATTATCATTTTTAAATGACTATGAAAGAAAAGGTCTTATAACCATGCAAATGATTTCCACTGATGAACAGTCAGCTGATATTTTAACTACTTCGCGAAACAAAATCAAATTGTGGCCATTACAGAATTTAATGATGTGAACAAGGTACAAAATCTTGGAGGTTTGTTGAAACAGTGATATATGTACTAAGAGAATTCGTTCTCTATGAAAATGTTATTATTGTGTTTTGTTCTATAGCCTTTCTGAATATGTAAGTCTAGTATGTAATAAAATAAGTTGGAAAACTGTAATTTAATAAATGTAAGTAAAATATTTAAAATCAGTATTTATGAATGTCTGATTCTATAGGCTGTTCACGGTAAAATGAGCACTATTGAATGCCATGCTTAATATCTACATGTGTGCACGTTGTATTTTCTTCTGCCTTATGTAAAATTAGCATTGTCATGGGTCTCATTGCTTTATTCATGCGTACGTCGAGTTAAACTGTGAAATTATCTGAAAAGTATATGTTCTACAAATCTACTCATTTTTACACTTCGATGCATAAAAAAAAAACAGAAAGCAAAATAAATAATTTACGTTACATAAATGGTTACCCAACATTTTTTACTCGACGTTAAGATATGGAACTATTTTCCATCCACCTTTACCAACTTTTCTGGGCGCATGTCACTCAGTGCGCCCGTTAAAATATATGCATGCAGGGGCAGTGACTGTTTTCTAATGTTAATTTCAAAAGCGCTCACTTTATCGTGAACAGTCTTTAACAGAAAACTCTAACAGTCACGTTGCTGCTGAATATTTTCTGTGTAACACTGGCACTTTTGTATGGATCAGAAACTCATTTAGAGAACAGTGATTGCAAATAATTTTAAATTCTGTGTGGTTTAGGTGGTGGCTGACCGCCCCACCTGTGCGATAGGATAGGAACAACCCTACACATCAGAATACCTACCAGCGGTAAAAAAGCGAGTCCTCATCCAGAACAGATGTGAATATCGAGCACAGCCGAGAGCTCACAACAGGCGTGAAACATCATGATAAACTAGTAAAACCTCAGAAAACTCACTGTATGTTTTAAATAAGCAACAAGTATGTTACATCCCTGCGGCTGTCCGTTGTACGCGTTATAAAATCATCTGATGCCGTCTTCTTCCCTTAATTTTTTTCTTGATTTTACTATGAAAAGGAAACTTAAATATTACAAAGTTCAAGTTTTGTAAAACTTTTAATAGAAAATATAGCACATTCCTATTTATGTCACTATATGACGAAATATTAATATGAAGTTACTAATTATTTATTACGGACGTCTATGTTATGTATCATACCGAAATTTTGACCTAGGATAATTTAACAATATTGATTTGATAACTATTTACAAAAACTGTTACTAAGCAAAATAATTTCGATAGACTCCGCTTTTTTTTCTACGCCCAGTTCCATCACGAACTAACATATGATCATATTTTGAATTCTGATAAAGAACTATGTTTAATTCAACCTACACTACTAATATAAATATTTCCGTTCTTTTCTGCAAAATTAATTTTACTTTCGCAGATTCGCATCCTATTACCTGAAAATTTCCTCAAGGTGAATCCTTATTTAGAACGGGCAATGGCGTCTCTTTTTGATAAGAGGAACTATACCCATAGTATAAGGGCGTGTTACAGTTTTTTCTCGTCCGTCTAGAACTGTGGTTCTAACCACAAGTCAAACTTATGTCCTCGATTTTAATTTTAATTTTAACGGCCATTCGTAAATATATTCAAATGGGGTTTCTTCACCCGCTTATTATAACTTATTGCTTAAAAACCATCGTTTAAAACTTTCGAGAATATAATTTCGACTCACTATTAACTCGTTAAGATGTCGCTCAACCAAGTTACATAACAAAAAGGATTGTGCGAACTGCTAGAACTACAATATAAAATAATAAGCTTTATTCGTCCTATATTTTTATTAGCAACCAGCATTGATTACAAAGGAATCTATCAAACACTGTGATTTTTATCGGTTTCTAGAATCAATTTTGTTCCCATCACTAAACCTTTATGATCTGTAAATGCTATTAAGAAGGGGAACTGTGTTCGCTCTTGCACATATATAGTGTCTTAACCTGCAGGTCGTAGGGAGTAGGAAGCCAACAACGTTTGAATACCGTCGCCGAATGTCTGCCTTATTTCCGGTTCCAAGTCCTCGCTACACTTTCTTCCTGTCACTCGAGTCTGAAATCATTGTTTCCCATTCGTCCCTTCACTGTTGTTGGGCGGAGTTACGAATAATAAGTGTTGATATTTATAGTCCATTCACAGTTACTTAAAACTTTTCTGAAACCTTGCTGAAGTTCTACTTCCAGGATATTACTCAGCCTCGTGCAAACAAAGCTTAAGGCCAACGGAGCCATTTTCACTGCAAATCTGTGGTTTTTCAGTGATTCGAATTTAGAGTGTAATTTTTGTTACTGGGCGTTACCAACACTTTTTTTTTCTCTCCGTTTTTATTCAAATTTGTTATAAATTAATTATTGTAATTTTTACATAAAATATAAGTAGTTAAATTTAACAAAAAAAATATATATTTTTATACATACACAAGTATGAAACGCTTGTGATACATTACGTGTTTAGGAAGCAATCAAACACGTCTTACATGGTGTGTTTTTTTTTTTTCAAAGCTTTAATTCAAATAGTGTGAAGGAACTGCTAATGGACTAGTGACGATGCTAACGCGTCAGCCAGACCCAATCATTTTCTAAACAGTGAAGTCGTCCTGGTGTTTTTGCTATTGTGAAATGCTCTCCGAATTTCGTCCATTTTGTCGGGGCAATAATCACAGTCCACGTTCTAGCTTACCGCCGCTCGTGTTGACTCGACCGTAACATGTCGCGCACGTGTTTCTAGTTTGAGATGCCGGCACCAAATATGTCGCCAATTATGTGCACAATATTCACCACTTTATGGGTGTGCATGAACTGGTAAAGTTAATCATTGCATTACCATAGTGATAAATGTGCATTGCTTATACATAGTGGTTGATGTTGGTTTGCTGTCTAATAAGTGCAAATTTTCTCGAACAGCTAGACTGTAGAGGGTATACGACAACTTAGATAAAATTTCTGAGAACAATCTTACTTATAATTTCATTCCGATTATAGGGAAATAAATTATACTTGCTAATACAAACTTTTTTTCTGTTTTATTAAAGCTTAAAACTGTACGTATTTTAACTCGAAACCTGAGTACGGTGTAGGCTTATAGACAACTATTGGCAGTTGCTGGGATCTTCATTCCTCTGGAGCGAACTGGAGTGGTTTGGGAGGCTGTTTAAATCAAGGTCTTCAGTGCCGATGAGGGCGAAATCCAGGTGAGCATGGGAGATTCCCGATAAAACTGGCCGACCAGCGGCATCGTCCGACACGATTGCTACTTGGGAAAATCCGGAAGCGACGTCGCTTGATTGGAGGCGAACGATCTAGCTACTGCGCCACTGCCACCACTTCAGTACGCTAGAAATGTGTCGCATGTGATCACGAGTTGTAGAAATTGTAAACTTACACTCCTTTGTTGTTTCATATAAATATATACGTCGAAGGAAATTATTCACCCTATATTAAATCAACATTCAAATATATTAAAAACTGTTTGTGAACATTCCCGGTGCTTTTAAGTTTTAGTAATTAAATCCATAAAACCAAGTGATATTGGTAATTTGATATACTTACCAGGTTACGAGAAAACTGATACTAGATACATGAATATTAGTATATTTTCAATGTAAAGCCGGTCAAACGCAAAGCAAATAATAAAAAAAAAGTGACCGTTGTAATACAACATTGTTCCAACTGCAGAGAGCTCTCGCTATATATACACATCATATTTCTCGTTGGTTGGATGTAATATGAACGCTAATTTCCCAATTAATGACAGTGCAACCAACTTCGTGTAAGGCATTAATGGTAGACTAAAAAGAACAATTACGAAATGTGTAACCATTCCTTAACGTGATTGGTTCTACATCGGTGACGTCACACGAAATATGATGATAGGTTGAAACGTTTGGTTTTAGTATTTCCGATACAGCTATTTACGACAGTGGCTACGGCCGTTTTAAAATCAGTTAAACAATTTATGGTAACTTTGAACCACCTGCTTAAATTCCTGTTCATACTATCAATTTCCCTGTCGTACTACTTTAAGAATTTTTATCAAATAAAGTCTGATGTTTCTGACGTCACCGAATATCACTATCGCACTATGTTTGTCTGCACAAGTTGGATGGCTCTATACTTTTTATCGAAAATTATTAATATTAAGAATTCAGGCACAGTACATTTCATTGTGCACGAGATATCTCTGATGAATGAAATTTAAATTTGCTAAAGAAGTGAAAATAAATCGCAACATTTGTAA
Source organism: Dryococelus australis (assembly GCA_029891345.1). Taxonomy (NCBI): domain Eukaryota; kingdom Metazoa; phylum Arthropoda; class Insecta; order Phasmatodea; family Phasmatidae; genus Dryococelus; species Dryococelus australis. The sequence goes on from CM056993.1 coordinate 239,984,223, forward strand.
TATATCTTCACGTAGTTGACTACACGAAAACAGAACACCAGAATTTAACTTTGAAAAATATTTCTGAATAAATTTATGGACTAAATCGCCCCAATAAAAAAATAAATAAAAAAAGTGACTGTGAGGCATATTTCCAAACAAATTCTAGATTATTGACCAAATTTGCAGAAGAGGAAAATTTTATTATCGTATGTCGTCTTTAAATTCTATTTTCAAATACATATCAAGGCGACAATTTAACAGTGTGGCAGGAGCTTAATACGATTCCAAATGAATACACAAATATTTTCTGCATTTTTGTGTATAAATAAGACTGGGATCTAGGAAGTTAAAACATTAATGTGGGAGCTACACAGGCTTCATTTTAAAAGAAAATGTGTAGTACGAAGTTATCCATAATTTACACAATGTTATTCCAAATGACCGTACCTCATTCCAATACCAAGTAACGCAATTAAAGTATTTTGTAATTCCGCTACCGTAGTTATTCCGGAAATTTGAAAAGAATAGCGGCCCAGAAGGCTGGTGGCAAGCTCATCTATACTCTCGGTATAAAAAAAAATGTTGGGAACACATGCAGGGGAATGCTATACCGACCCCACTCGCTATTGCACTGCCAGGATACACTCCCCACCCCCGTCTACTCACATGCTGTGGCCGCGACACGCATGTTGTGCACGCACGCACCTATCTCACGCCACTGCACATAGCGCCGGCTTATCAGTCTAGTTTATCAGTGGACCGTGTTGCTAGCAACCAACACGTGCCTAGAGCTCCACCTCTATCACTCACCTTCACCCTTGCACTCTTCGTACAGGCTGCTCATGGTGAAATGAGCACTTTTGAAAGCCCTGCTGAAGGTTCAAGTAAAGCATCTGCCTATGGAGCACTGCGTCCGACTATACTACGTGAAGAACAGTTCTTCACTTAGTACAGACACCATAAAAACTGTCAGAAAAGTGCGATTTATGCCGTATATGAAAGAAGAATTTGTATATTTTGTAACATTATAAAATATTATACTTAAATACACCTTTCAAATGTAAAAAAATAATCAATTAAAATAGTCTGTATTTTTAACCAAATTTAAGCGCATTTCCATTATGAATGCTTCAGAAAGAGGAATTTGCAAGAAAATCTTAGCCATGGAATATCGTCATAATGCGTACTATGATTGTATGTAAGAAAATTGTAATAATATTTTAAGAAATAGTTTTTATAATGATTATCATGTGCGTCCATTTGTTACAAACATGTATGGCTGAAACTAAAGTAAATAAAGTTAATTATAAAATTGATATGATACATTATTACTGTGATTTTATTACACATTATCACAGTAAATACTATAATGATCTTTCTTGAAGAACATTTTCTTGCAAATTCTGCTTTCCGAAGCATCCAGAATGGAAATGCGCTTAAATGTTCTTAAAAATAAGGACTAATTAAATCGTTTAGTTTTTACATTTAAATAGTATATTTCAGTAGAATATTTTTTAATGTTACAAAATGTATACATTCTTCTTTCATATACAGCATAAATCGCACTTTTCTGACAATTTTTATGCTGTCTGTACTACTTTTTTATGAGTTCTTCACATTGTATAGTCGGGTATAGTGCTCCATAGGCAGTTGATTTACTTCAACCTTAAGATAAACGTGTATGCACGTTGTGTATTCCTCCGCCTTATGTAAATACCACGGGCCTCATCACTTTATTCATGCGTTGGTCAAATGAAACTGTGGAATTATTAGAAAAGTAAATATGATACAAATATGCTCATTCTTATATATAGCTAGACAGGGGCCACGGTGGCTGAGCTATTAGCACGTTTGCCTCTCACCAAGGCGAATCGGGTTCAATCTCCGGCCGGGTTACCGTATTTTCGCAAGTGGTAATCGTGCCGGACGATGTCGTTGGTCGACGGGTTTTCTCGGGGATCTCCCGTTTCCCCTGCTCCATCATTCCGGCTCTGCTCCATATTCACTTCAATCGCCCTCGTCGGCTTTCAAGACCTCGCGGTTAAGAGCCGCCCAAATCTCTTCACTTTACTTATATATATAGACGCATTTAAATAAAACAGAGAAGAAAATAAATAATTTCAATTTGCACAAATGGTTACCTAACACTATTTATTTGATATTAAGATATGGAACTATTTCCCATCCATCATTACCAACTTTACTGGGCGCATGTCACTCAGTGCGCCCGTTGAAGGTTGAACAATAGGCTCTAAGCGATTTATTGAGACGACTTAAGAATCAGCACATCGTAACCAACACAAATGGTCGTCTTGTAGGAATACTCTCTGGTGAACCGTTGTCGTGGAATCGCAAGAGAGGGGGGGGGGGAACCCCTATTTTCCCCAATGACGGGGGATGATATGACCATCTGCATTGCCACAGATGTAGGATCTCCGTTCTGCACAACACTATTCACCGATTTGTTGCTTACTCGTGGGTGGTTACTGTTATTTTTGACTGAATTACATTCGATACTGTGGATTTTAGGACCGTGTAGCAACCTTAATGATCACTTTAGGATAAAATTGGAACATACATTTTCGTCAGTAATAACCTGCCGGAGTTTGTCGGTGTTGTTCGGAATCACGTTCTATATTATCATTTTCCACAGTCTCCCAGCAGCAAGATTGTAGAGCACAAGTATTAATCAATGTATGCAAAACACTGCTTCCCAAGAAAATGTCAGCAGCAGTATACTTGGTTGCGTTACTAATAACATTATTAAAAAATAGCATAAGGCTATACAGAATTTCGTCCCAGTGTCTCTAGGAATCCATCTGAAAACTTCTCAGGGTAATCTTTGTTACGATTTAAACGTTCCACCAGGTTAGCTTGTAGATAATATGGAGAGGTCTGAACCCTCTTAACACACCAGGAGAACATAAGGTCTCTGAATATACTGGAAATGAAATAACTAGTATTGTCAGTAACTGCTACTACAGGAGAACCAAACAATGAAAATAAACGTTGCAAAATTACCTTACATATTTCTACAGATGTTATGGTACAGAGGGGGAGAAAAAAAAAAACAATTTACTAACACTATCTACTGCAACTAAAACAAACATGTAACCAGAGGAACTGCGGGTCAGGGGACCTATCATATCGAAACACACCCTTTCCCAAGGATAAGTGTCCGCTGTACTAGAATATTTTCCTTCTACTGGTTGATTTTTGGGTTTCTCCTGCTGACAGGCGGGAAAACATATTACCCAATATTCAACTTCTTTACGAAAACCAGGCCACGTAAACACATCATAAATACGAGCAATGGTCTTGTCTCTTCCCACATGTCGACCAAAATAAGAGTCATGGAAGTATGAAATAATCATGGGCCACAACGTCACGGTAACAAAAATTCAATATTTACCTTCCGTGGACCATTCTTCTAAATTCCATTTATACATGACATACAAAGAAACCCCCTTTTTAATTCCTGCTATAAGGTCTTGATATTCCCGATCATTCGTCTGTTAGTATTTTTAATTGACAGATATTTTAAGGAAATTTTGTAATGTGTTTATCTAATCCTCGTTTTCTATCAACTCCCCTTGTTCTTTATTCTCTATCCCATTCCCAGACACATTATCTACTACTATACGTGCTGGTTTCGTCTGCACCACGTCAAATCCTTCATCTCAAAACATATGTGACAACGCTTCTGCCACGACGTCTTCATTACCCTTAATGTGATTCATCTCATACTTAAAACGGGCCAAACGAATGAGCTCTCTGGCTAACCGTCCTGCAGGTTTCTTCAAGGACAAAAGCCGAATTATAATCTGATTGTCCGTATACAGCTCGAAATAAGCGTGTTCTAAGTAATCGGAAAAATGTTCCATACCACCAATACATGAAAAACATTCTCTTTTCAAAAACCGTGTACTTTCGTTCCGCAGAGGTTAAAAGTTTACTGGCAAAAGCAACCAGTACCAAGGGCCCATTATTGTTCTCACTTAAAACATCCCCAATTGCTAGCGTGCGAGACAAATTTCTCGTTAAAATCAGGCAATTATAGCATGGGAGGATTAGTCATTTTTTCTTCGAGAATCTGGAAGCAGCCGGTTTTTCATATCCCCACGTAAACTCTACGTTTATACGCTGCTATACATTTAATTGTTCAGCCGGTTTTTCATATCCCCACTTAAACTCTACGTTTATACGCTGCTATACATTTAATGGTTCAGAAATCGTGGGGAAAAAAAAAAACTGGATTGAATTTTCCGTATAAGGTGACTATATCCAGAAATTGTCGTATCCCCTTAACGTTTTTGGGGATCGTAAAGTTTACAACCGCCCTAATTTTCTCCGGATCGATGTGCAACGTTCCTGTGAAATTATGGAATCTTCTTACCTGACATATTTGTCGGCCCAGCCGATCATATCTGGGTTAATAGTTAGCCCAGCTTCCCATAAAGCCTGAAGCGCTTGTTTAATGTGTCATATGTGATCTCCAGACGTATTGTTGTACATGCACACATCTTCGATACAAGTATAACAATGTCATATAAAAATTTACCTAAAAGGTAAAACAAATGCCTTCTCATCATCTGAAGTCCTGAATTTATACCTAAATGGAGTCTGGTCCACTGAAACAACCTCCATGGGGTGCAGAATTCTAACGGCTCATCTGAATTTGGATGCAACTAGCACAAAATAAATGCCGAGTTCCAATAAAAAATAGTAAGCTATTTAGTAGAACCAATGGTTGAAACATTATATCTATTACTGGAACCGGATAGGCATAAGGGTCTAAAAAAAATTTTTCATTCACGTTCCGGTAATCACATATTAAGCAATATTGAGCAGGGATTTTCTTAGGAAGCATAAAGGAAGGACTCACATACCTACTAACTGAGTCTTCCACTACACCTTGTTCTTTTAAATCATAGATAAGTTGTTTAAAAGCTCGAACCTTGGGAGGAGGTATCCGGTACAGTAAGGAAGTGAAAGGTGCATTATCTCTTAGTTTTATGACTACAGGATATTTACTACAATGCCCCAATTTGTTGGTAATAACATCTTGAAACTCTGTATTACCCGCAATTGCGATTCCTCCTTTTGGACATAATGTAGTTTCCTGACATAAATTGGCTTGGTTTCTAAAACAACAGGAGTCTCCGGAGAAAACCCAAATCTCAAACATTTATTATGTACATCTACATAACACTTTGTCTTGGCCAGAAACCCTACCATCAAAATTACTGAATAGGACAACGTATACGAAATACTAAATTGAACTTTCCACGAAAAGGACGCAATTTTAATTTTTACAGTGACAACGGCCTTATACACCACAATACCTCCATCTCCCATCGGAAATACGGTTTTACAACATATCGATATTTGTATAGCGCCAACAGGACAATCACGCACCAGCCAGTTGCAACAATCCCGGCTCGTTAAAGACGTCGACGTGCCTTGATCTCAATGAGTGCGGAAACGGTAATATTCTCGATCACTAAAGGCACAAAAAGTAAACTGGATTGTTTTAAATAGGCAACAGTCACCTTCCGAACCCCTGAAGGCATTTTCATTAACGCACAATGTCTCTTTGCACAACCTTCATTACCGCAAAAAAAAAAAATGATTGGAAGGCGCGTGCCCACAAGACCTTTCCTATGTTGTTTTTGCTCACCTACGCCACTGCTCACCGCACATGTCGCTTCCATGTTGTGTTTTCCTTTTTTTCACCTGATCAATACCATTGAGTAAAAATATACCTAGAGTGGACTTCCCCAGGTTTAATTTTCTGACCACTCCAGCTGTAGTTCGAGGGATTAACACCAAGTCGCGCTAGTCCATTTTCGTAGCGTGAGCGTGGGGAATGTCGGCGACGTTGTCACAGTGACATCTACCCTCTCTCTCACTCATACTCCATCCCCCCCCCCCCCCCCCCGTATTAACTCCGCAACAGTAGATTGTATTCTGATTGTCTGCTATAGCCACAAGCTGGGACAGGCAAGATGGTGGACTACCGAATTTCTATCTCAAACCGCATATGTTTGTTTACAAACAGATTACAGGTTCTGTAAAACATATGTATGTACAAAAGAAACTTAATGTACGCATAAGTAATGGGAAACGTTGCATATTACTCACACGGTAATAATAAAAGAATAAACGCCGCTTTATAAAATACGCGATAACTGTGGATTTATGTTATATATATATATATATATATATATATATATATATATATATATATATATATATATATATATATATATCACATGTGTGTGTATATATATATATATATCACATGTGTGTATAATAAATAGTTTGTACAAGTCGGTCTCACTAGAGCTTCGACAACATCAAAAATGTCACAAAAACGTCAAATGAAGGTTTAAAAATAATATATATATATATATATATATATATATATATATATATAGTTAGTGCGCAAGTCTGCGCCACACAATTGTAGGTTGTCGAGTTCAAATCGCCATCGAGTAACGAAATTTTTAGGTGACACATTATGGCTGTTTATAACTTATTCTAGTGTTAGAAAATGTTTATTTCCAGAATATATTTGTCTACAAGTAATAATACGCAAGTACCAGCACAATACAATCGACTAGCAGTGGTTGTTTGCTAATCACATCATTTTTGTCCTAAAGTAGAGAATTTGAGCTGTATAGCGCGAGTAATGTTAACAGGCACACGTGAAAGCCTTAAGTTTATTATTGTAAGAGTTCTGTCTTCTGTTGGCCGTATAACCGTAAAAACGTGTTTAATTACGGACAGCACAAGATTGATTATTATGCTCATTAAAGATACACATTTAAAAACAGGGGCGTAGCCGAAATGGGAAGTGATATATTGGGACATATCACCCCACCAAAATGAAAATAAATGTTGAAACCGAAATTCAAAATTGCAAGTTTTATTTTATTTGAATTCAAGGATTATGTGATCTTCCTTTAACATGAAGAATGTTTATAGCATTTTGTGGTACCTCCATATATATATATATATATATATATATATATATATACACACACACACACACACACACACACACACACACACACACACACACACACTTCTCGTCACAAAAAATGAGCGATCTCGTGTAACTGAAAATATTTCTAAGTCCCCTTCGGGTATGGTAGGCAGGCTGCCCCCCCCCCCTCCCAAGGGGGGTTTTATGAACTAGCCTGTATCAGAACTGAGAAAGAAATAGTAAATGATAAAGTTGGACAGACCACACTGGACTACTGGGAAAAAATGCCTCCAAATCATGCATAATTGTAAATATGAAATGAAATGTTACGTTTTAAATCCCCTTGCCAACACACGCGAAATCTTTGAAAACATTAATGATAATCACTAAAACATTAAATAATGCATTATATGGAATAATGTTTTAATAGAGACCATATGAAACGTTTCGGTTTCACTGACCTGTAGTCTAGACTTCACAGTTCAATGAATACTCGATCAACTACTGTATATTCATTGCTTGTTTTTCCAGTAAGTGGTCAATATTACTCCAAAACATACAGCACGTGATCCCAAACGTCTTTCCTGGCAAGTTTCGTATTTACTTCGCACATCCCTGAGAGAGCCTAGTTAACTGTAATCCAATGCAAAGCTGGATTAGATCTATAAGTGTGTAAAGTTTAGCTTGTCCTAAAAAAATCCTCATAGTTTTCCTGTTCCATGTGATGATACTGTGGAAATTTTCCTAAACAATTTTGTTCCGTTCATAAAGTAAAAGCTTATTTACATGCACCGTGATGATTACCCGACATGTCTTAACCAAATTTAGATTCCAGGAAATAAGTATTGATTATTAAAGTCTTATAAGACGAAATTGCTACAGTATTATCTGCGGGAGTGATTATAGTCTCTTGAAAGATCCACGGTAATTAAAAAATACCTAAAATATTCACCTTTAAATACATAATAACATAAATAGAATACATACAGCGAGCTACTACATATGTTTCGAAGGAAAATATTCGCATTAAATAAATGTCATAATTATTACATTAACCATTCGCATTAAAGTGAGAACTTCTTGATGTCTGTCGCATTTAATATATGGACGTATGCAGCCAAATGCCAATAAAGATTACTTATTAAGTCGTAACTCAGTTTGTATTTTCCATTGTACATGAACTGAAGTATAAATAAAATGGCTTGCATGTTTCATGTCTGTATTATAGCACCATTATAAAAAGTGTAAAAACATCACTTTGGCTCGATCAGCCTATAGTACCATTACATCTAAACTGGGCAGTTTTAACTTGGCTTGTTTTGTCATGATGTCGTTTCTCACCCAACTGCCTCTATTAGCGATTCGTGCTAGTAATAGTAAATAACCCAATTTAAAACACTTGTTGGCTGGCAGACACTACAATGACCAGTCCTCTAACTGATTGGTGGATACAGGTGTAAGTGTGCTTTCTATAAATTGGCCTCTCAATGTTTCACGGCCATGTTATGCGAATGCTAGCCACTGTGGCGTACACAACTACCATTTGTTTAATAATATGTCACAATGTGATCTTAAACATGATTCGCCAACATTCTATATATATTTTTATAAATCGTTGCCTGTCCCACAACTACAAAATAAGCAAAATATATCCCAATTTGAAACTTGCCTTATCTTGGGATGTCTTACACACTAAATATTCACACATATAAACATTTACTAAATAAATGATTCTTTTAAGAATGACCTTCCTCGCGGGATAAAGTATTGCAGTTTCTAAGTTTAAGTCCTAATTGGTTGACCATAAACCGAAAGTTTAACAGTCGGAAGACCTTATTCAGTGCCTGTAAGAAATAGACAAAGAGATACAGAATTGCATTTTCTTTATAACACATCTACCAACATCTGACATAGAAGTCCCCGCACTTTGTCCTTTACCTACCAAAATCGGAGAGGTTATAGTGACGTAAATGGTTGGGGGAGTGGATGTACGTTTTAAAAATTATTAATATGACATGCAGTCAAATGAAACGTTACTGTGCCGGAGTTTCAAAATGTCGTACAGGAAGATCCATCTACCCAGCCGGGTCACCACGTATTTTCGCAAGTGGGAATCGTGCCAGACGATGCCGTTGATCGGCGGGTTTTCTCGGGGATCTCCCGTTTCCCCCGCCTCATTGTTCCGGGGCCACTCCATATTCACTTTAATCACTCTCATTGGCTCTCAAGACCTTGCTGTTAAGAGCCGCTCAAATATCTTCACTCACTCACCCAAGCGGATCAGTGACCCAAGATCAGAGCAGGGAGCCGGATCAGTGACCCAAGGTGACCGGGATAAGAGACCCCGGGGTATGGAGAGCAGGATTCTGGACATTTGACTTTGAGCTTTGACATTTGACCCAAAAATCCAAAAAAGTAAAAAACTCGACAAAATGTTAAAATATCAAAACATTCCAAAATATTCCTAACAATATTCAAAAAAGTATTTAAAAAAATATTAAAAATTATTTTAAAAATAGATTTAAAATGTGTTACTAAAAAGTTATTCAAAAATTATTTTAAAAACTGTTAAAAATTTATTTTAAAAATATGTAATAAATTAAATAAAAATCGTTTCAAAATTTATAAAAAAAATTGTTATTAAATAATTATTTAAAATTCGTTAAAAAATGTATTTGAAGATGAAAGGGAAAAATCCGCTCGTGTGAAAATTAATTCTGAGAAATATTTCAGTTCAAATCCCTTGGACTTGAATAGCAATTGGAACCACAACTATATCCGGGCACGAAACTGAACAAGAGTATGTGAAAGGCATTCCACAGGACTGAGATTCGTGAAGTAATATTATTTCGATTCAAGTCCGGATTTAAATGAGACAATATTCCCCCATTAGTTCGAACTGAAATTAAATATTCTGTGTGGCTATAATAAATGCGAAGGCTAAAATTTAAATGATTTGACCGGAAATCTCACTTTCCGGAATGTAATTCATAAGGTGGTTTAATTTCGATATAAGTCCAGACTGAAATTAGACAAGCCCCTAATTTTCCGAACTGAAAATAAATATTCTATGGGGAAGTACTAAAAAATAGCACCATATCTGAACTGATTATACTGAAAATACTGCTTTACGAACTGTAATTCGCTAGGAGGCTTCATTTAGGGTCTAACCCGAACTGAAACTAGACAATGGACTCCAAATTTCCGAATTGAAAATATATTTTCTATGAGTAAATAATTTATACAAAAACGAAAATTGAACTGATTTAATTGAAAATCCGTCTTTCCAGACTGTATTTCACAAGATGGCTTCATTTCCGCCCGTGAACAAACTGAAACTAGACAATGTCCTCCGAATATTCCGAACTGAAAATACAATTTCTATGTGGACGTAGTTAAGACAAGAATGAAAATTGAACTGAGTTTACTTAAAAGCCAGCTTTCTGAACTGTAATTCACAAGGTGGCTTAATACAATTTAAGGACTTTCTTAAATTATACAATGATCCCCTAACTTTAACCAGAAAATAAATAATTTGTGATTAAATATTTAGTATTTGGAATCTAATTATTAGACTGGTTTAGCCAGTTTTAGCAAAGGAGCTGGGGAATATTGTTTGGTACTGTGTCTGCCACATTGGATGATGTCATGGTGGCCGTAATATGGCGGTCATCGTACATGTCCTTGATGTTGGGTTTTCAGCCATCTTATTTTCGTTCGCCACCTTGTTTTTGTTATCCATCCTGTTTTCTGTCGCAATTTTGTTTCATATCTCCAGTGGTCATTTGGTTTCTGCTCAATTGACATGTTTACATGAGCTTTCAGTATGGTGCTGTACTCGTCTGATTCACCATCTGTGTTTACGTCCTCTATAGTGTGCTGATGTCATTCATCTTCTTTTATAACTGCCAGTGTGTGCCAGTGATATCCTCCATGTTTGTTTCTCTCATCGTTTACCAGTGTGTGCCACTTGTGGCTGCCTTGTTAGATTCTCGTCTCGTCCGCTAGATGGCACTCATTCCTCAGTATATCGACGGTGGGATAAATAAAATTACACATTTCTGTAATTATGTAACTACTTATGCGAATTTTAAAACTTGAAGACTTAAATACATCGAGCAACATGTCTCCGAACCAATATTATCAAGGCGGGTTCAAATATAATGTCACAACCATCGATTACGAACACGTATGGTATATATAAAATTTGAAGATTTATCTTTTAAAATCTAAAGACATACTGTAAGTATATCGAGCGACATGTCTGCGAGCTCATATTTTTGAGGCGGAATCGAATGTGACATAGGATTGCGTAAGCACAGATGTACTTATAATAAATATCACATGGTATATATTTTCATACTCATGTTTTCAAATCAAGTTAATATGACAATCAAAACTTTATAATTATTCTATCATGTTCAACGACATTTATAATTAAGCATGGGTAGATAAAAGCTTGTTCAATAAGAAAATATATTATATCCTAAGCCTTCTGATAAGCATTGTAAGCATTGTTAGCTACCATTTTGGATTGATTGATGTTATAACTACTTAATACATATGATATATGCTACTTTTGACTCCGGCGGGTGTGGTGACCTGGCAACCACACGGGACACGGAGCTCCATAGCTCCAAAGGGGAGGGTGGGGATGACTGTGTCTAGCGAAGAGTTAGTGCATGTGACCATGGTGTTAGGAAGGGGGTTGGTTAAAGCAAACTGGTGGGGGAAAATATTAGTGACTGTAAAAGGGACGGCAGGTGTGCAAACGTACTTACATGATTTGAACAAGGAACTGACATCAGTCAACAAAATGGCAGCGGTCACACATTTGGCATTGTCGCCGATGAGAAAATCGGGTGGATGAATACTACATCCTAGGAGGGGTGGGTGGATGGTGAAATCGTCTTAACACTTTCTGTCTTGCAGTCGATTGCGATGAGCGTACATTGCGGTTGAAGCGTGCAGGAATGATTTTTGAAGTGATAAGGGACAAACTTGGCGTGATAAATATGCCATTGAGAGTGTATGTCAATAAGGGGCACTTTTAATTAAATTAATAGCTGCTGTTCTGAAAATGAACACTCAGTGAATTCGATAGAATAGTACTTATATAGTTCTTTAGTGGTGATACTGAGCGTAAGATTGATTTTATTCAGCTGTTTTTGCAACGCAGTGAGGACGTGAGTGAGCTGAGTTCTGTTTACTGCTGCAAGAGGCAGTTTGTGCAGTTGGCATGAGTGGTTGAATGATTCAATGGAATGTTCGATGATGAGGTTGTTTATAAGGTGTAAAACACTAGACACAAGCAAATGTACCTGTGTTTCCAACGAGCGAGCCAGGGTAAATGCAATTTTTTGGGATTTAATTACAGTATAAATGCTATTGACAACTTTGGAGAGGGAATTAATTTTGGTTCCAACCTTGTGGCTAATAACAATTAACAATATTAAAGAAGACATTCAATGCCTTGTGTGTACTGTGGACATTGACTGTGATTTCTCGGATTTGCTGGTCAAGGCTCTAGTCATTTTGTAGGAGAGCATGGAGGTGCTTGCTTGTCAGAAAATTACAGCACCAACTCCCCACGTCTCCTATGTCTTGTAATTGTAAAAAAAAATTCCATTCGTGCACATCGTCGTGTTGTGGTCGGCACAGGCAATGTGGAAGAATTGGTCCAGTGCATCAGGCGGGGAGGGAAACTGTAGCTGGATTTTGTATACCAGCAGGATGCTTGTGTAGTTCACTACGTCAGGCACCGCCGTGACGTAATATAACCCTTTGTGGGTATAGAAGGTAGACTGTGTAGAGAGTCCAGCTGCTGCAAGAAGAGAACAGAAACACAAGGTCGCTATGGCCATGTTGGCGGAGATAGCACCCCTCCTCCTGGAAGCGGCGTGGCCCGCGTTGTCCGTTGCCCCGACAACGCCAGGGGTCTGCACATAGTGGCTCCACCCATAGGCAGTACAGCCAACCTCGGACGGCGGAGAGAAGAGCATTGCTGCTACGCTGTGTGGAGGCGAGAAGTGAGGTGCGTAGTTGGCGAGCCTGGTATCCTCTCTACCGTGTGGCTGATTGTGGAATAGTAGGACGAAGGCAGGCTGAGAGGCAGGAACGCAGCGTAGAAGGCATGCTGTGGCTGCTGCTCGCTGCATCACGCATGCTGATGCGAAACTTGGTCAGCACGCCTCAGTTGCCGTACACTCGTATCCCTTGCAGCGATGTCAGAACACAGACAGCTTAGCACCCACAGTTCAGCACGTGATGTATAACAGAATAAAATAAACTGTAACACATTTTTACATAGATATTAGACACTGATACAGAAAAAATCTTTAAACAGAGCGATATTACTAGGAAATAAAATGGGTGTGTGCTAATTTGGTATGCTGGCCCAGACTGTGTCAAACTTGGGGATGCCAGATTTGTTCGTCTGTACTCGAACAGTGGATTCGCCTAAAACATCAGTGACACAATACGGGCCGCGAAAGCGATGGGTAAGGGCCTTATGTCTTCCACGGTTGTGTACACAGACATTATCGTTAACATGTAAGGTGTTTTTCCTGTGTGTTTTGTCAAATTGGCCTTTCTGGATGCTCTGAGCCTGAATTAAATTGCGTTTGGCAGTTTCACGAGTGGCTGAAAGTTTCTCGCACCAATTATTCCCCCGTTTGGTAAACTTAGTGGCTACTCCCTGGGCCAGGAGGAACGGTTTCCACCCCTTGAAGCAAATAGAAGGGCATAAACGTAGTAGAACTATTAATGCTGGTGTTGTGGTTGAACTGAATGAACAGGACGTAAAAACCCTAATTTGATTGGTCCGCACTCGCACTGGCCGTATGATGTTCCCCAAAGGAGCGATTATTATTTTCGACCAAGCCATTACAACGGGGTTGTATGTGGTGATAGTTAACTTTTTGATGCCAAGTGAGTTGAGGAGGTTGCTAATCAGTTCGTTTTGAAAACTGGTCCCGTGACCTGTAAATATCTGTTATGGGCAACCGAACTTCAATACAACCTCTTTTATAAATTCAGCACAGGTGGCCGCATCAATGGATTGAACTGGCTTTGCACAAACATAGTGGGTGGCGTATTCTATCATTACTAAAATATACTTATATCTGGATGCCAAAAGGTCTTTACCTGCCACAGTGGACTGTGGCAGGTAAAGACCTTTTGGCATCCAGAGCTCCAGTTTTCAAAAGCGGCTGTGGAGGTATTGGGGTTAACTGGCCCATGGGTTGGGAGGTGATGGATGAAATCTTTTGGTATTCAGGGCAAGATTGAACATACTTTTTAACATCAGTGGCCATTGTGTCCCAAAAGTAAGATTGTTTAATTTTCTGCAATGACCTCCCCCAAATATGTCATCGTGATGGGCCTGGATGACTTCGGGGATGTATAATTGAGGGACAAGAGTTAACTTAGAGAACCCCTGGGGTAAATGGACCTTTAAAAAATTTCACCATTTGTGGCCATACCATAGGAATGACTCAACCTACGATATTTCGTGTCTGCTTGATCAGGGTATAATAAGGCCTGTTTCAAATTGTGAATATGGGGGTCGTTATCGTATTCACCAATGAAGGGAGAAGTAGTAAATGATTGTACATAGATGGAATACTGACTCGTCATCGATCTGAATATACTATTGGGCATGGGTATAGACAGGGAGAAAATGAATAACATCATTAAAAAGGACAATAAGAATAGTGCATTGAAAGACTGGATCAATGCACGTCGTGGCAAGTGTCTAGTGACTTCAACGTTCACTTGGTAGAGGATAGTTATAATTTTTATTATTAAATGAATGGGGAAAATATCCTCCTTAGCTACTGCGGTGGAGATTCTGTCCCTCTCCCTCGGGTCGCGCGCTGAAATAAAATGGTACTTGACATCGTCCCAGTGTTGTCTAATATATTTAGCCACAGTAGTACTAATGTCAGGGTTCTGAAAAATGGCTTCGGCAAGGACCCGAAAAAGTGAAGTGCAGTTTATTAAGTCTTTTTTGACGATGTTTCAGTGTTGTGGAGTGTGACAGCTTGAGTGGCGACCTGCGGGGTGTTGGAGATGCAGCTTAACACATCGGGAAGTGTGTTTAATTTAATCTTAGCTATATTAATTGAAAGTCAAATTTGCTTAAGGTGATTGCCATATTTTCAATGTGTACATTATGATCCGCAAAGGAACATAGATATCTCAGACTGACATGGTCAGTTTCAATGGTAAATTTATGCCCATATAAATACTGACGAAAATGTGTACATAAGTGTTTAATAGCCGATCTCTCTCTCTCTCTCTCTCTCTCTCTCTCTCTCTCTCTCTCTCTCTCTCTCTCTCTTTCTCGATGGTGCTCCAGCGCCCCTCCTGAATAGAAAATTTCTTTGAGGCGAACGTTACAATATTTCTTTGTTTAGAGTGTAGGTCGAGTTGGATGAGCCCCTCCTACTGCAGTGTTGCTGGTGCCGCATGATAGAATGATCTCATGGCCCTCATGGAATTTCTGCAGTAATGGTGTCTGAAGAATGGCGTGTTTCAAATTTAGAAAGGAATTTTGGTGCTCTTTTTCCCATTTAAAAGGGATAGTATGCTTCGTCAGATCAATCAATGGTTGTGCAAGGTATACATAATGCAAAATGTGTCGTTACAGGTAGGAAGTCATTCCCATAAAGGTGCGAAATTGTTTAAGATTAGTAGGTGGGCCATATTTTCGATTGTAGCTACCTTGTCAGTGACTGTGGGCAGGCCTTGGGGCGTGATAATGTGGCTTAAATCTTTAATTGTTTGTTGGGCGAACAAACACTTTTGGATATCGACTTTAACATTTAATTGACATAATCTTTGGAAGACTTTATGGATATTGGCGATATGTTCCTGATAGGTACTACCTAATATAAAAATATCGCCAATGTCCATCTAAGAGAGCCTAAAAGCTTGTTGACGAACATTTGAAAGTATTGGGGCGAGGTGCTGAGGCCCATTGACATTCCTCGATACACAAAGATCCCACTGCATCAGTGCTAAAAGCCAATTTGTGATTATCCTGAGGTCCAATGAGCTTGCTATAGAAGCCAGAAAATAAGTCAAGGCTATTGATGAAAGGGGAAATTTGCAAGGCATTAAAAATGTCTTCAGTTCGTGGCAATGGATATTTCACCCTAGTAAGATTTGATTGAGTTTTCGAAAATCAGTCAAAAATCGAAGGTGCCGCTCTTTTTGGAAATATCAAGACCAGGGGCAGAATATAGGGAATCAGCCTCCTGCATAATTCCAGCATGAACCATATATTTTATTTGAAGTAAAAGGTCATGCACCTTGGGACTAATTCGATAGGGACAAGTAGCAATGAGTTTGTCAGTGTCTAAGTCCATCTTAATCTCAGAAGCCCTTGCTTCAGTGACCTCTAATATATAGTTAGCAAAACTGTCATTATACTGCTATATAATATCTCGAATAGTTCGTTTCTGGGTAGGAGAAAGGCTATCATTAATGGAAGGACCCTGAGGGGGTTGATTCTCAAACACCTCGATAGCATTACAACAATGGGTAATGGATGAGTTGTCTGGTGTTTCTGCACTATTGGAAACAACGGGTATTTTTGTGATATTGTCATCTTGGGTATGGATAAAGAGAATATTATATTTTAAGACAGGGATAACATAGTATTTCTTAATGAAGTCCACGCCCAAAATGAGGTCTTGTTTGAGGTTGTCAAGGACTAGAAATTTCTGTGGGTAATTGTAACCCTGAATATTTTAACTGATAGTGGTTTGAAACTTCGTAGGGGGCAAAATTGACGTGGCTAATGTAAGATTTGTTTTAAGGGGAGAAAGGGGCTGATCCGATAAAATAGTGCTAGCCACACAGCTGCATGAACATTCTGTGTCTACTAATGCATAGTATTGTTTACCTTTAATAGTAAAAAGTATGCATGGTGTTGCAGTACTAATAATGTTCGGCTGACATGGTGAAAGGGGAGTAGTATGTGCTCGTTTTCGTGTTCCAATTCTAGGTGCGGCACCACTCACCATGTCTCCCAACAAACACTCATCATTGCAGCCCCCAGCGTCCTTGTTTCGAAAACAGTCAGCACGCACCACAGTGGGAGTGGGAATGGAGTGGGTCACAGAGATGGTACACAGTGTCAGCTGGAATGTATTCTTAAACTGGCGAAAGCGGTCACCAACATCTGTGGAAAAAGCCAAATTTTGATTGGGGAATAGGAGGCACTGACGATTCTTATTACCGACATAGAGGCATAACGCACAGGTATCGCTAGTCAGGCTATGGGGACTGTTAAATGCTGGCTGCGCGGTGGGAAATCTCTGCGATGTTGCAATGTTGCATTCTGGCGTGTGGGGTGCTGAAGGTGTAGCAACCGTGTCCTGATTTGCACGGGGAGGAAAGCACTGTGCTTGCGAGAGTCGCTGCAGGTAGGCTTCGGACGAGTTGGGTGATGCATCGGCGGATTGTGTGACCGCTTTAAAGATGGCAGCATAGATAATTGTTTACTTAGTGGTTGTAGAACGTGAACTTTATTCAATCTGGCAGAAAAATGTGGTTCATGGGGTTTGGCAAAGTGTATCTGAGAATGGCAGTCTTGCGCTGGGCTACTATCAACAACATGTCTGGGTGGATTGGTAGGCAACAAAAGAGGATGGGGCGTAAAATTGAATAAAACCGCGCAATTTCCACGTATGACCGACTGGGTACCACTTTACTGAAAACAGTACTACATACAGCCTGAACACAGGCACTTTCAACATCAGGGGTGGTATGTCTTACCCCCTGATGGGAAAGTTTTTGACTGATAATGGGAGTTTTGAGTTCCATGGAATGGACGTGATGGAGGTGTGGGATCAGGTACCCTGTTATAGTGAGGTTTGTTGGCGATATTGTGGGGAAATTGGGCTGTGTTGGCTTGGTACTGGGAAAACGGTGTGTGTAATTAATACCGCCGTGATAATTACTGAAAGAGTTTGGAGTTTGACAGGATTGGCGATATCCCGTGTTGTGAGGGGGTTGGGTGGAGGATTTGGAGCGGGTTGGTAGTTGTAGTACTGTATGAATGGGGTTGGAGGGATCGTACAGTTCGGGGTTGCAGAACGATATAGTGTGGGTGGTTCTGATGCTGCGTGAACTGACATGGGGAGGGAGGGTCACGTTGGTGGTTCGAAAGTTGTGCAAGTTTCTGTTTCAGTTTAGTAATTTCCGCCTCAAGATGCACAGAATCTGGGTGTACTGGGTTTGTGAAGTAATTTGTTGGTATTTGAAGATGCCTACTTTAACCCTGCGAGTTTTAACGCATTTGTTCGAGTGCAGCGTTTGGAAGTCCAATGAGTTTACCCGCAATAGAGGTGAGAATGCTTTTCCAAATGACATTCATGAAATCTGCATCTGTCATGTGGGAGTTATAATGTGCCGTGTAATATTCGAGTGTCTGAATGTGGCGGAGCATGACCCTGTCGAGGCTTGTTATTTTTGAGTAAATTAAATGTTTTACATACTCTGTATCAGCGGCACTTGTAAACACATTTAATAAACCTGCCTTTAGCTCTGGCCACGTGATAGGTTGGGTGCGGTGATGGGTTATATTTATAGTGTGTGCTTGGCCGTGCCATGGAGGGAAAAACGAATGTGTTTACTCTTGTCAGCATCTGCCCATCCAGTCATGTCGGCAACCTCTTCAAAGAAGTGTAAAAACTCTTGAATATTTTCTCCCTGTTTCGCCAAAAAGGATAGGGGTTTCACTGGTTATGTGAAAATTACATTAACAGGATGGGGGTTGTTGACCATGATGTGTTGCGGTTGATTGTGTATGGTATTAATGTATGTTGGGTTGAGGGGGTGGAAATTAAAGTGAAGGATAGGGAGCAATGCCAATTTCCTCATACAGGGAAAATCCAAAGAAATTAGCAAGGGGTGCAGGCGATCGTGATGGTGAGTGAAGAATGCCTTGGGAGGGGGTGGTGTGTCAAAGGGTAGATATGTTTGGTGTTAGGAAATAATGTGTCTAGCGCATTGTTTTGGATTTGACTAGTAGTAGGCGTTTCTGTAGTTTGTTGAAGGGCGCACTGCCTGTCTCTCTCCTCTAAGGTATTTTCAAAATCCTTTGTGTCAAGCAAAACTGTTTTAAGAAATTGTGAGACCTAAGATGCCTTTTTCTGACTGTGCATTTACCTGAACTGTGTAAACTGGGTGTTGAAAGTGCATGTCCATGTATATGGTGTTGTGCACTTTTGTGTAACTTAAAATTAAACAAACTACAGGGAAGATGAGAGAACCCACCCCAACAGCTCACAACACAACTGGAGTAGATCAAGCAGACAATTGAACAGTATGTTCAGCATGCATTATAAGCAATAAAATTACAATATTCTAACTACGAAAAGAAGCATTCTGGGGGAATGGGTGGGCGAGAAAGGTAGCTCGGCAAGGCTGCTATGCAAGCTCTGAGTGGTGCACTTGCTAACTGACCTATGCCACATTGGCTTACTGAGGGAGTAGAACAACTATTAGCGTGGACGGGCGGGGCTGTCTGTTGCATACGGGGAAGGCAACTTATACTGAATGGCATCACACACGTGAAAAATGTAATTTAGAATGTTTAATGACATGATAATGAAATGGCCTGGGAACAGGTGGAGCTTGGCTGCAACTAGGTGGGAATAAAACCACTCCTTCACCAGTGTAACACTTCCCTTCCTCCTGAATACTAATTAACTCTGGTATCCAACACTCTATAATCGATCCAACATCAACACTGTTATACTGCAATAGGAGGTAAGGGGTGACATGGGGGGTGCTCACGATGGTGGCTAAATAAGAAGGATCATTTATAAAAATATATTTTAATATAACAAACTGTAAGTAAGAGAACACAATACAATTACGTTACGCAACAATGGGAATACAATTACGTTTACTTAAGAAGGAGAATATAGTGTCATTATTAAATAAACTGAAACAATAGTTATACAATGGTTCACAATATAAACGCAGCTATGCCCTTACCTTGCCGTAATTATTATTACAAGGGGGAAGGGGACAATATCTCATTAACAGAATGGCTCCCTACTGCAAACGCGCCTATGCTCACCCAATCTTCTAGAACTGTTTGGCCTCAGAGATCCTCTGGGGCCTAGGGTCGTCTGCTTCCTTGGTCTTCAGCCTACAATCTCACTCACATGTTTACTGCCTCAATTCATGGTGCCGCCACGCGGGGTCCCTTTTACAACTGGGACAAGTAAGGCATGTTTATGAAACCGCTGCACTCGGCCACCAGCCATACCCCGCACGACCTTAGGCGGTGTAGGGATGCCAAGTTATCACTACACTCTGTAACTGAATGTAAATCTAGTTTGCATTCAGGTAAAGGGTTGTAACCATGCGAACATGTTCTCGTTGTAACAAATTAATTGAACGTATGTCGATATGGCTAGTGTAACATATTTAAATCAGCTAGTGCAGGTGTCAATGTAATTTCGCTGTTAGGCAATCAATAAAGAAATAATTCCTAAGGTAACATTGTGTAGTAATGGAGTATAATGTGCGTTCTTGGTAATGCTTCAACGGCGCAAGGTAACTGCATTTTTAACAACACCAAAATACAATCCTTTCACGGTTACTTCCAAAATTTATGAAGTCCTGCTGAAGTTATACTTGCAGGATATTCCTCCACCCCATACAAACAAAGCTTATCCGAGTCTATAATTTACACCTAAGGGACCAAACACCGCATTCGAGCGCACACAGTGTAATAATATTTCGCATTAGAACTATTTCTTGGTAGGTATTTTTAACACAACTATTTTCTCACTGTTTTTAATTCATAATAACTATAAGTGAATTATTAAAATCATTAGATAAAATTAAAATGAAATTTCAATTTAACCAATAAATAGGTAGACCTACGAACTTTAATGTTGACACGAGTGTAAAACGCTTATAACACATAACATAATTAGGAAATAACCTGTCACATAATATATGGTGTGATTTTTAAAAGGTTTGATTAGAAAAGTGTGAAGTGACGACGTATTGACTAGGCTACACCGGTTAGTTCAAAGCATCTTTTATGAGCCAGTTAATTTCGGATTTAAAGATCTGCTTGGTGTAGGTAACAGGCAAACATGACTTGAATCACCAAAATTTAAAAAATAATTCTTGCGTTATTCTGTTAATTGCTACACAATATTAACGGCAGCCTGAATATTTATGGAAGTAAACTTTGCAATTAAAAAATTACAATTCATAATAGTAAGCATGTAAGACTTTTATTTAAAACACTCTCTATTTATTGTCGGTGGATCGCGTGGTCGAGACATATTTCCGTGTTACTACTACACAACAGTCGAATTTGGGACATCAAGATTATTCCTTATCCCTTACTTCCTTCGGCAGCACAGTATAAAGTGCCGTTCCGGGTTCGGAAACGACGATTATAAACACGGAGGTTTCTGGTATTATATTTATAGTAAAATTGTAAATCAGAACGTGAAGTTTACAAATTTATAATTCGTTAATCATTACTAAATTTGACTGACAGAAATACATCGCTGTATAAGAGAATTGTGCTAAACTGGCACTATTATCTTGGTTATTTTAATAAAGTATTTTATAAAAATTATTCAATTATTTATTTGATTTGGTTTTTCTGATTGTTTGGAAATTTTGTAATGTACTAGAGTAGCTGAAAAAAATTGCTACTATATAAAATGCTGTGAGTTAATTAAAAAAAATTCATTTTACTGCAAAAGAAATATTTCAAAAGTATTAACAAATTAATTTAAGATAAAATCTGTAGTGAGATAATTGAGAAACTATTGGAAATTTCGAGCTCTTAGAGTGCAAGGTAAATTATTTAAGTTATATATTTTAAAGGACATTTTATTATGCTTTCTTAACATGACAGCATCTCTACGGTCATACCCATGTCCAGTTCGGAGGTACTTAGTTACCCTTTTTTGTTCACGTTTCTACCCCAATTTAAGCAAGAAACTGGCATCATTACCTGTGAAGTTGTATTCATCTAACTCTAATAGTTAAGTATTGATTAAAACTGTCTTTGTTATTTGAAGCTAAACCGCATCGCATTTTATGCGCAAACGAAAAATTCAATTCGTTTAGTTTAAATTGAACGACATAATTAGGTGTATTGCCGGCTGTTTACGGACTGTTTGCAAAAACTCGTCTGAAAGCAACCTGGCTGGAAATATGTGCACGAAAAACTTTGAGCGATTTCACCGTGACTCAACCCGTTTGGCTTTCCGACTGTGACTAGTCCTCTTTACATTTTTTTCCCTCAGAAGTTTCGAAGAAAAATTGTCGCAGTCATGTCAAATAAGCTTTCACGTTGGCGTAGCTCAGCACCAGATAAAGGAGGCATTAAAAAGTCCCAGCATAAAAAAATCAGTTAAAAAAAAATATTCTCTTCTAATTTTGAGTAACTCGATAAATATTTACACTGATCTTGACACTGAATTTATCATGCTTGCCTGTCGAACCAGTAGACCAATTGTCACCGACGGGTGAAGCCACATATGATAAATTGTGTCGTCGAGTCTTTTGTTTATGCATTTAAAACGATCTGTTTATTAACCTCCGGAAAATAATCTTCTATAAAACGCGTACTCAAATATGATGGGTGCGCACAAATTTAAAGAGGAACTTTTTTTTTAAGGGTACGTGGGTTTGTCTATACCTGTTAACTATTCCGTTAACAGCTCGGGACTTTCAGTAGCTGTGCCACTTACCGGGGCATATATCGCGTGTTCGGCCTAGAATTGTACAAGCACTAAGGGCGACCGAGGTATGCGCATCAGATGTTCCGTCGCCTCTACGCGAAAGTTACTGAACTGGCGTGTAGTCTTACATTCGGCATCTAGCCTGTGCGAGAATGACAGTGTACTTTTATGTTATAATAAAAAAAAAAAATATGTGCTGCAAGATTCGATGCAACTTAAGATTTATTTTATATGATTTCTTACCCAAAAGTGATTGTGTAAACACATGTCTATAGCATTTTTCTGCTCAACTGAAATTCACATCTTATACGAAGATTGTAAATGTTTATGGAAATGAAGAGTTTCTTGAAGTGTTTTACATAAGCGGACATAACTGAAACAAGTTACACGGTTATTAGAATTTTTCTGATGCTTTACTTATCTTTTGGCTTCCTAGGCAGGCGATACCTTTCATAAACGTGTCTAACGTCATTGAAATCTGTGTCTCAAGTGAGCCTACAATTGCAAACTTCTTCTCTCCACATCAAATGTTTTTCGCACAGCATATGGTCATTTATTGCCTTGAAGGCCTTGTCATACAAATAGCGAGTACATGATCATTTCTAAGCCTATTAAGAAATAAAAGCGTGAGAGGGGACAGATATGATAATGCCATTTACTTCTCCTTTATGTGAATAGATTGACCACGATCTTAGTCTAATGGTTGAGGAATTGAGAATCTCGACATCACAAGGTAGGTACATCTGGTCGACAGCGAGGTCATTAGAGATGGAGTAAGTTGCTCATAGAAGCAAGAACGGGGAAGGAGTCACTTATGGCCTGTGGTAAGAAACCATCCTAGCATTGACCTGGAGTGATTTCGGGAACCATAGGAAACCGGAACCAGGATGGCTTGATCGGGATTCGAACCAAGGTCCTCCAGAATGTGAGTG
Source organism: Dryococelus australis (assembly GCA_029891345.1). Taxonomy (NCBI): domain Eukaryota; kingdom Metazoa; phylum Arthropoda; class Insecta; order Phasmatodea; family Phasmatidae; genus Dryococelus; species Dryococelus australis. Next base: position 240,007,877 of record CM056993.1, read on the forward strand.
TTGCGCTATCTCGCTCGGGTTGTGGTCACAAGGAACTATAACTGTTTGTTGAATATTAACACTTTTTGTATCATACAACAGAAAATTCACCCCATATATATGACGTGTTTGGCTCTTTCCCAAATATGTTATCTAGGCCTATCACAAGTGTTTTATACTTGTGTGAAAATAACAATATTTTACTTGCGGTAAAACTGGACGTTTACTGACATTTTATTTATACATTATAATATCTTGTTTATAATTAAAACGAATGAAAACAGAGAGAAAAGAGTTGTGTTGGTAATGACCAGTATAGGAACTAGCTTTCATTCGAGATGCTATTACTGGAGTGCGCCCATATACGATGCGTTGTGCATCGCGGCAAAGAGGGACAAAGGCAGCCACACTGAGAGAAAATTGAACTAAATATTTGTTTGTATAGGGCCAAATTTATATATAGTTGTCCTAACAAAATATATTGTTGAGCAAACAAAATTTGAAAAGCACCAAAATTACTTTTGTTAGTTTAGCAAAATATATGTTTGGATAAACAAAATCTCTGTGTTGGGCAAAAAAAAAAAAAAAACTAGACTGTGAATTTAATATTTTGTTGAATCAACTGCAATATTTGTTTGGCCACTCATTTGACTGCTTTCGTTCAGAAATACAGCTCGAGAGTTTGTTTGAATTTTTTTTTTGTTTCAATTAGGATACTAACCGTGTTTGTAAGTGCATCTATCGATGCTTATAAATCGTATTCACTCATTAATAAAACAACGCAAGAATAAACTGACAAGTAAAGCTGTAAAACTTGGAATATTTGTTTGCACACGTTGCCCAATATTTGAAATATATCTACTTAAATCTTTCCAACATGACCAGTTATCGCCTTAGCTCTGATTACTAACGCGTAGCGCTCGGGCGCTGGTGATCAAGGTTCGAAGCTCTGACGAACTAGTAAACTTTTGTTATATCGGTTCAAACTGTTTAATGTTCATGTAGCCAAACAAATCTTTAGTTGCACCAACCAAATCTTATAGTTTGGGGCAACCAAATGAAAACAACAAAATAATTTGTTTTCAGTAACAAAATAATTCATTTCCCCTACGCAAACAAATAATTTGGTTGCACCAAACAAATATTGTTTCATTCAACAAAACATTTTTCTCATTGCATGGCAGCTATTGAGGGTATTAACTACCTTCCTAAAGTGTACTACACTTATAACTGAGCCTATAGTTATGATGGTAGTGAGGGAGGGGGCGGATAAACCAGTCTTGTCCACTCTTCGTGCCCCTTTACGTGTGTGCTGTCGAATGATTCCTGATTGGCTCCGGTTGTGCACTGGTGTAGGGGTCTGCTTCTAGTTTGTTTAACTTATAAACGAATGTACAGAAGTCTGTTGAACCCACATTTTCTGGCCTTGTATGGTTTGTTGTTGATACTTGTACATACTATTCGGGCTCGACGTGGTTCGTAAGTTTTGTAAACGTGCCTATCGCTTCCTTTACACGTGCTAATGCGACAGGATGTGGGCAGCAGAGCCGTGTGGAGGCCGCGGTGGCTTAGCGGTTAGACTGCACGCCCCTCACCAAGGCGACCCGGGTTCAACCCCCGGTCGGGCAACTCCCGGATTTTTCGCAAGTGGGAATCGTGCCGAACGATGCCGCTGGCCGGCGGGTTTTCTCGGGGGGATTTCGCGTTTCATTTCTCCCTTGCATTCTCGCACTGCTCCATTCGCGCCTCTTTTCACCCTCATTGGCTCTCGAGACCTCGTTTCTAAGAACCGAAAAAAACCACGAAACCGTGTTTATAGGCTATTCATGGTAAAATGGGCACTTTTGACAGACCTGCTTAAATTCTACTTGTATGCACGTTGTGTATTCATCCGCTTTATGTAAGATTAACATTGTCATGGGCCTTATCACTTTATTCACGCGTCGGTCAAGTGAAAATGTGAAATTATTGGAATAGTATCTATTTTACAAATCTGTTAATTTTTACACTTCGATGCATTAAAAAACAGAAAGCTAAACAAATAATTTAAATGATCAGAAATACTTACCTAACACTTTATTTGACGTTCAGATACGGAACTACTTCCCATCCGTCGTTATCATCTTTACTGGGCGAATCTCACTCAGGGTCCCCGTTAAAATATATGCCGGTAGGGGCAGTGACTTTTTTCTAAGGTTGATTTCAAAAGTTCTCACTTTGTCGTGAACAGCCTTTAACGACAAGCATTTGCTTTGGGCTGTTTACGGCAGACCACTAGAGGTCAGTCGGCAAAGGGTGCTGAACCTATGACCTGCAGGACAGAAAGTGTGGTGTGGTGACGGCGATACATCACGTCCTGGTGCGTGGGAGAGACAATTGTGCGACTACAGCTGCTGCCGTCGCAAGGCCCTGCCACAGAAGATCGCGCGCGAAATGCTAACAAGCACCCCCGCAAGCAGATCTGAATTATGCATGGCCATGCGCGGACATGTGTCAGACATACATGCTCCCTCTCCCTTTCCCCTCATCTTCCCAATACTTCAAACCGGGCAGTAAACTATCACGAACACCCCGTTATAGTACATTCACGATTACTTACCATTTTTCCTGAAGCCCTGTTCAAGTTCTACTTTCAGGATATTATTCCACCTCACGCGAACAAAGCTTAACCAAGTACACACAATTACTCCGAAAGAAAAACGCACCTCATCCGTGCGCACTGAGTTTAATAATATTATTAAGAATTAAAGGCTGTTCACGATAAAGTGAGCACTTTTGAAATCAACCTTAGAAAAAAGTCACTGTCTCTGCCTGCATTTATTTTAACGGGCGCCCTGAGTGTCATGCGCCCAATTAAGTTGTTAACAATGGAATGGGAAGTAGTGCCGCATCTTAATGCCGAATAAAATGTGTTAGGCATCCGTTTCTAATAAATTAAATTATTTCTTTCGCTTTCTGTGTTTTTTTAATGCATCGAAGTGTAAAAATTAGCAGATTTGTAAAGTATTTACTTTTCTAATAATTTCACAGTTTCACTTGACCGACGTATGAATAAAGTGATGAGGCCCATGACAATGTTAATCTTACATATAACGAAAGAATAAACATTGTGCATACAAGTAGTTCTTAAGCAGGGCTTTCAAAAGTGCTCATTTTACCGTGAATAGCCTATATCAACGCACTTCTTCCTTACTGTTTTTATTCGTATTTATTATAAATTGATTATTATAAATTGATTATTATAAATTATAAATAAAATATAAATAGAAGTCCAATCCAACCAAAAGTAAAATATGTTTCTTTTCTAAAGAAGTATTAACAGTTTGTGATACTTGACGTATTTTGGAAACAAGAAAATACGTCACATTTGGAGTGAATTTTCAAAAGTTTAATCCAGAAAATGTGAATAAATCGGAATTAAAATGTGGCCTTTCTGCGTCCATGGCCGATGCGGCATCGTTCTTCTAACTCCATTTTCAGAAGGTTTTTACGGCATTATAAGAAAAAATAAACTGTTCGACTATAAAATGCTTGCATCACCAGGAATTACTTAAAATTGCACAAACAATAAACAGGATCTTCTTAACTGCACTATGAGATTTCCAATAGCAAAAAAATCTTACATACGTTACTTATTTTATATTTAAAATTACCTTAAGATCTGGATTAATAAGCATACTTGACTAAATTAATAATAATAATAGTTTTCTTTCAGATATATACAAAGCTGACTACGAAATCTAAGTTTTTATGTTTATTTTTCTCTTGTAAAATACCAGCTTTTGGAGTTACAAAATTTTCTCATGGCGTAAGGAATTGCTCTCCGTACATTTACCTTTACCGGGCGATTTCCCTACACTAATTTTGCAGCGATAGTAACTACTTATTCTAACCACGGCTTATTTCTTTTCGAATTCCTCTTTTATATTCGAGAATCTCGGATCACGATTCAATTTATAACTTTCGGTATAGATAGCTTTACACAATGTAATTTTTTTGGATGACATTTAAATAAATTTAACTTGGTTATTACGAGGACATCTGCAGTGAAGTGAATACAGCAAAATGGTTTTAAAGTGCCCGCCTGTCTGGAGTGGTTTTCCGCGTTCGAGGTCGAGAATCACAGGAGCAGTAAGGACTACACCGCCGTGGGGAATCAATTGCGCCATCGCCATTACGCGCAAGTCTCTCAACTGGCGAGCAGTGTTGTCCTCGTATTGAGTCCACCTGCGGTTCATTAAGTGGCTAACCTATAATTTTATTGATGTCAAATTGGTTACAGATTTCAATACGGGCTCATAGCGTAGTTTCGCTCGTGTCCGGGTAACGTGTTTTAAGATACAGCTGCATGAAGAAGCAGTTTTTAATTGCGTTGGGTAGCCCCATTTCAAAATTTATGACATGCGTGTTAACTTATAAAGCTACCATACCGTCCTAGTATAAAGTATATTTTATTTTCGAAGTTGAAAATATTGGAGACACGTTCAACAGCTTCGGCCAAGAAAAGTATTTAAAAAATGCTGCAATGCAATTCCAGCGCCAGTTATAGTATATCCACGGTTTCTTTGCACTTTTTAAATCAAACCTTTGAAAAATCATACTATGATGTGTTTCGTTGTTTCCTAAATTTGTCATTTATCACAACCTTTTTATATTTGCGTAAATATATAAGTACCTTATTTTCGGTTAAATTAACCTTTGACTTATATGTTGTTTATAAATTAAAATATATGTTTTAAAATTAACATGAATAAGATCAGAGAGAAAACAAGTCTGTAGGTAATGGCTTGTAAGGAATAGTTCTTATGCAAAATGTTATTAAACTGAGTGCGTACGAATGTGGCGCGTTGTCCATCTGGTGCAATTCTCTAAGACTTGGTTAAGATTTGTTTGAATGTGGCGGAGGAATATCCTGAAAGTAGAACTTTAGCAGGGCTTCAGAAAACTTGGAAGTAACCGTTCATGGGCTATAAGCGATTCGCTTGAAGAGGAATAATGATTAAGGATAGACAATCATTTAACTGAAGAAAAAATATCTATCAACAGCATTGCTTTGCCGAAAACATATACAAATACTAAATCAATGGAAAACTTTTCCTTGCAGTGCCAACTGTTACAGTTAGCATATGTGGCGCGTAAATAGGATTAGAAATAAAGTTAAAAAAAACTTCACGAACAGGAATTATAGCTATATGCACGGTAGGTAATCTGTATATGCTCACCTCCTCCTTCGTTTCCACGGAGCGTAGTATTAAACAAAGAATTTGTTTGAAACACGAGTCTAAGATGTGGCGAGCTTACTGGCTTTGCGGAATCCCCACATGAAAGTATTAACCGAGAAACCCACACTGGGAAGTTGATTCATTCCAAAGGATGGAATATTTTTTCGGAATAGTTAATATTTTATTTATGCATGGTGATATGTGCACATGAGGCTAGGAGAGCGATGAAACACACAACCGCAAAATGTTCGCAAGCGAATCACAATCAGTGTAATGAAATACGTGCGTTTGGCAATTACCGAACATTCATACAGCTCGGCGTAATTTATGTAAATATCTTACAGATTTGCGATTTTTTTAATTCTACAGTTACACTTTTTTTTTCCGAAATGAGCAAATTATTTATCCTTGCCTTTACCGGCTCATACTTTACTTCTTTATTCTCGTCTCCCAGTCGCTCCACAATCCAGTCCCATCCCATCCCATGCTGCATTCGTGGTTATTTAGCCAAATGTGGTCGAATACTTCATTTCTATTTAAAAAGAAAAGCGTTGAAATTTAATATTTTTTTCGGGTTTAAGAAGAAACGAAGTACTAGCACTTTAAGTGTAATTAATATGTAATGTCTCCAGTGGCAAATATTGACTTATACCGCAGCATAACATTTTTTTTTAATACGCATAGGCGGCAACTGAAATTCCTTCAGTAGTTTCATGTGAATGACTTATCTCAGAAACCATCGACAAAAATGCCTCATCGTGCCTCGTTTTCGTGTTCTTTACTATTTCGCAGCTTCGCATTTTTTTCAATGCGGTGCTTGAGGTCCTGTGCTAAAGGCGTCTTCTGATGAGAATTGCGTGTGTGAGAGACGCAGAATAAATTAAGTGTGTTTCATCTAATGATATAATCGCATCTACGCGGAGGACACTGGGTTTCTCAGCAATATTATTACCACGTGCAAGGCGGAAATACAAGACATCAAACTTGGGACCTGTAAGTTTTTGGTGGGAATTCTGAAGTTTTTGGTTGTGCGTACATCGTGTCAATGCATTCTTAAATATACAGCAGACTGAAGGGTTGTTTTTAGTTATGGTGAATGTGCTTGAAATAATAGGCCCATGTATAACACGTGCAATATCTTTCAGGTACAATTCATTCGATGTTTCAGTTGCGTGATTTTTCCGTAGATAAACGTATTGGGGCCACTTTGATTCATTTCATCAAAACGTCTGAGGCTCTGAACAGGTAATAACCAATTCCAGGCACAGTCTAGGCGAGCGGCTCAATACTAAGATTCTTTGTTCACGGCGTGACGTGTGGATTACGACGAGCAAGAAAAACCTGTTGTGAAAACTGGACCAGTGCGCACAACCCTACAACATACTTATTAGTTATTCATTGAAAGTAATTCGTCGACCCAGTTCTCACACGTACGTGCCTGATGCGCGAGTTTTGCTTTCTAACGACCTTAAAACGTGATTTTCTTTGCAACAGGGGCCGCGGTTGTTTAGTGGTTAGACTACTCGCCTCCCACCTAGGCGAACCGGGTTTTATTCTCGGCGGGACACTCCCGGGTTGTCGCACGATGCCGCTGGTCGGCGGATTTTCTCGGGACTCTGCCATTTCCCTCACCCTTTCATTCCGGCGCTGCTTCATACTCACTTCACTTCACCCTCATCGGCTCTCAAGGTCTCAATGTTAAGAGCCGCCCAAATCTCTTCACTCACTCATCACTCACACTTTGCAGCATATCCAAAGAGTGGTTAAGCCTAAATAAACAAGAATTTTTACTGGCAGGAAACGGTCGTTGCGTCAGAAGAAATGCTTGTGGAAAATGTGAGGCAAATGTGAATATTCTAATTTTATATAACAACCCTCCGTAATTGTTAAAGTAAACGGAAAGATTAGCCTATCGAAAACTGTTGAGTCCAGCATAATTCCTTGCCGTAAAGCAGAGTGATACGTTCTCTTCTGAGGGCCCGTTTACATTCGACATGGCGTTAACATAAAGCGTCGCAGAAGGATATGAATACGTGTGTTTTAAATACTAGCGTGTACAACTAGTTTGTGGCGTGGCCTAACCTCAGTAACATGACGTTGCATGGCGTTAGGATGGTCTTCTTTCAACTGCTTAGGGCAGATTTTAAATCACGCCATTCAGAATGTCGAACGCCCTAAGAACTAATGAAAATTCACACCCTCTTATGTAATTTGCCACCATCAATATAATTTTTTTTTTTCTCACGTCTCCGCTTTTAGTTGATTGTTCACTTACTCATGGAAATTTACCTACCAAAAATCTACTCCAAGATAATGCACCTTGTGTTGCCTGATGGCTGTGTAAATAAATCATACCAAAACTTTCAAAATCGATACTATGAACCCAAGGAAATCAAAATTGCCGTAGTTGTAAAAATAATTTCCTGTTTAAGAACATTACTTTTATTGGTCAGACAGAACTGTTTTCTTTCTTGTTAAATCCGATTGTTGTATGGCTGACTTAATTTCTGTGTCGCTTATCTAATGTTGTGCCACGGAATGTCGATTCTGAACGAGACTTGATGCGTTTAAGCAGAAGAATAATAAGAGCGTAATCTCAACATGCGACAGTTGATCTCCTACTCCTGTTTTTAACGCTAAAATATATGGTCTTCGCGTAACACAATAGAAAATCACCGAGTATTATTAAAAATGATAGCTTCTCGCCTTCAACATTTTTCATATCATTACAGTTTTACTGCCTGTATTAATTATTTACTAGTGTCTGCCGACAAGATGTATTTAGTTTTTTTTTTGTTTCTTGCGGACTATTACAGAAATGATACTATAGTCTGCTCACACTTATGAATTAAACCATTTTCAAAATGTTTGGTTGTTTCCTAAATATACCATGTATCACAACTGTTTCATTTACGTGTTAACATAAAAGCACTTTACATTTGGTTAAATTTAATTTTTGGTAATTTTTATGAACTATAATTTTTCATTTATATTTAAAGTAATTAGAAACAGAGGGAAAATCGGTGGGTTTTTGGTAAGAAATAGTTCTTATGCAAAATGTTATTAAACTGATTGCACACGAATACGGTGCGTTATTCCGTTGGCGTGTGTGATTTTCTAAACTTAGTTTATCTTTGCTTACCTTGGCGGAGGAATATCCTAAAAGTAGAACCTTGGCAGGGCTTCAAAAAAGTCGTTAGTAACCGTGAATAGACTATAACGATAGATACTCCGTAATGTTTAAAAAACATTGGGTTTGTCTGTGTTGGGGACACAGATGTTTGTTTAGCGTGAATACGTCTATGTTAATACGCTCGGACGCCTTGATGTTTTTTTTTATGTTCCCGGCACCGCTTCACTCGATCATACGCGGTTTTATGGTTATCACGGTATTGTTTTTCAGATGCTCTTTGCAACCGTATACAATTGTATTTTGACTTGGCTTTTTGACGAGTATAGGCCGAAATAGTGTTAAGTTTTCTTAATATTTTCATTATACGCATAACATTTCACCATAACCACGCCACACAAATGTTTTTATACACGCAATCGATTGATCTTGACGAGAGCTGTCGATTGAAATCCAAACGAGTGTCGTAACTTTTTCGAGTCAAAAGTTATACTACGCGGAAGTTATGAGACGCTGCGAAACGAACTCAAAATTGCCCCCCCCCCCCCCTTTTACCACCGCACCGTAGCACGATGCTTCGTAATCCTCACTCAACGTAACGTATTATTTTATCATTTGGTAATCGAGTGGTGTAAATTAATTTTAAATGTAGACGATAGATACGGAGCTGCAATGCCAAACTGTATCCTCCGATATTGTTAACATCGGATTTTCTGGATTGCATCCCACTATTGTGACAAATTTAAAGACGTATTCACGTAAAAAATGTGAGTTAACATTTCTTTGAATGACGTTTGTGCCGGAATGCAGGGAGAAAGGGAACACCAGTATTACGTATCGGCTATCGGGAGCTTGACGCATCTTTGTGAACCCTGCACGCCGACTGGCATTCCTGGTGGCAGCTGCGCTCACACGCATTCCATGCGCGTCGCCACGGCAAATGGTTGCTTCCCTCTGAGTGGATCTGCGCTGGCAGAGAGAAAGAGAGAGAGAGAGAGAGAGAGAGAGAGCGGAGTTACGGCCGAAGTTCAGCCAATCGACGAAGCGTGAAAATAAAAATACTCTGCGCCACGTGACCTACACAAACATTAAATTTAAAATATATATATATATATATATATATATATATATATATATATATATATATATATATATATATTCTGGGTCGTTGCGCACAGCTTGGCGGAGAGAGGAGTAATTTTTTATATTCACTGACCGACGTTTCCCTAAAAATTGACGGTACAATTTTCTGCAATTTTTCAACTCACAGTCGAATGCACACAATTAGGTAATGTATTATAATTTTTATATTTTAATGGAAAAAATCTCTAGAGACTTCTAACTAAAGTGTGTATTTATTTGAACCAATTTATATATTTAGGAGGGAAGCATCGGCCAGTGAATATAAACAATTACTCCTCTCTCCGCTATATATACACACACACACACACACACACACACACGCACACACATACCCCGCGCATGCTGTCAGATGTTTTAGTTCACAAATTTAAATAATACGTGTGTATATATATATATATATATATATATATATATATATATATATATATATATATATATATATGTGTGTGTGTGTGTGTGTGTGTGTGTGTGTGTGTGTGTGTGTGTGTGTGCGCGCGTGTGTTTTATTAAATGATACACGTATTATTTAGATTTGTGAACTAAAACATCTGACAGCATGCGCGGGGTTATAAACGTTTTACTATTGTAGCTTTTGTATACGGTTCATGGAGAGATTTAATTAAATGTAAAGTGGTGAAACGTTTTCAGTGAAATAGTTGTTTGCGCGAATACGCGTATCTCGGTAAATAAATGTTCTGCAAATACGACTTTTCGTTAGAAAATATATAAGACAATTATCTAAGCGCCTATTTTCTTTACCTTTGTCATATTAAGCGTATTCCTGTAGGCTTTCATCGCTGATAATAAACCATCCCTATGTTACATATCTAACTTGCACAATACAGCGTTACTGCGGAAAAACTACACGCCTTGGACGTAGGAGCGATGAGCCACTAGCAGTGTGTGTTAGTGTCCCCGTATCGCTCCCTCGCTTCTTGACCTTGGACGCGCAGCTCCAATTTGCGCCAGTCGTCGATATAAAACCCATTAACTGAAAGCCATTCACGATAAAGTGATCACTTTAGAAACAAACCTTAGAAAAAGTCACTGCCCCTGCATGCATATATTTTAATGGGCGCACTGTGTGAAATTCGCCCACTAAACTTGGTAACGTTGGATGGAAAATAGTTTCATATCTTAACGTCGAATAAAACGTGTTAGGTAACCATTTGTGATAACTTGAAATTATTTCTTTCGCCTTCTGTTTTTTTCTATGCATCGTAATGTAAAAATGAGCGGATTTGAATTGTATTTAGTTTCTGAATAATTTCCAGTTTTATTTGACCGACGCATGAATAAAGTGATGACGTCCATGGCAATGTTAATTCTACATAAGGCGGCAGAATACACAACGTGTATACAAGTAGATCTTAAGCAGGGCTTTCAAAAGTGCTCATTTTACCGTGAACAGCATATACCAATTAGTACGCCAGCATGTTGCTCCACAACTGCGAACACGGTATTTTCATATGCGTACTGTGCACACACGAACGTTCATGTGCCTATGTTTGTATACTGTGCAATTATGTACATATGCCTATTGTAACATATTACCTAGGGCGTATCAGTGTACGTGAAAGATGGAGGTCTTGTAAAAATTAAATAATATAATTTCGTATTAATTATGATATAAAATTGTACAGATATTATTTACAAAATAAAATTCGCTATAACTACTGTAAACACTTTTAACACAAATAAGGCTATTATTATGCTACTATTAATTATTAACACTGATTGACGGGCCAATTCTAGGCAGTCACATACCATGGCGTCCACAAGCTGTACTCTCTAAATCTAAACCGGTGATAATTTCATTTTTTTAATCTGTTAACAGTACCCGACTGAGTCGCAGTCATTTCAGTCAATTTAACTGATGAATTAGTTAAAGAATTCCAGTTTTCCTTCACTTATTGATTCAATTACAATTTACACTGATTCATAAACAATTTTATTCATTGTTTTTCATTAATTTGTTTTTCGCCTGGTGGATCAATTTAAAAACGTGTGTCGAACGGCAGATAAACAACGTGTATTAATTGAAATATCAATGCATAAAATAATAAACCCAATAAAAAAACTTTCTAAAATGCGAGTTTAGTATTTCATAAAACCATTTTACGAGTAAACATGAATATTCAGTCATTTATTCCGTTTTTATGTCTTCATTTTGTTTTCACGTAATCGAAATATCTCGGTTTGGAGGTTTGAACTGAAATGTGGTAAAATGAGTGCACTCATACATACTATTTGTTTTAGCAATCCTAGCGATGTATATAAAACTAAAAACGAAAAGAAATGGCATGCAATTTAAAACTGCGTACTTTCAATATTTTCCCGTTCGTTGATATCGTTGGCTTGGTAGCTCGGTAAGTAAGGTAGAAATGTGAATCATTTACGTTAATTAGGCACGTGGCTAGGTAAGACTTGTCTCGTCCATGGCGGGGTTATTATAGATAGTCAAATTTGTTCAGACTTTCGGAAACGAGGGAAGAATCAGGCATATTGTTTGCAGCAACCCGGCATTCACATGGAGTGATTTAGGGAAACCACGTAAACCGATATGGGAATGGCTTGAAGGATATCGAACAAGACTCACTTGCTGGAATTTTTTTTTCTTTAATGACTGTCACAGATTTGTCTGAGTTTGATTTAAAAAATGTTTAGTTAAAAGCGAACCAGATATATAGTCCACTTACGACATCTTCACACATTTTGAATCAAACATTTCAGAACTGATACGCTGTTGGAAATGTTTCCTACTTTACTAAACAAAAAATTTGTATTCAATATTTTTACAGATATTTGAATTAATTATTTCTTATTGAATAAATGAACGTTACACTTATAGTTTATTTCATTGTCAGTGTATTTTAAAGACGGAAAGAATAGAAGTACATCGGTAATGACTGGCATCGGCTTTCACAGTAAAGTGTGCAATTTTGAGGTCTTAATTACTTTTTCCTTTCAGCCATTTTAAACATTTTACCACTTTCTAAAAAAAATATTGCCATGTAAATAATTAACACTGTGTATACATTTCACCGGACCTGAAAGATAATGTCTAAGACTACAATAAAATATATTTATTGTCTATTATTCCAAATGAGAGGCCGTCAGAAATTGCTCACTTTACCGTGGATAGCCTATAAGTTATTGCGCTGTTATTTCAATATATTTTTGTTGCATTTATTACCCACAGCGGGACTTTTCAGGTAAAACTAACGGAAACACATTTCACTGTGACAGATAGAAATAGGCTATTATATTTTAATTTCTCTCCGGCGCACAAAGACGACGCGAATATTTCGCCGGACGAGACTTTATACAAATAAAGAATACTTGGGTAAGTTTCGTTTAAGTGTGAGCGAACGAGGTAGTTTTGTTGAGGTAAACCTTCGGAGCTGCATTCACTAGGGCCCGGGCTCGACTCCCTGTCTGGCCATACTTATTTCAGTTTTACATAATTCAGCGAAATCACTCTATAGTACGGCGAATGCTGCAATAGCTCACCACCACAGGTCATAAGGGATTATTTTCTCCCTCTTGCTTCTTCGAGCAATTCGCTCCGGCTGTAACTAGCTCGCTGTCGAGGATACTGCTAAACTCATTACCCAGCTTTTCGACGTGAATATGTCTATAAATTTGCGTTGTGGGAGGCAATCCAGGAAATACGATGATAACAAAATCGGGGATAAAGTTTGGCATTACAACTCTGAATCTATCGTCTACATTCAAAATTCAATTACACCACTCGATTGCCAAAGGCTCAAAGAATATGTCACGTTGAGTGAGGCGCATGAAGTATCGAGCGCGGCGGGGATTGTCCGGCCCCTTGGTCAGGGGGGGGGGGGGGTTGCAATTTTGAGTTCGTTTCACCGCGTCTCATAACTGACGCGTAGTGTAACTTTTGACTAGGAGAAGCTACGACGCTCGTTTGTGTTTCAGTCGACAGCTCTCGCCAAGATCAATCGATTGCGTGTATAAAAACATTTGTGTGGCGTGGTTATGGTGAAATTGTATGAGTTTAATGTAAAAAAAATTAAGAAAACTGAACACAATTTCGGCCTATACTCGTCAAAAAACCAACGAAAAACAGACGTATACGGTTGGAAAGAGCACCTCAAAACAATCCAGTGATACCCATAAAACCCCATATGATCGCGTAAAGCGGTGCCGGGAAAGTAAAAATAATAAAAAAAAAAAAAAAAAAAAAAAAACACCCAGGTGTCGGAGCGCGTCAACGTAGAAGTATTTACGGAAAATACACGGCCGTGTCCCCAACACAGCCAAACCCAATTTCTTACATGTGGCGGATGGATACGAGTTGGATAGCCCGAAAATAGGCCGGTGCAGGAACAGTCCCGGGCCGCCCATAAGAAATTCTTCATAATTTCGGATTCATGGTAATTACTGACAGTTTACCTAAGATAAAAAAAATATTTAGGTACGTTTAACGAGTTGTTTAATATTTTTTGCGTAATTTTAATTATTTGTTATTTGCTTGTCGTATACAGTCAAGAACATGTTTATCTATTATTAATGAATTGTCGACTCTTTACAAATAGATAACACTGAATAAAATTACGCACAAAAACAACTCGTAAAATTTAAATTTTCTAAAATAGTACCTTGATCTGCAGTAATTAGTGTGGACCCGAAATAAAGACGCGGAAACGAAGAATCTGCGCAAAAGGAAAGAAGCCGAGCCGTAATGGAGGGGAATGGGGCGAAGGCATTGTCTATGGCGGGCAAGGTCTGGTAAGCGTAAGGCTGTTACAAAGTGAAGTTCCCACACGCGACTCTCGTACGCGAGGCTCTGACAGCACGCATCGCTTCCTCCTCTCCCCCCTGCAGACTTGCATCGTTGTCACGCATGTGCGTGCTGGCATTACAACCTCAGCTGCAGCGTGCAGGTCCTCCTCAACGTCGTCACACTAGTGTCACTGACCCAAGCCCACGACTAACGTTCCGTCGAACGGCATATTCACGTCTGTCACTACCACCTCCGTATCGCTGTCAACGTGCCCTACTGCTAGTGTTATCTAGTCGCGGCACCTTTACACTTTTGCAAGCTTTTATTTAACTTCGCTTGTTTGTATGAACGGTAGGTGTGTGTGAGGTGAGGTGTCTGTCCGGTGCCAAACGAATCACCAGCAATCACTATGTATTTGGTGGACGAGTTGTCGATTATTGGTGGCGTGTAGAGTTTCAGTGCCGGGCAAGTCCTCATTTACACACGGTCGTGTGGGTGAAAGACCATTAAAACACTGAAACATGAGAAAGAATTCAATTGATCGACTTCATGTGTGTATGTGGAATGCCATTTGAACTATCCGATCTGTGTGCGATCGTATTGAAATGACTAATACATCAACATACACACACACGTTTAAGATGAATTAATGTGTATTCAATATGCCGGTTCAACGTCCCGCTAAAAGAGTGCACTGAGACTCGCCTGATCGGAGCACGGAGGAGCGACTAGGTTATCTATCCTCCTTACTATATAAGGATACGATCTCTGTCCGTCTTTAATACTTTTAAGTCCCTTGAAATTCAACTAAAAGTTCTTAAAATTTTACAGAGCGAATCCTCAGGGTCAAATACAGGTCAAGTTCGAATTTCAGCGAGATCAGATTACGCAATCATGACTTTTGACCTTAAAAACTCATATTTTAATTACTTTGTCCTATGAAAGTTTTGTATTAATGCATAAAAATTATTGCATAGAGATATGAAGGTAATGGAATATAATTTTTGTTACTCTAAATGTCTCGCTTCAATGTTGAGTTAATTTCACATCAAGTGGTGCCTTAGTGGCCCAGTGGCTAGAGTGGGGCCGCAGTGGCTTAGTAGATAGAACTATATCAAGTGGGGCCACAGTGGCCCAGTGTATAGATATATATTAAATCGGGCCTCAGTGGCAAAGTGGATAGAGCGATTCCAAGTGGGGCCTTAATGGCTCAGTGAATAGAGCGATACCAAGTGGGGCCGCAGTGGCTTAGTGGATAGAATGTTGATTTAATTTCACATCTTTTTTTTAGTCTTTGTTTGATAGCATAAATGTGTAACATCGTATCTATTCTAGGCACGTGACCATACTGAGAACACTGTTACGGGCTAACCCCTAGTATGGTAATAATAGGTGAGACTAAAAAGTGAAAAATAAATTAGCTCTAATAACCTTTTCAAACCAAGCTTTTATTTATAATTGAACTAAAAAGATAAAAATAGTTATTGAAGTAGTTACAGATTTTGTAGAACTTGTAAGACGTGGTCGAACAGCCGTAATTAATATTACTACAAATTAATATTATTGTATCAATTTATATTTAGTGTAGAAAAGCTCGGCGCAAATAGTTAAGAGCCTTACGCAAGATATGGACTTAATACGCGTACGCCAATGAGGTATACGTCTAATATTGCAAATAGTTAAGAGCCTTACGCAAGATATGTGCTACTTCGCTTACGCAAATGAGGTATACGTTCTATATTGAATCAAACATTGGAAAAATCACACCATATATTACTTGTTTCTTTAGTTACCTAATTATGTCGTGTATCACAAACATTTTGTACTTGTATTAACATAAACGTACCTCATTTTTGTTTAAATTGAAAATTAGTTTATATTTTTTGTAACATATCATGTTTATTTATAATTAACTTGAATAAAAACAGAGAGTAAATAGGCATGTTGTTACTGCCTAGTAATAAATAGTTCTTATGCAAAATATAATTACACTGAGTGCGCACGAATGTTGTGCGTTGTCCCTTAGGTGTAATTTTCTAGCTTTGCTTTGTTGCATGAAGCTGAGGAATATCCTGGAAATTTAACTTTAGCACGGCTTCAGAAAATTTTGAAGTAACCGTGAATGGACTATGGTCCAGGTACTTTTACCCATTCACATGAGGGAATAAATGTAATTTTTGACCATTAGGACTACTATGCACTGATTCCGCGTGGGTAAATTATTTGTCAACAATGTTATTGTTCTATATGAAGAATGGTTCTTATTTCTACTCACTGGCTGGGAGAAAGAAATAATACTGTGTCGGCATAGGGTGCAGCACGCACAATAAATGATATTATTATGCAGTAGTTGTAGTCATCAATTAAATCAAGTGTGAAAAGGTTAGAAAAAAATGAACTTAACTTCAGAAAAAATAGCGCAGTGTATTTTTATAATATAGAACTTCATTTTTATTGAAATAATGATGTATCAAATGTTACACTGGATTCCAGCAATGCCACGTTCAAAAAAATTGTATAAAAATATAATTTTGTGATTCGCTTCCGTTAATATAATTTTTACGGTGAAATGGCTTTCACAATTGAAGACAATAAAATTTGCTACAAAAAAGTGTGAGCATTCTTGTCGTAAACAGGATAGATTTCCCGCAAAAGCGGTTCGAAGGTGATGTAAAATGTTTTCAACCCTACTATGCTTTTGCCACACAGCGATGCGCCAAAACTTACGGGAGTATTCTTTAGTCGGAGAAAAAGAAATTGATGTGTACATGTGGAAGTCTTTAGTCAAACTACGTTTCTTAAGTATTTACTTGAGACAACTTATGCTGTGATTGAAAGGCTTGATTTCCTGAACAATTTTAGTAATGACAGCTCTGAAGACAATTACTTATTTAATCATTCATAGTGTATAAATCAATAAACCCTGTTCATTTCTGTTACCAAATATACTAAAAGAAAAAACGTTTGATATATATATATTTAATAATTTTTGTGATATGCACAGAAAAATTAAATATTTCAAAAATTGTAATAAACAACCTTTACCTGCTAGATTGTTCCTCTAACCACCCCACGCTCAACTTAATATTCCCCTTACCTAGTAGTTTATTTTTTTAGGTACAAGAGATATTGGGGAAACGTTACATGTGGGAAGCTTTATGCTACCGTGGTGAAACCCCTTGATTCATAATTCAAAAAGGGCTATTTTAAAGCTTTTAAGTACTAAGTTTTTTTTTTTTTTTTTTTTTTCACTTAAAATTATTTTTAATGGAATTGTTTCCAGAACTCATTTTTATATTTAGATCCTACAGTTAACACAATCTAGTTTATACGGCTTGTGCTTTTCAGGATTAATCTAGCTATTATCCTGAAAAATATTGGCATAAATGATGGATGATTCTGTAGGAATATATTAAGCAGAACTTAGTGATAACATCTATTAGGCAGGTGGCTTTAATGGCCAGTCACGGATTACCTACAGTTGGGAGGTAGGCAACTGCGCGCTTGAAATGACGGCACAGTTCCATGCCTTGGTATAGACAAGTTCAAATGAGAAAATAATCTTCGCACAGGTGCGTGTGAGGGAAGGTAGGGGAAAGCTCAGAGCGCCTGCCGCTGGAGGCAAGGAAACTACTTATCACTGCTGGCGCTGTACACACCCAACTGATAAAATCGCTCTCCACTACCGCGCTGTTAAATACCTCCCTGAGCGACACATTATTTCGACAAGTATAATTTACGTGCCGAGCAGATCTCGCCCAACCGATCTCGCCCACCGACACTACTGAACTAAACAACCCTACCCCTTCGTGCAGAGACAATGGACTCTCCCGCCTCGCCCGACGCGTTTTGGACTTTTGTGAATTATTTTCTCATTTGAATTTCACTGTATCACATTGTGGTAAACCGCACAACACTTAGAAAATGCTGGATCACGTGTCACATCTGTTTCCGGCTCTAGCTCTTTGAGTGGCGTATTGGCACCCTCCATATTTTGGATTTAAGGTTGAAGTAAAGCAACTGCCTATAGAGCACTGCACCGACTGTAAAACGTGAGGAACTCATTAAAAAAAAGTAGTACAGACACCATAAAAATTGCCAGATATGTGCGATTTATTCTGTATATGAAAGAAGAATGTATATATTTTGCAACATTATAAAATATTATACCAATATATATTTTTAATGTAAAAAATAATTGATTAAAATAGCCTGCATTTTAACAAAATTTAAAAATATATCTATTGTGAATGTTTCAGAAAGCAGAATTTACAAGAAAATCTTCGTAATGGAATATCGCCATAATATTTACTATAACTGTTTGTAAGAAAATTGTAATAATAATGTAGGAAATAATTTTTATAATTGATTTAATGTGTATCCATTTGTCATAAACATTTATGGCTCAAACTGACGTAAATAAAGTTGATTACAAAATTGATATGATACATTATTGCTATGCTTTTATTAGACATGATCACAGTAAGTATTATGATGATCTTTCTTGAAGAAGATTTTATTGTAAATTCTGCTTTCCGAAGCAGCGAAAATGGAAATGCGCTTGAATTTGGTTAGAAATGCGGAATCTATCGATCGATTAATATTTTACGTTTAAGAAGTAAATTTTAGTGAAATATTTTATAATGTTGCAAAATATATATATTCTTCTTTTACATACAGTACAAATCACACTTTTCTGACAATTTTTATGGTGTCTCTGCTAATTTTTTGTGAGTTCTTCTCATTGTACGGTCAGGTGCAGTGCTCCATAGACAGTTGCTTGACTTCAACCTTAAGCGGAAGGGAACTACTAGTAGGCCAAATGATCTGTGCAACTGTGGAGGGGTCCGACCCGATCGCTAGCTTAGCTAGTGAAAGGGGACGATGAACTCAGAATAGAGGAAATCTATACGACCGTTAGCCATTCATGCGAACGCGTGTACATCTGCCTGCACAGAAGTGTCAAAAACAAACCCGGGTGTCAGCCTCAAATTAAACATTAAAGTTAGCACTGTGACACGAACTTTTGGTCACGGCTACACTGGTCACCTGCAGCCGAGCACTCTCCTCCCCTCCCGAAGGGGGAAGGTGGTGTGAAGTAGGGGCAATGGGGGGATGGTATGACCTTGTGTAGTTCACAAATTTCATGGACTCACACTTATCTCAGCCGAGAATTGCGTCGGGCACTGCTTCGAGTCTCTTGGAATCCTCGGTAATGGGGAAACTGTTATCTGTCTTGGCTTGGTCCGATAGATGGCACAAAGGCCCGGCCACTAGACTTGTTGCTGGACAACTGAGTGCTCAGGCCATTGGAGTCCAAAGTTAAGATCTTTTATTGGCCAATGTAATGGACACTCGAGAGCTAAAAACACAAGTGCAACGAAATTAAAGTAGGAACACAAATCAATCGGTAAGAAATTCCAGAGAATCTCTGTGGTGATTGATCCATACAAGTTTGATTCACAGTTGTAGAGTTATCACTCTGGAGACCTACACGTTTTGCCACCCACTGACAGGTCGACGCAATGTGTGGTGACACAGCTCCGGAGTCACCTCGACCGAACGACTGATGGATCTCAGTGCGAAGGTCTCAGTGACAATATGAGAGGGTACTGAAGGCGGACGTCAGTACCAGCCTTGGTGCTTGTGCCTGATCAAATGTCGTGTTAGCGGGAAGTACCTCCACTAATTGAGTGCATCTTACTCCTTTGCTGTCAGATACCACATGTGGATTTTGCCCAAACATGGCAAAAATGCTGTTGTATGCGACAACTGATACACCGTGCTATGCTCCTGCAAATTGACAGAAGGGATGCAGAAATTAGTGAAACGATGAGTCTATGAAAACATTTGAGGAAATTACATCACAATCTAAATTACATTTCCAGTCTGTAAAAAATTTGCTTGTAAACTTCCTAAACTGTAATGGAAATATTTATCTTAAATATTGTATGGAAGTAGTACCGCATATCAGGCTGCAAATATGGGAATGTTGAGCGCCGTTACTATACAAGGTTAAGGCACCATCCTTTATTCACATCACACACAGCTCTTCCCCTCTCAAATCTGTCACGTTACTGTATCATCGTGTCACGTAACTGTATCATCGTTACGTGGTGGCGACAGTACCGAATTCTGCCGTCAATCTTCTCTGCTCCTCAATCATCTCCATTGACTCTTCAAAACACACTGACATTGCTCGGAAGAAAACTTGGTTACCTTCGCCACTTCCTCTGCAATTGCAGTGCTGCCGCTAATGACTGCAAACAGAATTGACATCACCAGTATTGCTACCTGCGCTCGCACACACTAAACGTTGTGTCCCAATAGCATTGAAGATACGCAGTCCCATTAAACTGTCTTTAATAGTTTCGCTAATATTCACGTTCAAATATTGTGAACATAATGTTGGGACAACCGGCATTTTAATTTTGCTTGGCATAGTTAAAATTCTCTGAGTTAAACGTCAAAAAACCACAAATCTCAAAAGCAGAAAACAGGTTTCTTGATAGTTAATGTTTATTTGTTCCACATAAAAACATACTAATCTGAGTGTGATGTAAGAGCCAGTAATGCGAGGACGTGTATGATAAGTAACTTAATCATCACACGCCTGGGAGTTAACTGTAGAAGTACCTGGTAAGAAAAGCCACTGCGTCCAGTTGTTATCTAACAGAAACATTTTCAGCTGAGAGTCCAGCGTACTGGTACATCGCTGAGATCCACATTGTGTTCGCCTTATTGAAATATTTTCTTTCTAAAGAAATCCGTTAAAGTAGACACGAAAACCACATTTCAATATCAAGGGCACTTCACGAACTGTATAAAAATTTTTTGATGTGAGCGCCATCTGGATACAAATCTCCAGGCGCTCTGTAGCACGAAGAGTTTCATCTGGCCTTCCCAGAAGAGAAGGTGGATAAGCTTCGATCCTACAATTCTTCCCTCACAATTTTTCCTCTTCTGCGGCGTGTAAAGGGATTCTCTGTTTGTTCCTACAACACCGCAGATCTTTCTTGTCGGGTTACTAACCAAATTACGATGCGCCACAATTTACCTCCCCTCTCCCTTTCCTCACGCTTCCCTCGCCACCGTGTGTCCCCCCCCCCCCCCCCCGAAGAGATCTGTCGCCAGACTTCGAAAAACATCTAGCAAATCGATACATCCTACACCATCATACACTCACAGTGATCGGTACAGCGAGCGATACGAAACACAACTTTTCCATTGTGGCATCGCTTGTAACACTAGGTTCACGCTTCTGATAGATTTGATTCATAGTTTGCTGTATGAGTCTTTGTGCTTTCCACTTAAATTTAGTGCACTATTGAGAACAGACAAATAGAGTCTAAGGAATATTGCACACTCGGGAGTACAGAGATGGGTATAAAAAGTATTTGCGACAGTCTATGAATGAGGCAGTGGCGGTAAGCTGCATGTGAGAACAGTGATTTTCAAAATGTTTGGAAAGTGAAGCAACAACAGAACGGCTCTGTCTTCTCTGTGTAACACCAAAACCACTAACATATTTAGAAGCTGATATCATACAATTTGTCAACTGACGTCTGTCAACGTGCTTCATAACTAATCTCTCATTTCGTAGTTGTAACTTAACAAATAAATAATTATAATTTACATGCTTTTGCTTACGAGCCAGTTAAATGATAATATAACAAAACACACTTCAAACAAGAAAATCTACAAATTTTCATCCAGAAATTTTAATTTAAGTGACGGACTGGAATAGACATTAAATTATCACCTCCATTTTGGCAAAATAATCAAAAATATGCATTGCAGCCAAAAATGTGTTGGCTGTAGCTGTTGGGTAAGAATGCTCGTGCAAGGACTAACCAGTCAATAGGAAGCGATGTTCGGTACTGACTTAACACTTACGAGGAGAAAGCCGTATGATGCGCTGTCAATTTAGAAAGCTACCCTTGTCTATTTCGCTCTCACATTCAAGCAGATAAAGATTCTAGGCTATTAAATTAATATAATACTACAAATCTGGGGTGTGCTAGAACAACGTCGCTGAAATACTTAAATTTTTACTTCAAAACAAAATTCTACGCACGTGGCAACTACCGATATTCCGTACAACCGTTGCAGTCATACTGCACTTACCCGCAAAGAAAATGACCACCAACAATGAATCGTGCGAGAATAACGAAGGTTGCCACACAGTATCGTCATAGCGCGACATGTGTCCTTTTTGCCATTAATGTGGGTTGCTTCTGCGTATGCGCCTATACAGGGCCTAAATGTCCCTCCATTATTCTAAGATTCAATACACCGAATAAGGCCTTAGTAGCAGTGTGAACAGTGAGAGACACACACCCAAGTTCAGTGAGCACGCAGCATGTCCCGTCGCCGGCGCATTCGACAAGCCTTTGTCCAGCCGGATGAGTTTGAGAGAGGCCACATCTTCGGTCTCCGAGAGCTAGATTGGTCGTTACGACGCATTGCTTGCCACTTGAATCGTTTTGGCTATACTGTGAGTGGGGGCAGGAGGGTACACACACACGTATAGAAGGTTTGGGTCGACCCCGGGTGACCACCAGCAAGGAGGACCTTTTCGACGTGCAACAGTCTGTAAGCACTCTACAGGTGTCGCTGCTCATCATCCAGGGACATGTTCGGCAGCTGGGGGTACGGCTTGTGTCCTCCAGTACAAATACCCAGGTGGCTGGCAGAGTAGGATCTGTCACCGCGGCTTGCTGGTCTGACTGGCGGGCTGTCTGAGTTGCGCCGGGACGTGCAGGGCGTCCTGACCTCTGGGCTATGTGTTCTTTGCGGTCTGGAGAGGGAAACTTCCTCAGCCCGCAGAGAGATACAACTGCTGCAACCGAATGGGTGGTATAAGGGCCCTCACAAGGGCCCGAGCACACCCCCCGCTCTGAGCTTCGGCAATGATGAGAGAGTAGGATCTGTCTTCGCTGTGTCCCTTCCGACGTCTAACATTACTACCGGAGCATCGCCGAGCCCACTTGATCTTCTGTCGAGAACGGGCAGCATGGCAGCTTGCTGCAATCAGTGCTCCGAGAATAATGGCGTCAGTGAATATCTAATAATGTAAGAAGGTGCTGAAAGTTGTTATTTACGTTTTGACTAGCCAAACATTTTGAAAAATCCGCTTTGAAACAAGTTATGATACAAATTATAAAAATATACTGCTTTCATCCACCAATAGCCTTAACTTTGCCCTCCTGGCGCCTCAGCTGCGTTGACATTTTTTTTCGTATATGCTATTCTCGGTCAAGTGAGCACATTTGAAAGCCCTCTCATAAAGAGTATTGCTCAGTAAATAAAATGTATTTTAGCCTCAAGTGATAACTTCAGTGTGCGGTGGAATTAAGAGTGTATTTATTACTTACATAGCTATATTTATTTACAGAGTTGGTTAAACGATTTAAAAAAAAAAAATTGCTGAATTAAGAAAGTGTCTAGGGCCTCAAAAGTGCACACTTTACCGTGAACAACCCTTTCAGACCCACTTTAATGTACGGTTTCGGGTGTTGCAAACAAAAATATATTATGATGCGCGCTGTACTTAATTGGCCATACCATTGTTACTTTGTCACAGCCAATGAGCTGTAGGCTGCAGTTATATGAATAATTTATGACCTTAACCTGTAAAACGGTTTGCGAATAATTTTTCCACAGGTAATATCAATGGTCATTGAGGTTTCCCTGTGTGCAGTACAGACCAAAAATGCCATACACGTGCTAAATGTACACAACCGAGGCGTGTCTAACAAATTGCGGTCCGATAGAAGCGAAACTTTACGGTACATGTTTGTAAAGTTTAACTTGTCTTCAAATGAGCTCACGAAATTTCCGGGTCTCTAAGTAATGACTTGTGATTTTTCCCCACGTTTGGTTCCAATAACGCTTACTTGGCAGTGAATAGTCTTGACTACTGGAATTGCGGGTTGGGGCAAAGTCGAGGCAGCAGGCTGAATCACACGGGCCGCCGGGCGGAATGAAGGTTTGGAGGGACGCGGGGTTAACGACTCGGAAATTCCCAGGGCACCGGCAGGGGACCACGTGACTCACAGCTCGAGGAACAGAAGCCCACCTTGTAGGGCACGTCCCGGGACGCTGATTTCACCTTCCAAATTATCCGAGAAACATTATGTCCCGCGCGCTGCGTTGAAGACAGACAGCGGACGAAGATATCCAAGCTCTGCCAAATGTTATGTTCCTTGTTGAAGACCATAAACGGGGAAGATAAAGGGAAAGGGAATAGAAGAGGGTGAATTAAATGATAAGAAAATAACTTAATTAAAGATGGGCTAGAGCCAAGTGTACTAGAAAATAACCTCTTCAGTTACAATAAGTTCTGATTGGATAGAGGCCACTGGAGTGAAGGGAAGAAAGGACAGGACTCACCGGGTCTCGCACCCAGGACACACTGCTGCCTGGACCCTGGCCTCGCTGCTCCCTGTCACACCGCAGACTGCATCTTCCCTGGACCTCGTGGCTCCGTCCACACTTCTGCCCCCACCCTGTGTGTTAGTGACGTACAAGGTTATGACTGGTCCCTGTCGTGCCCCGTGAGTGGAGTTTGCTGAAGGATTGTTATGCTTACTTCAAAATTTACTTAGTTTGCCGGACCCGCATATTCCGTCATCCTCGGTTCATTCCTTTGGTAGTAGTTTACTGATAGCAGTTCTGGTTCCATGTTTGGCTTTTGTGTTTGAAAAACTGATATGTGTCCTCTTTGCTTGCTCTCGGTGTAAACAGGAGTTTTTTTTTTGGAACAGGGCGCACGACGGCGCTCTCATAACACAAAGCTGGTTCAGCAACGACAGCAATCTTCGATTCTCTGCCTTCAATCTCAGAGTCACGGAGTTTCCACACTTTCACTCACTTCCAGTAAGACGCTATCCTCGCATAACTGAAGTGTTGTGTTATAGGCTAATCATGGTAAAATAAGCACTTTTGAAAGCTCTGCTATGATCTAACTTGTATGCACTTAGTGTATAAAAATTTATATAAAATTTTACATTGCTATCGGCCTCATCACTATAATCACTGGTCAGTCAAGTGAAACTCTGATGTTATTATAAATGTAAATATTTTACCAATCAGCTCATTTTAATATTTCGATGTATTCGAAAATTAACGGAAAGCGAAAGAAACAATTTAAGTCGACACAAATGGTTACCTAAAACATTTTATTCGACGTTTAGATACGAACTTCCCATCCATCGTTACCAACTTTACTGGGCGCATGTCACTCAGTGCGCCCGTTAAAATACATCCAGGTAAGGACTTTTTTCTAAGGTTGATTTCAAATCTGATCACTTTATCGTGAACAGCATTTACAAAGTATTTACCAATTGTATCCCAACTTCCTGCAAAACTCGTGCTTGTTGTTAGCGATTTTTCAGTGCTTTTAGTTAAGTAGCGTTAAGAACAATTGCAGGTTTCATAAAAAAAATTAATATACATTTTATCTGTAACTTAGAGAATTCAGTTCCTGATAAATGAAATAAATTGTTTATTTTGCGAAGTGAAATAACCATGCGCGCCAGTTTTTTAAGCTTCTAAATATGGCCATTAGTCTAAACTTAAACAGAAATTTCTATACTATTTTCACGAGCTCATAAGGTTTGCAAGGAAAAGTACGAAATGTATTGTTTACACATTATATAACAAATAAATCATTATATATATATTTAATTTATTACTTCTGTCAACCCTGCAAATATAACTGATCTCACCGAGTTAGTATTCGTTAGTGAAAGTGATAATTTTAGGTAATGCAATTATTTCCTTTATCTAACCTAACAGATGATACAAGAACACGAAATGTCCCTTCGGTGGGAAATAGAATATGCTCGTTAAGCATTCTATCCACCTACAGAAGCACCTCATTTCCATGTGAGACGTCTATACACAGACCTTTTTAACACTTCCATACATTTTACATGAGGATTAATACTGTTTTAAATCAATTTGAATTTATAAGCGAAGGATCTGTAGTTTCCTTCTCTCAGTGCGCAAGTGACTGTGTGTTGCCCGGAACCAGTATAGTTAGTATTGAGCTTGTATAATTAACCTATTGATATCTTTACTGGGTTTTTTTAATCCAAACTGGTTTCCGATCACTGGAACTTCGCTTGCGTCCTAAATTCCTTTATATGTGGGAGAAAAAATAATTTTGATCTAAAACTTATCAAATCAATCGATTTTGTTATAACCTGCAGAAATTTCACACAAAAATTAATTATTTGTATCGTGTAAAATAAGTCTTAAGAGTATTATACAGAGTTCTAAGCTCGGTGTTGAGCTCGCAGGCCTGGGCGGAGTTAGGGGTCCGCAGCGTGGACAACTCGGGGCATGTGATGCTAGACTTAGGCACGTGGAGACGACAGACTCGCTCTACCCTCCCTCAAGATGTGCGATATTCATTCCCTTTGACGGGCTGGGGTAACAACGCCGTGGACAACTACAGACTACCTGTTCCAAGTCTGGTGCTTGAGGCCCGACCACCGTTCAACGTAATAATACGTTTATGATTATAGCCTGTTCGCGGTTTCTCTACATTTTTAAAACTAAACCTTTGAAATATCACCCTATGTATGCATGATATTATAGGTTGTTTGCGAAATATGTCATGTATAACAAACGTTTTTTTTTTAACTTTTTTTGACATGAAAATATCTTATTTTTTGTTCAATCATACTTATAATTTATTATTTTTTTGCCTACAAATTAAATTATTTCTTTTATAATCAATATGCATAAATACAGGGATACTGTAAGTGCATTCGTAATGCATAGTAAGAAGTCATACTGATGCACATTATTATTAAACTGAGTGCACACGAACGCGGTGCGCTTTCGTTATGGTGTCATTTTCTAGGCTGGGTTAAGATATTTTCACATGAGGCGGAGGATTACACTGGAAGCAGTACCTTAAAAAAGCTTCAGATAAGTTTGAAGTAATTGTGAATAGACTGTATTTCATGAACGGAAAACGAGTGCTCGGGAACGTTAACGACATTAATAGTAGGTGCTCAAATAAATTTGCTCGTCTTTCATCCAGCCAATCACGCACGGTTGTATATTACTAATGGTTTTAACAAGTTATTGTTTTGTTACTATACTAAAACCGATTTAATACTCGTGTGGCACTAGCACGCACCGAATTCCGGCATTATTTTTCCGTAGTTCAAGCTAATCGATACCTGCTACTGATCATCGATATTAACCGTATATTACAACATGCAATATTCCAATTGAGTTAATGTCCGTCTCTCATCCACGGCACACATGTCTCGTTATATTTGTTTTAGATAGTTCATAGATGTAATGTACTCATTGCTGGATGTAATTAACATAAGTGGTGAAGGAAAAACTGGCTTAAAACTGTGTAAATTTTAATACAGTTGAGCTTACTATGTACAGATCGTTACTTTGAAGGACTAAACGAAAATCAGGACAAGTTATCGCAACATCGTTATCCTATAATGATCTGTGTATAGGGCCTAGCTCATTGTTTACCTGCTAAGGGAACTTCCATTTTAAATCAGGACGATTACACATAGTTTTATAACAAGCTGTTTTTTTTTTAGGAGGAAATAAAATCATTACAAACCTGAACAACTTCCTGATTCATAGAGTTCTGAACTAGAGTTCATAGTTGGATGTACGTTTTTTCAAGCTACTGTCGTTACTTGATTGGCTGGTTGTCAATTACATTTTTATTGGCCGTATGTGATTGGTCACTACTTTTATTTCGGATCTGCTAGGCACACGAGCCTTCTACAACATGTCGAATAAATAACTTGCCGAATCGCGAAAGCAACGCAGATAAATAATAAGTCTAGCTTGTCCCCAAATGAATGTATGAAGTTTTCAGATAGTTAGAAATTATTTGTGAAAATGGAAGCCTGATTTATGAACTTCTTGAATCTTGCTCCAGAATTTTCTATTTACTAATATAAGCCATTTACTAACTTGAATTAATGAGTGCTGGCATTCTATTTGTTGTGTAGTATCATTGACTACATTAGAAAATCTATGTTGGGTTGATGACATTTCGTGAGATTCTGTTGTACTCTACACATCCCAGCCTTAGCTGTCTGGTGGTTAACTAGCATCTTCCTCGTTGAGTAACAAATTGTTTGAACACGAATGTATGCTGCAGAGTGTCTCCTCCGAAATAAGTAAATTTTAACACCTAAAACGAAGGAATTATTTTACACAAAAAAAAACTGAAAAAGGCAATCAGAACAAGCAAAATTTCCATTTCTCCACTCTACTACACAATTGTCGTATTTCACAATTTTTTACTGTAAAAATACACATATACATTTGGAGCGTGACAATTTGCAAAAAAAAAAATGAAATCAAACATAATGCATGTGTGCCTAATTCAGCAAGCCGTCCGAAAAAAAAAATTACTTGGATTATGTCAAACAAATTCAGTAGGCTCATATAGCATTTTTCTACGCACAGATTCAACTTTGCAACAAGTGCATGGATGAGAAAAATTTCCGAATTGTAGGCTAAAATTTCCAAATTGTAGGCTAAAATTTCCCTTCCCGGGCGAGTCGTTCTCGGACACTGTGCTTACTAAACAGAGTTCTAAGAGCTATACCAGCTGGCTCGCATGACGTACACAGATGAATACAGTTTTCTTTGTCGGTCAGTTTTCGAATTTCATCTACTGTGAGAAACATATTCATTTTTTATTTCGTGTTTGATTTTCCCAGTTTTGCAAGAAATAAGAAAACACTTTTAGTCATTGGATTATTTACCTTTGAAAGAATTTTCTTTCTCACAGTCATAAGTCAGAAAAAAAATGTTTTTGGCTCTGCATTCAAATACCAAGGCTTAAATTTGGAAAATCTACCGAACATATACCGCAGATTTTCAAAAGGGTTTATCGCTGGGGAGATTGCTACCCATTCAAGATGTAATAGATGCATTCATTTCGTGAAGAAACACGTTAGTGATCGGTTATCGTGGGCTTTTTTGACTGCGTACTGATCTAAAGACGTGAATATTTACAGTATTTTACTTGTTAATTTTTCAAAACAACCTCCATGTCTTCAGTTCTACGTCCATGTCTACATCGCAGATTTCCTGGTTTTGAAAGCTTGTAGAAAAATACAATACAAATTGTCGTCATTCTGTCTGCTAGAGACAGTTCACATCGCTCACATAAGTAATCTTTCCTAAAAATTTACTGGCAGCGTATTTGGCACTTACCTTCTATTTTTGTCTTTTTGTAAAGAAAAACTCAGAAGTAGCAATCTTACTGCTGTGCGTGACTTCTTGGCCAAGGAACTTCCTTATTGCTTCGGAGACAAAGCATGTCCTTGTACAGACATCTCATCGGATGCCGAACACGCGTTCAAATAAATGCGTAGAATGCGAATGTGTAGATAACTTAATCGTTTGATGGCCGCTCCTGAGACAGCGGTAGCGAGTGGAATGTTTTCGTACAAAAAATTTGACGGCGTTTCGGAGTGCTTCTGCGTAATTAAACTCAAATAGTTTGGGAGATGAGTGAGTTATCTTCCTTGTTCATTAAGACAACCTGCTCTCCATGATGGGTTATAATTCCGTGATTCCAACGTCGTACGTAACGACACTCGTTAGATTTTTTTACCTTTCTATCGCAATGGAAAAATAAAAATAAAAAACTCATGAAGCCGGCGCGTGTTCGTCAATGGATTGATTCTTCATGTAAGCGCTGCCAGTTACGTTATTCTTCATGTAAGCGCTACCAGTTACATTATTCTTCAAGTAAGCGCTACCAGTTACGTTATTCACCCGAAAAATTTCGATCCCTTGTTTATATTTGCGTCATAACTTTTCGCTTTCGTCCTTCTAACTCAATTTAAATCATTAAAATATATTTTTATCAGTTGTATTTGTAATTTAATACAAAATAATCGTTTTAATGATAAGACATGTTATTTTAAAAATTACGGTATCTGTAATATGTGCGACCCATACCACTACAATGTACAGTCTAAATTCAAATCAGTGGAAAACCTGTGATTCGCAGTGAAAATGGCTCCACTTAGAATTAGTAGGAAAAAAACACAGATTTTTTTCAGTGGAAAAATTACGTTGATTGAATTGGTGCTGTGAAAAATTTCACTGATTCTAAGTGGAGCCATTTTCACTGCGAATCAGTGGTTTTCCACTGATTCGAATTTAGAGTGCAGTTATTTATTTGATAACGTGTGCGTGCGCTTCGTTTAAGTCATCATCAACGAAACTGGAGAACTAACTTGAGTTTCTCGTCAGCAGCAGTTTCGAAGTTCGCGAAAATTTTAAGGGAAAAGTAAGTTGTCATCTGCTTATACATCTAGGAATTGAGTTGTCATTTACCAATCTTAAAGTAAGAAGGTTCCTCGTTACAAGTGTTTGCCTATATTCCTGCCATTACAGACTCTTACACTTGACATATGGCCACAACGCATGATCCCGTGCGTGCATATGATTAAATGCCGACTCCCGATGGACCAGAGTGAAACGGCTATTGCCTCCTAAATGTTGTTTGATGATGCGCAACTGCATTCGTGATCCCCGTTCATCTTCCCTCTGGGCAACTAATAATTTACTAACCAAGCTACTTCCCTATGTTATGAGTGGTTCATAATACAACAGCGGAACACGCAGCCTACAACACAGTGGCTGTGCCAACGAAATTAGCGTTATGTTGACTTAAGTAGAGTGCACATCAAAAATTATATTGTCTGTAACATCTTAAAGCTTAAGTTAAAGTAGCTATGAAAGGAATAAAATGATTGGGAACTAAATAATAAGATGTATACTGAACATGGCAATTTCATAAACACAGAAACCGAAATCATTATAATTTCGCTTGGGTATCTGCGTAATTAGTACAACTTACAATCCCAACGATAAGGGTGCGATCACCGTGTGAGTCCGAGCCAGAGATTTCACCTGAGGGAAATGCGACGGACGTTAACGAAAGCAGTTGGGTTTCCTCTGGGATCTTTCGTTTTCTTTTGCCAGTGTATTTCAAACAACTTCCCTCCTCCTCTAACATTGCATTCCTTCGATACAGGGGCCGTGGTGGTGCAGTGTCAGACTAGTCGCCTCTCACTAATGGTTAACTTGGTTCGATTCCCAGCGGCGTCACTCCAGGATTTTTGCACTTGGACATCGTACCGGACGATGACGATCGTTGGCAGGTTTTCTCGGGGATATCCTGTTTTCCCGCCCCTAGTATCCCGGCGCTGCTCCATGCTCACCTCACCTCACCCTCAACCGCTCTCAAGACCTCGATGTTAAGGACCTCCCAAATCTCTACACGCCACTTCCTTCGGATATCGCAATTTATTTATTTCGCACCATGATTTAGGGACTGCGACAGGTTCATCCAAAATTTCGTCACTCCGGTATGTTCTGGGTTCGAATCTCGCGTAGGCTACTGTGCTTGTTTGCCACTGTTGCACGGCTTTCGCACTGGTGACGTCATCCGCTCGCGGGCACTCTGAGACTGTGTCCATCTTCTCACGATCCGGCCCTTTCGCCTACACATTGAAATACGCACGACCCGCTTGTCTGAGAAAGCAAACTCACAGTCGTGGTAGAGGAGCATCTCTGCCGCGCAGCATTGTCCGAAATACCGTTGCGGAAATGCCTAGCCTTCCTTGGAAGTAACCTTTCAGCTGTTTCCACTATCTGTCCTATCCCACTTTTGAACAAAGGCTACTCAGTCAGTCTCGTTGATCTCCACACACACGGGCGAAGAGGATTACCTCAAGACGGATCACCGCGCACATGTCTGGCAAACATCAAGCAAGGGTTTCCCACAGCCCGCTGTTTGACAGACAAGCTAACTGTGACGTCAGGTATTTGCTGTTCACGGTAAACTGAGCACTTTTGAAAGCCCTGCTGAAGGCCTACTTGTATGAACGTTGTGTATTCCTCCGTCCTATGTAAAATTAACCCTGCCATGGGCGTCGTCACTTTATTCGTGCGTCGGTCAAGTGAAACTGTGAAATCATTAGAAAAGTAAATAATTCGAAAAGGTGCTAATTATTACAATTGATGCGTTAAAGAAGCAAAGAGGGAAAGAAATAATTTAAGTTTTCGCAAATATTCACCAAACATTTCAGTTCGGCATTAAGACATGGAGCTACTTTCTCTGCATTGTTACTAACTGAACTGGGCGCATACCACAAAGAGCGCCCATTCAGTTATATGCAGGTGGGAGCACCTATGGCATCGTGATTACTGAACATGATACAGTCGAACGTGAGTTTACGTATAGTGAGTAAGCCGCTGTCGGCCAGACTTACGACTACGCGGGACAGGTGTTGGGTGCAGTAAAACAAGAGACAGGAACAATCGCCGGAATTGGCGTGGTTACCACGCGGTGCGGCAGCAGTAACCTACGCTGACAGGTTCGGCGGCAAGTTCTCTCTTTCTATACAAGAACTGCATCTTTACAACACATAGTTTTATGAAACATACTAATCAAACTGTTAGTTCGTATCTCTGTTCTCGTAGTGCTGAGTGTACTTATGGGTCTTCTAGTGGCGACTCTACCATTTTATTGGTGAACAGTCTGTAGTAAGATTCAATACAGGCTCCTATCGTAGTTTAACTCGTGTCTGGCTAGTGTGATTTAAGATACGGCAATCTGAGAAAGCCGGACTTAACTATATTGGAGGGCTCCACATTTATATTCACAGCATGCGTGGTAAGTTTAAAGTACCATTCCCTCCTCTTCTGGGATATGATATGATGTCTTTTCGTAGGTAAACATACTGGAGACTAGTATAACAGTTTCGTTAGAAAAAACTGTGTTCTATACAAGTACACTCTGCACAGCAGTTCACATGTCAGGCAGGCGGAACCCTTAACGTGCTGTAGAACTTCATCTAACATATATAAAGTGTTGTAAAAAATATATTTGTAACGAGTTTCAAAAGAACTGCTTGTAAAAATGAAAACATAAAAAATGTAACTGCAGAGACCTGAAATGGCGCGGCGTTTTCTTTGTCTTATACTCAGTATCTGATTGATTGTACAAAGATCTGGGAAATTGGTTCCATATACTAACGTTGAATTACAAGGGTTAGGTAAATATTTGCAAATACGGAAACGGTTTCTTTTGCTTTCTATGCCTTAATGTACATAAGCACTAAAAATTTGTTAACTTTTAAAATATTTACTTCCGTAATAATTCACAATTTCCCTTGACCGAAGCGTGAAGAAAGTGAGGCCCACGGCTATGTTAGTTTTCACATATTGTGGAAGAAAACACAAAGCGCCTAAAAGCAGATCTTAAGCAGGGCTTTCAAAAGTGCTCAGTTTACTGTGAACAGCCTATATTATTATTATTTTTTACGCCGCAAGGCCACGTCTGGTTGTAGAGGAGAATTGCCACACGCCCTCTCAAGACTGTCATATACGTCCTAGGTAAGCTGAATTCCTCGCGAATTATAAAGTATATAACTGCAGGACATTATTAAGCGTCATGAAAGACAATGTATTAAATTACAGACGGCACTTTGTACTTTGTTATTTTCAATTAAGGACAATGCGCTGAAAATCCTGAGAAACATATAACTGTTTTCACTATTTTTATCTCTTTGAATGTATGTATTAGGATAAAAACTAAAGATGTTGGATGTAGATAAAAGTTTTGTACATTTCATTGAAAATAATCGTATTTCCACAACATTTATTTACTGAGATGAGCGTTTACACCTAAAACCTGAATTTACAGACAAGCGTGCTACCCGCTCGCCTCTTCGCCTGCCGCGCCGGCGAGGATGAGAAGGAAGGAGAGTTGTTATACGATAGCAACGTCTGAAGGCCAGGCGTGAAGGGTTTCTAATTATAGATGGTGCGCCGCAGGCTGTGGGAGTATTGTTTTCAGCCGACATCTAAATAATGCTCTGGATTACTGGCCTCGTTCTCTCAGCACATCTCGGGGTACGTTGAACCTTCTAGATGCCACGGCGAGCTCTATAAATACCGCGGCAGGCCTCCGGGCTGTAAGTCGAGCTGGTGATTTTGAATGAATGAGTGGCTGAGTTCCGAGCGATAGAAGAGCGAGCGACGTGACCAGCAGTGGGGAAGGGAAGTCGGCGACTGCGAGTGTCAATGTTTTTGAAGGACGTGGCTGGCAGGCTGGACTGTTGGCCTAAATGCGTGAGTAAATGACAGTATAAATATTGGAAACAGATAGACTGAACACGTGCTAATATTGAGTAAGTGTTAATTGACTGCAACCAATAGAAACAGTTAAGAAGGACATCAATTACAGTTGAAATAAACATTAAATATTGCGTTCATTGTTAAATAAATGAGTAAAATGGGAGATATATGATTTAATGCTGTAGACAATAGCACAGTAAATATATTAGAAAAAAATCAGTTTCTTTAATTAATTTTTAAATTAAGACCTTCGTACCTCACGAACTCAGATACGCCCCGCAGGCGTCCTCACATGTAGCAATATTCTACTATGAAGTGCCCTGAAGGTGCCTCCCTAGTATAAATTATTATATGCCCCAAGTTTGCGTCCGCCAATAACGAAGTATTATAAGGGCAACGGAAAATAGCGTAAACAAGCTTCACGCAGATACTAATTTCTTAGAATTATAAGCGCTGACTGCAGGGTTTTGACACAGCAACCTCTTCAGGGAAGATACACTAGTGTCGCTAATGTTTAAAATATGATTTTGCGGAAGAATAAATTTCTTAAACAGAAAAATTATTACAGAGAGCTTTACTGACTTTCACACTTTTTCAACGACCATATTTATCTATTAGTCACAAAAAAAAATTATGAATTGGTGACAAATTATAGACATTCATTTTTGTTCTGAAAAAAAATTCGCATAGTAACATTTTATAGTTTTTGGAATTATAACAGACACATGTGCTTGGAATGAGACCCATATGATATTTATAGTCAATTCATGGTTACTGCCACCTATTCTAAAAACTTGTTGAAGTCCTATTTTCATGATATTGCTCCTTCTCGTGCAAACAAAGGTTAACCAAGTCTAGAAAATTACACAAAGTTGTCAACGCACTGATTACGTGCGCACTAAGTTTAATAACATTTTGCAGGAGAACTATTTCTTACTAGGCATTACCAACACGCCTATTATCTATATGTTTTTTTTAGTATTATGTTTAATTAAATATAAAGGTTTATAAATAAAATATGTGTAAATTTTCAACTTACTAAATTTTCCGATATATTTATGTTGAAGGCTGTTCATGATAAAGTGAGCACGTTCCAAATCAACCTTAGAAAAAGGTCACTGCTCCTGCCTGCGTATATAATAACGGGTGCACTGAGTGTCATACGCCCAATAAAGTTGGTAACGATGGATGGAAAATAGTTCCACATCTTGCCGTCAAATTAGATGTGTTAGTATGCATTAGTAACATTTTAAACTATTTCTTTCGTTTCGTACATTGTTAATGAATCGAAGTGTAAGAAAGAGCAGATTTACAAAATATTTACTTTTCTAATGATTTCAGAATTTCACTTGAACAACAAACGAATAAAGTGATGTGGTCCGTGGCAGCGTTAATTTTACACAAAGCGGAAGAATACACATCGTGCATACAAGTAGATCTCAAGCAATGCTCTCCAAAGAGTTCATTTTACCGTGAACTGTCTTTAACAGAAGTATGAGACGCTTGTGATAGGCTTACATAGCACATTTAGCAAATAACAAAATACGTCATACAAATGCCGATATTTCAAAGGTTTTATTGAAAAAGTATGAATAAAACTGCAAATAGACTATAAGGTGGACTCATAAGACTGTTGCCTGGTTGAGAATTTGCTAAAGCGAAATACAGCAGAAAAAATACGCGTTTCTTCGCTATCAAAGATATTGTATCATCAATGTACAACCTGTTTCCTAGAAAGAACAGAAACGTTAATAATAAAAAAAAAAATACTGGAAAAACGGGCAATATTTGCCCCTTTATAGAAATTATGAGTAGTAATTTTGACCCTTGGGATTTTGTTCCAAGTTTATATCTTCAAATTAGCTTTAGAACAACGAAATTCATCTACATGTATTTCCTTACACCAAATGTTGAACCAGGAAACAGGCATCATTATGAATTAGTACTCCGGACATATTTCCTGTGCATTCGTTGCCTGCGCGTTTATGCGTATCTCAGCAAGTGTAGTTCCTTGGAATACAACCTTTTTTGCCAGAAAAATAAAGCAATTATCTAGGCCTGTTCAGTTTTGCATTTATATTATCAAGTTTATTGTAAGAGAGACAAAATCTTGAAAATGGTTAAAAATCGCAATTTTAGAGCTTGCCTGCGCAGTCGTAATAGGTCGGAGAAGATTGAAAAGGTACAGATGTAGTTTAATCTATGGGCTTTCACAGTGTAACAGCGGAAACACTGCTCGCAGGTTCAGCGCATAGCGCTTAGGAGTCACGGGGCGCCGGTCGCGCGTGTTATTGTCGCCCGTATCGCCGTGCCCTGAACGCAAAGAAAAATTGGCTGTGGCTGAGTTGGTGACAGGGCCGTTTGTTTTCCGTGAATAAGTCTACGTTGACACGCTCGGACGTCTTGGTGTTTATTTTACGTTCCCGGCACCGCTTCATTCGGTGTTTTATGAGTATCACTGGATTACTTTTGAGATGCTCTTTCCAACCGTATACGATTTATGTATTTCGACATGGCTTTTTGATAAGTATAGGCCGAAATTTTGTAAGTTTTCTTAATTTTTTTACATTAAGCGCATATAATATCAACATAACCACGCCACACAAATGTTTTATACATGCAATCGATTGATATTTACGAGAGCTGTCGATTGAAACGTAAACGAGCGTCGTAGCTTCTCGTAGTCAAACGTTATACTACGGAAGTTATGAGACGCGGTGAAACGAACTGAAAATTGTGCCCCCCCCCCCCTCCCTTCAGCTACACGCGCAATACTTTGCAGTCCTCACTCAACGTAACATATCCTTTGATTCTTTGGCAATCGAGTGGTGTAACTGAATTTTGAATGTAGGCGATAAATTCGGAACTGCAATGCCAAACTGTATCCCCCGATTTTATTATCATAAGATTTTCTGGATAGCCTCCCACTATGGTCGCAAATTGAAATACGTATTCACGTCAGAAATCTCGAGGCCACGTGCTCGAGATGCCAGGGGCCGATGGAAGAACTGAGGCGACGGCGACGCGCAGATGTCGGGTGCAGGCCCGTGTTCCAGGAAGCGATGGCATCTCCCCGCCAGCACAGCCGAGGAGCCGGCAACTAGAATGCAGACAGCCGGGTTCTTTCAGGCGAGCCAGCCCGGCCCGGCGGAGACAATTAGATTACCAGCCAACACCGCCCGCAGGGACGCCTTTACTCTCGCTGCGTCTGACACTGCTTCCTACACGGTCACGAGGTGACCCCAGTAGCTAAACTCTGTTGGGCTAGAGCGTTGGCCCAACAGAGTTTAGATCTACCGTTGGCCCAACGCCAAAAAGTTCCTCGACATTACTTTGACCCAACATGACTGGTATGTTGGTTGCGAAATGGAATTCGTCTTTAGCCCAACATAATTTTATGGTTGTGTGCAAACTTTTAAGTGTAGTGTTTTTTTTCTTTCAAAAGGGCTTTCAAGCAGTCATTTTCACATAGTTGGAAATGTTTTGGCAAGGTGTGTAATTGCGTACATGATACTAACCAATAACCAAAGTTCTGCCAACGTTGGTTATACCAGTGTCTTAAAAAAATGTTATCCATTAAAAAAAATTGAAGCTACTTAATCTTTTCACTTTCGTCACACTTCTCTGCATGTTAAAACATGAACATTTCCTTTGTAGATGTCGGATACGAACTTGCCCACTGTCAGTTGTCTGCGCGCGATCTTATCCACCATACAACTGTAACTCCTCATCACCAGTAAGTAATAGGCACATATTATATTGCAACTCGTTGTACTGTGTTCCATTTTTTATATTTTAATGACAGATTTTACTGCTTTCAAATTGAATTTCAAACCTATCAGTTACAAAAAATGTATTCCCCAACTAACAATCAAATACACATCCAACAATAACCAATTCGTTTTTTTTTTTTTTTTTTTTTCCCCCCGGAATTCCCATGCTAAAGAAACTTGAATCATGAAACAAATAAAATGAATGTTTCATGTTTTTATTTATACAAATTAATAATAACTTATAATTGCAAAATGTATGCAATACAGTGATGTCCCAACTTAACAAAAATATCAAATCACCAACGGTTATGTTCACAACTTTGTCTCAACACATGGTAAACAAAACACAGTTTAATGGAAAAAAAAAAAAAATTAGTGAAAATCTTGTGAAAATTAATTTGTTTTTCCATTTAAAATTATTATTTTCTTTTAGTGATCTTATGCCTGTGGTAAAATGTTGGCCTAACAAAGGTATACTGTACATACCAAATGCCGACTGTATGTATCCTGACTCGTAACCAAGACATAACCTGTTAAGTCAATTTAAAATCAGACATGGTTTGTGTGTTAAAAACATAGCTTTTGAATAAAAGAACAAAAGAGTTGTTTCATTTCATTAGAAATATGTACACTGCCATTTTCAGAATAATGTGGGTTACATAATGTTGGCCCAACTTAACAATTAGTACCAATTACTGACTGTTGTGTTGCCTACATTGACACAACATATAACCAACTCATATTATTTTAAAGGGAAATATCTCAGTTCTTGAAATAACTTCATATTATGTAAAGTACACAGAAGTGGCATTTTTTCTCCAAAAAGATTGTTCCATATATACATAAAATGTTGGTTGCCCAACGTTGGCCTAACAGAAAAACACACACCTATTACTAACAGTATATGTACCCAACTTGTTACCAACCAAAAACCAACAATTTAAAAATACTCTTGCAATAGGTCATGGCATTTTCTATTTAAGTGAAATCATTGTCTGGAGGGTGCTAAGTAACCGCGTAACATTTTCATGCTAACAAATTTTTGTTGGCATTTTTCGTTGGGTCAACGTTGTATTAACGTGTGTGCTCCAACCCCACGTACAGCTAAGCCTACCGACCAAGTGCCAACGTTGGGCTTACGTAGGGTGCTACTGGAGGAGTTGAGTTGAGAGATTGCGGTGGCTCTTAACATCGAGGTCTTGAGAGTCGATGAGGGTGAAATGAGGTGAGAATGGGGTGGCACCGGAATGCAAGGGCTGGGGAAACGGGAGATGTACGGGATGAGTGTTATTATGTTGGCGATCTTTGCGAAGATTGTAGTAGAAGAAAGTAGTCGGCATTAATTATAATGTAGATATTTAATGGTTAATATTATGGTTAGAATTATTCTCATAGACTAGCGTCAAACTTTTCTGAGCAATAGAGCAAGGACTTTAAAATCATTTAGAAATATTATGTTAGAGTATGCGAACTGTTACATTACGACACAAGCGAGGCCAGGCAAGGCTGGAATGTGGCCAGCGATTGTTATTAAAATAATGCTCGCACCAATCTCCCTTGTCTACGGTCTCCACTTGCTGGGTGAAATGCCATTACCATTATAACTTATCTATATGCAAGAATTCCTTGCTGGCGGTGTCAGAATATTATACAGGTCGTCAATGAATAAGTGTTAGAAATGAACAGGGGTTGTATACGAGATTAAAGTGAACACATTTTATTAATGTACCCACGTCCGGAAATACATCCTTTTACCAAAACACAACGATAACAGCGAGCAGGGTTTGTTGGCGACCCAGTGGCAACCGAGCAGTGTAACAGCACGTACCGGGCATTATAGGCTGTTCATGGTAAAGTGAGCACTTTTGAAAGCCCTGCATAAGATCTACTTGTATGCACGTTGTGTATTCTTCGGCCTTATGTAAGATTAACTTTGTCGTGGGTCTCATCACTTAATTCACGCGTCGGACAAGTGAAACTAGGTAATTATTAAAAAAGTATATATTTTACGAATCTGCTCATTTTTACAGTTCGGTGCATTAAGAACAACAGCAAGCGAAATAAATAATTTAAACTATCAGAAATGGTCACCTAACACTTTTTATCCGACGTTATGATACGGAACTACTTTCCATCCATCGTTACCAACTTTACTGGACGCATGTCAAAATATATGCAGGGGGGGGCAGTGACTTTTTCCTAAGGTTGATTTCAAAAGTGCTCACTTTATCGTGAACAGCCTTTACACGTGTAGGCTGAAGGTGTTTTGCACTGCCCCAATTGGTTGGACGCACAATAGGAGGTCTCAATGTCTGGCCACCGCGCTCCCCTGACCCAACGTCTTTGGAATTCTACCTTTGCAGCCACGTAAAACACTCCTGTGAACACAATATAAGAACTTGAGGCCAGCTTTCGTGCAGTATTCTAAACCATGAAGCACACGCCGGCCATCTCCAATGATGTACTCCGCAACGTGCTGCAGCAGTGCAGAACATGCATCGAATGCGGAGGAGACGATTCTGAGCAGCTGCTGTACTCTCTCCGTGTGTAATAAACCTATTTACAATACTGATTCACGTGTTCTTTTTTTAATACCTGACGCCATCCTTACACCCTATAATCGCAATTTTGGTTATAAGGAGGCATTTCCGGACATGGATACCTTAATAAAATGTTCCATTTCATATCACGTACCACCTATATTAATTTTTAACACTTATTCATTGATAACCTGTATATGCAGTTAATAAGTTTTGTATTTACGTATTTCATTAAATGTAGTTCGTCGTAGATGTCTTTTTAAAACTCACTCCTCGGTGAAATGAATTATTAGCACGTGTCTGCCGCTTTGTAAAACGGTTTGTTGTGTGCTGTGGTCCGCCATTTTCTCTGACCTTCGCGAAGCGCAAGCGAAAAAAGTATTTACGTTGTAAAGTTTACATACGTCTGTTTAAAGAAATAGCTTAGATTTTTTGTTAACTGAATAAGTCAGCAAATAAATTATTTTGTATCAGTGACCGACAAAAGTGATTTTACTGAAGTAATCATCCAAAATTCGCCTCATGTATAGGAATTACAAAGTAAAGAGTGAGTTTGTGTTTTTTGTACATAATGTTTTCTAAAATTGTTGTTATGATTTTTCAAATGTGTTTTGTATTTTAAAATACCTTGTTTTACCCTAATTTCCTGTATTGAAACTAACGAGATTTACGCGGGAAGTTAAATTTGCTGAAAATATTTACATTGCGCATTTTGCACATCGGTATTGCCAGTGACGTATTTATTGCCTTTTGTTCTGGCGGAAGGTTTTAAAAAGTACGTGGCTTAAATAAATGCTATTTGAGTGTAGTTCATTATAAAAAAAAAATATAACACTATTTTTGTGTTGAGTATTTATCTCTTCGGTACAAACAGCGATACATCATCGCATTTGTTTCTTTCGCTGAAGTTCAAACTTTAAAGTTATAGTAAACTGAATGTTATTTCAATACGAACAAAATTTTGCACTGAATCTTCAAATCATTGTCAGTTTCAATCGCCACTCTCTCATAAGAAGAGTAGCAAAACAATCATGTCTCACTAATATTCCCCACCCCACCACACCCCACCCCACTCCACAAAAATAAACATATCTCTAACTAGTATATTATGTGGTTATAACAAAAATAAAAGTTGGGCATGGCTACCAGCTACAGTAGCTTAAGTACTGGACTGATGTGTTTAGTCTTTTAGTGCCTGCCAGTGGATTCGTAATATATTTACAAAGAACGTTTTCTTCGCCGACAGAACAACGGTGGTGGAGGGATACATAGTGGCCGGACTCCTTTTCGAGAACTGTCAACATTTACTGAAGTTATATGAAACGCATAATATAGTAATCTATGTTTTAAGGTCGACTGATGCCATCTATCTCGGATATTTTCCTTGTAAATCTTCGTAATCATCCTTTACGGCCGGGAATTAATAATCTAAGCTATACATGACATAGTCAACATAAATTTGAAGTAATTACGGTTTCAGTTGTGTTCGTGGTTTCTTACGTGGGACGAAATTGATCAAATAATAAGGAAACCTTCTGTTACAGTTATACGCTTGGAACGAGTCACGATAGATAAATGAATTGGATTTAGAAATAATACTTCTACCTTCACGAGCACCTTGGATGATAAATATTGAATATGAAAGTTAACTTATGAAGGAACATACACGAAACCAAAACGGTAATGATCTCTCCATCATAAGTATACGTCTGAGGTAGGGAGTGACTGAATTGTGTCTCAGAGCTGGACCTCATACCCCCACATGGTAGGAGATTCATACTGTCTCTGAAGTTTAATAGCAATGGTGTGGCGAAACTGAATTCTAAATTTGATTGAATCTCCGTTGCCTGCAATTAATACAAAAAATTAACCGAAAAACGAAGAACACAACATACATGGATGAGAAATACAATTGCAACAATCAAACGACCAACAACACAAAACAACAAGGACAGCGCAGGTTTAAGAATGCATACGGACAAAGAAAGTGTCGGAAGCTGTGATCTACTCCCGAGGGACTTCATGCAAGGAGGTGTGCTTCGCGAGAGAGAGAGAGAGAGAGAGAGAGAGAGAGAGAGAGAGAGAGAGAGAGAGAGAGAGAGAGAGAGAGAGAGAGAGATTGGGCAGCCATGGCCGCGAATGAGTCTACCAATTGTTAACCTCTAACTAATGAGAGAGATGGAAAGAGCGACATAGACACCGTAAAACCCCTCTTGGCAGGAAATAGTACAAAAGTATTACATGCTCTGACAGAACGTGCTAGAGAAGAGATGGTGCTAGGAACAATGTCATTTTTAATGAGCCAGAAGAAACAGTCAGAGAGGTGGTCTGGATATTATTTTCATTCTAATTGGCGCCGGCTTGATCAGAGTGAGCCAGTGGCGCAACTCTTCAGCATTCAACATTAAGCCTAGTACACACGGGCATCTTTCTTGTACAAGAAAGTCAAAATAAAGGTTAACAAGAAATTTAACACTAAAGGGCGTACTAGCTAGTATGCACGGAATTGTGTGATACATTCACACGACACTAGCTGGCGAGACAGAATGTAGATAGTCGATGGCAACTATGTAAAAATTATTTGGAAGCAGATTTTGGAGTTGTGGGGATAATTTGTGCATTATTAATAGGAACTGCCATAAAAAAGAACAAAGTATTTAGTACAATCAGACATATTTCCAGCACTAAATATATAAAAATGTAGAAAATGTGAAATCACTCATAGAAAAAAAGACAAACCTCTATATTTTTTTTTTTAAATTCATACACAGAATTATTTTTAGTAGTTTGACAATTAAACATTTTATCGTATCAAAAACATTAACATATCTGCTTATTGCCAGTATCAACAAAATACATGTTTTGTTTACATTCGACTTGTACAAGGAAGATGGTGAAAAATAGGACCAACCCTATATGGCACTAGCTAGTATACAAGCTCTTGTGTGCTAGCAACTAGCATATTGGCGGCCGTTCACACTATGCAAGTCTGGGTGTACAAGAATGTGTTCACTTTATTGTACAAGAAAGACGCCCATCTGTACTAGGCTTTAGACATACGCTGCCCAAACGTCCCGTTTTTGAACTAAAAATGGGATTTAAGAAGATTGATTACCATTGATAAATTTGTAAACTGTAAACTACTGGAACTTAATCAATGGCCTGCAGTACTCATGCAGGAAAATTTTTCGATTGCAAATCGATATAAGCAATACAATTTCGCGCTGTAGCTCGGTACTACGGTAGTAGGCACACAAGTACAATTTTTGTAAAAAAAAAAAAATGTGGCACCCACATACAAGCGTCGGATTGCGAGCTACTCTAAAGGAATGCAAAAGTCAACAAGAACAAGAATTATTACGAATTGAAAATGGTACGGGCCATATTTAATGCGCTACGCTCACATACGTGTCTCAGTGTGACATCAGTCCGCCATATTTGCGTACACTTTTGAACTGACGTCGCGGCATGGAGTTTTTGAGGTCCTCAAAGTTGTCCGATAATCCATCTCATGCAGCTGGAATATTCGATCGCAGTTCCTGTATATTTTGCTGCAGAGGTGAAGTCACGATGGGGCGACCAATAGCATCCCACATGTCTTCAATTGGGTACAGGTCTTTCGCTTGAGTTTCGCTGCCCTTGATCGTGACAGTGTCAGGAAGGTGCCAAGTCATTCCCAATCCACTGCCCGGGCCGCGATGGTGTAGTGGTTAGACT
This sequence comes from Dryococelus australis, assembly GCA_029891345.1. Classification (NCBI taxonomy): domain Eukaryota; kingdom Metazoa; phylum Arthropoda; class Insecta; order Phasmatodea; family Phasmatidae; genus Dryococelus; species Dryococelus australis. The sequence continues at coordinate 240,052,315 of CM056993.1, forward strand.
AGTCGCCTTTCACCAAGGCGAACCAGGTTCGATACCAGGCGGAGTTGCTCCCGGATTTTCTCATATGGGAAGCGTACCGGAAGATGCCACTTTTCGGCGGGTTTTCTCGGGGAACTCCCATTTCCCCACGCACTTGCATTCCAGCTCTGCTCCATACTCACCTCTCTTCATTATCATAGGCTCTCAAGACCTCGATGTTAAGAGTCACCAAAATCTCTCCTTCCCCCCTCCCATCAGAGCAAAATTATAAATAATCGGCTGCAATTAACCTTCTTAAAAGACATGGTATGGGTTGCTGCCGATTATATAATATAGTATAGTTGCAACCAGCTTAAAAAATAATGCAATTTTTACTATATTTTTCACACAGTATATTTAATATTGTATTTGAATGCAGAGAAATAACTGTGCATCATTTCACCCAATCTCATACATACTTCAAAAAGTAATTTGTACAATACCTTAATATTAGATGTTATACACTGGCTTCCAAATTAACTTACGGCTAGAGACGATCTCTTCCCGCAAAAATACATACTCTTCAGTTGTATTTAAAGTAATTTTATCTAAGTCGCAAAAAAGGAGTGAATGATGTTTAATTGCTATGCGTGTTAGTTGTGTGCCCGCGAATCACAGGAGGTCAGTACCGGAGTAAACTAATAGTGATTGGCCCAGTCAAAGGCCACATTCCGTCCTGACAAAGCCACGAGGGCCAATGACCAAAGGAAAACTGCAGACGTATACTTGTGGTATTGGAATGTGTCCTGCATGCACCTAATTCGCGAGAATCAGGCGGTTCTACTAATGATGACGCAAAATAACTTGTGCAGCGTGGTTGATCACTAATCCGTTTTAGTACACGCTTGCGGAGCTCGCGTTACTCGGTTGACATAAAGCAGCAGCACATGAGGCTGCTATGATCCTCTTTATTTTACAGTATAGTGTGCCTTTATAAGACACTTGCATGGAAAATACAAAGTAATAACTGTTTGTCTTACTTCGTAACGTATCGAATGCCAATGATAACTAAACCACTTAAATATACAATACTGACGGATAATAAGTACTCCAGTGCTTACAACATTGATACTAACTATTTACATTCTGATACATACATAAGTAGGATTTGGTATGTTTCGTTTAAGGAGAAAAATAAACTGGCGAAAATAAGACAAAAATTATACGACTTGAAAGAAAAATTTACATAACTAGAAAACAAGTTGTACGAGGGTATAAAAGTTGTCCATGCGTTAGCTCGTAAATTTTATAGATTACATCGAACACACCACCATACCACCATACCACCATACCATGCCAGACTTGTAGAAAGAACAGGCCACAAAGTTGCTAACAGGTTATGAAACTGTTAGTGCATATCTCACAAATAAAAAAAAGTCTATTTATTCCTCCAATATGACCACGCCCTACAGCTACCTCCTTCCACACAGCCGTTAATTTTAGCTGTCGCTGAAATACCGGCTCGGAGAAGAGAAAGAAAGGTTCTGAAGCAATGGACAGGCCATTTAAATTTTCACGCAACCAACAAAAACATTTGGCTACCGTGCTTTAGCGAAGGCCTCTGTTCGTATAACAGACATTCTTAAGTTACTGGCTGTCTATTATTCCTCAGTGAGAGTTGACTACTTTGATCGGGCTAATCGCGTTCCGGCTACTACAAAACTTAATGTTTGTGACTTGCATGTCAACAGATAAATCGTGACGTGGAAAACAACTCTACATTGTTCTGTAACATATCTAGCCAAGTAATCTTTTACCAAACAATCGGTGTCCCATATAACGATGGAGTGGTGAAGAAATGGCGGTCTGTACTAGATGCCAACAATGACAGTACATGTTCAAATTTTTAGATAGATAATGTTGAAATTTATTCACCATTGGGGCTTCTGTGGTACTATGATCAGCACAATTGGCTGTCACAACATCTACAGATTCGATCCTTGAGAGATGTTAACACGTTCAAGAGCCAGACATTTTTATAATATTGGATGATTTTTTTATGGTTCCATGACATGATATCAATAATAGCATTATATAATACTAAATAATTTTAAGAATTAAATAAACTTTTTTTAACGTAAATAAAGAAGTTATGATTTGAAACATTGATAGAAATAAATTTCAACAAATTATTCTCTCAAAGTCATCAGTTTCAGCTACAAGTTGTTTCTGGAAGTCCAAGAGGGCCATGATTTCAATTTCTTTGTAAGATGACGCTTTGTTTTATCTCAAAATTTAATATTGGAATACGGGTGAACAGCATACAGAATTAACAGGAAAATATTCTCTTAACATTCTGCTGACATACACAATAATTTTGAGCTGTGGCCTTACGTACACATTGTGTTAAAATTTGAGATTTGTTCAAAAAATAATATTATAATTTAAAATTCCTACAATTATTACAATTATTTTACGTCATTACAAAAAAAAAGCGATTTGCTAAAAATGTGTAAAACAATTTTCAACTCTTGAACTTTTACACGTGTTAAAATCGCAGCGACCATTCCGTACCTGCTCAGGCCTAAATCCTCTGTTAATACCATAGTTGAGGGGCGACGACCATTTAAGAATTTCTTCTCAGATTAATTCTGTCAGATAGATCAAGCTCTTCCAGTCTTAGGGTATGCCTTTCTCCAGCATCTCCTAACTGCATAACAGAAACAGTACACTTTAACTTATCACCCGATTATTATTTAAAACCTTATTAATTCCGTCTACACTACTTCACATTATTACGTTAAATTAGTACAATTACGAAAGTTTGTAATTCTCCATATGGAAATTTTGCTATCACAGACTTAGTTCGCCGTTATAGGACAATAGACTTGCAGGACGCGCTTACTATGGTGATGGACCACTCGTAGCACGGATACAGATGGCGATACGGCCAGACAAGGAGATATAACGACATAAGATGTTCTCCTGAGGACTATCCAGCCACAAACGACCTTACAAATCAGTCGTCGTTGCCGCTGGCCAAAAGTTTCCGTTCAATGTGGCCCCACGCATTCTCGATGGGCGAGATATCTGGGGAACTTGTTTGCCAAGAAAGCATGTTGACATGACGAAGGCAGGCCAGCGATACCCGTGTTGTATGAGACCGAGCATTATCGTACTGAAAAATGTCGTTTCAAGCTGCACCAGGAAAGAAAGCACACACCGTGGCAACATTTCCTGGACGCATTACCGTGCCGCCAGGATTCCTTCAGTCACCAGCAGTGGGTGCAGCAATCGTAGAAAATGGCAACCCACCTCATTACACCTCACGTTGGGGCAGTGTGACGCTCTACAATAAAGCGTGGCGTATGCAGACTCGAATTCGGCGGTAATCTGTATCCAGGCAGAAACGTGATTCGTCGCTGAACACCACTCATGTCGAGCAAAAGAATGTCTAGCATCCACCAAGTCGAGCCAAAGACTGCCTAGCCACCACCGAGTCGAGCCAAAGACTGCCTAGCAACCACCGAGTAGAGCCAAAGACTGCCTAGCAACCACCGAATAGAGCCAAAGACTGCCTAGCATCCACCCAGTGCGTGTTCGTGTGTGTGTTAACATTACTCATGCTACACAGCTGAAATTATCTACTTTAAAAACTAGTCGATTCGATTACCAAACAACCACAGGCAGCCTATTCCACTGTGCAATTACTTGGGTTTTCTTTCAGACTTAGACGAAGAAATTCTAGAAATAAACGATTTCTAAGAATAACATAAATTGTAAACAGCATTAATATATCACATTAAATAACTAACAAAATGTCAGCACCCGACAGAGAATTGAATTTTAAAACCTGAAAATCATGCGGTGCTGACCTGTGCTCCAAACCGTATTGCAGTGGATATACGGGAAATAAACTTTACGATCGTGTTTTCTCAGTACGCCTATACAATAACGTGGTCAATTTAGGGAGCATTTTCTAGAGAATGGCAGAAACCACATTTACTTTTTTTAAGTTCATTACAACATAAAAATCGCGAAACTAGTCATTCACAACTGATCACATTTCTTTCGTTACTCAAGCGAATCAGTTCTTGTGATGTCGTTTAAATTTTATTGCGGTACACATTTATTGATAGTACAAGCTAGAAGAAAGACGCGTTTATTAATGACTCCATGACCGCCAGTTCTGTTTATCTCTGTATTACCATTTACAATTGTATCTACAATTCCTGCCCACAACACCGCACATGTACAGCTTCCCCCAAGTGGCTAAAGTCATTTGGTACACCTGGGCAAATCTGCTTGTACACGTAGAACAAGTGTTCTCCTATTCAGTTATCATCCGTATTGCACCTGCAGATGCATTTGGCTTACATAAAGACTCTTGAGTGTTGTGTGCAGTTGGCCACATCTGGGCCAATGTTCAGAAAATTTCCATGTAGCAAAATACAATCTGCCCATACAATCTGCGTAGCCATCTGCATCTCAAGCATGCTGGCACCATGAGTGGGCCATAAGTCACAGCATACTGTTTTACTGTTTTCGGTCTGCAATAATTTAACCAACTGTTGTCAGCCAACTGTTAGCAAGCCACCTGCAACCTAGCTGTTTGCAACTTGCAGCCCACAATTTGGCTACTTTTGGCCCAGTTAGAAGGAGCTTGCCATGCATTTTCAAAACAAAACAATATTTGTGCTGCGCCCAAAAAGAATTATTTATTTTCCATCTTCACATATATTAACTCCGGTATTATTTCATGATTGGTATATTGTTTTTGAAGAGCGTAGAATCTAACCAACAACTCTTGACTTGATAGACTATAATGCAAACAACTACTCTACCACGTATTCATGTATAATTTTGTTAAGTTAATAAAAAATTTTCACACATTGAAATTGCATTAATAACTATGTTACAGACACAACTTATGTTAGTGTCTCAAGTCAATACTGGCATTTATGTGTTTTTTAAAGACCTGTATTTTAGTTTCGAACAACTTTCAGGTAGTATTAGAAATGAAATATATATATTATATATATATATAATGCTTTGCAAGTTTCCAATCTAGAAACTATTTTTTTCCCTGTTGCTAGTAATGTCATACGATAATTTTACTTCACATATGAATGACATTTTCATATACAGAGTTTGCTATTTCACAACATATAAAGTCCGCTCACGGTAAAATGAGTACTTTTGAAAGCCCTGCTTAAGATCTACTTGTATCCAAGTTGTGTATTTTTCCGCATAACGTAACATTAACATTGCCATGGGAATCACTTTATTAATGCGTCGGTCAGGTGAAAATGTAAAATTACTGGAAAAGAAAATATTTTACAAATCTGGTTAATCTTTATACTTCGATTCGTAAAAAAAAAAAAAAAAACAGAAAAAGAAAGAAATAATTTAAGTCATCACAAACGGTCATCACTAACTTTGTTTATTCGACGTTAACATATGGAACTACCTTGCATCCATTGTTACCAACTTTACTGGGCACATGTTACTCAGTGCGCCCATTTAAACTATGCGAAGTTAGGAGCAGTGACTTTTTTCTAAGGTTGATTTCAAAAGTGCTCACTTGATCGTGAACAGTCTTTAGTTGGAATACCGGAAATGATCCATAAGCTTGCTGACAAAGTTTCCTCAGTAGTATGCAACAGTTTACATTGCAATAATTGGCCTCTGAGATTGATGATGGTATGTCCCCATCAGTAAGCTACAGTTGGTCTGCAATAAGTGACACACTAGCGTGCTGCTAATACGTATTGTAGCAGTAAGTAAAATTTGTCACAGTAACTGGCCTACAAGCTTGCTACTAATATGCCCACAGCTGTAATGAACAGCTGGTACGCCATAAATGATCCATTAGCTTGCTGATATTATTTACCTAACAGTAAGAAACAGTTATCAGGCCATAAATTGCTAATAATCTTCCTGCGAATATTTTCCCAGCAGTAGGAAACAGTTAGCATTTTTTTTTTTAAATCGTCTGATTGAGGGACATCTGTTGAATTCTAACGATGATTGTGAGATCATTAGCCCACATTACGATTAACAAAAAAATATGTGAAGACACTTTTATTGTTATGACGTTATTGCCATCCATATAAGAAATGACGATAGTCATAAATAGGCGGTAATTTTCCACCGCTGCCAACAGTTGGCCAACTACTAACAGCTTGTTTGCATTTGGGTCATTACTGGCCAGCTCTCTTCAAATATGACACCAAGCTGAATGTGTCCCACTGAGATGTTATTTCCTACGTCACTGCTGGCGATGTAGTGTTTCTTCGTCTGTGTTTTCAAAGAATGCAGATCTCGTTACAGCGAAGTGTTACAGCGCATACTCAGTTAAATTTAGGCGACGTGTTATTACGCTGGCATCAGTCAAAGTGTTAATGCATTCTGGGCTCAATCAAAGCCAGTTTGTTGATCTTGGTGCGGATCCTAGGTACTTGCGGTGAGGAAGGGTGTCGTGTTAATTGACGGCAACATACGTGCCCATCATTATTCCCTCGCGACAACAACCTTCTCGCAACCACAATGAAACAAAAGGCACATATTGCCGCCAGCACGTTTCTTCGCCTCTCGACTGCATCAAAGATCTCGCTGGGCGCGCACAAGAAGAGAGGCCATGCCATATTGTCACTGCCCGTTCTTCTCGCGTTATTGATGCTCTGATTCCACGGAACTAATGGTCCTCCATTCCCTTTCGCCTTGCATCTTCATCTTCATTTCGCTTTTGCAATCGTGGCCTGAGTCATCAGTAAATTGTGATATGTACTCTTCTCTCTGTCTGCGTTATGTCTTCTACATACTGCTACGACGCTTTTCAGAGTAAACCAAACCATTAACTCACAAACCAATACCACTAAATGTTTGTCTCATTCTTTTCTCAGTTTATTTTAATTTCCTTCGTGTCATTGTTTTTTTTATTTGCAACGTTGTGGCTTTACATTTCGTCAATCCAATCTCTTCGTTATTATCCACGTTTCAAATGCCTATATTGGCAATAGTACACATGAAAACGTTTTAATAAATCAGAATATTCTATATCAGGCTAGTATATGGAAGAATTACGTAAAATAATTTATTCAGTTTGAAATTCTTATTTTTTGTGTGCATTACTCGATGCTCACAACGCGTCAGTTATTGTGTGTACAGTACATAAGATGGAACTGAACTCTACACATAAGTTTGGGTAGGTGATTCCTGATCAAAACATAAGTTGGATTTATATCAATGCATACTGTTCTGAAGCTGCCTACGTACCACACTTTTTGATTAAGTGACGCAATAACTTATCGAAAACGATGGCATGTAGACAAAATACATAGGGCTAATTTGTTTGTTTGCCATGTACAGTACATTACTAATCAGAAGAGAGCAACCGAGATCTGTTCGGGAGTTACATTTCTAAATCCATAAACAGAGTTCCACCACCCCCAATTCCCTTCATTATAGAAGGAGGTTGAAATACCTAAGCACCCGTTTTTTATGGTATGCAGTTCGTATTTCAATAATCCACTATCCAGAAACTCAAAGAGTTATCTTTCGGTCTGGCGTGTTAATGGCAATATCTTTTTATGATACAGTTTCAAGGGTTATTACACCCTTCCGGAATATTCGTGAACTATAGGTCGTATATATATATATATATATATATATATATATATATATATAATAGGTAGACAATATATATATATATATTGTCTACCTATTGTTTTTAATGAGGAATCAACTGCCGTAGTTTCTCGGCGAGTTCATTTTTCGTTCTTATATTATATCTGCATTAAGGGAAACGTCTGTCCAGGCTATCAAACAGAAAGTAGAGGTTTAGTAGTATTGTCGTCATTTAAAAACTATTCAAAATTTCTGAGCGCTGTCTGCTTACGAATACTATTGTATAAAAATACACGTTTTCTATTTCAGTGGCTAATGTGTATTCTTAAAGGGAAATAGGGTTAATTCAAATTTCCCACTATCATTTTCAGGTGTAGACTGTGCACGGTTAAGAGAGCGCTGTTGATACCAACCTTTGAAAATGTCACTGCCCATACACCTGCATACATTTTTAAGTGCACTCTGACTGACGTGAGGCCTGTAAAGTTGGTGATGACGGAGGGTTGGTAGTCACATGTCTCAGCGTTGAACTAGAGGTGTTAGGTAAACATTTGTGAATACCGAAATTATTTATTTTGCTTTGTTTTATTGATGCGCGTTAAGTGAAAGGATTATCAAATTTGCAAAATATTTACTTTTGCAATAATTTCTCAGTTTCTCTTAGCCAATGAATGAATAAAGTGATGAGATCAATGGCAATGTTGACTTTACATGTAGTGAAAGGATACACAATGCTCATACCATTAGATCTGAAGAAGGGCTTTCAAAAGTGCTCAGTTTACCGTGAACATCCTATATGAAACTTCCGGTATTCGTTATCTAGCATAGCGAAGAGGCATGAAGTACACCATTGTATTTATTATTACATAATTAAGTTATGGAATCACAACTGAAAGTCCTACGATGAAGATTTGACAAGAGAAAAACAGCACGCCAGAGATTCGCCGCGTGCACCTACATCGCCCTTAGCACTGCCACTTGACCTCCAGCCAGACGGCGCCCCTAACAACCCGGTATATTCGTGTTGCTTACACGTTACTGTTATGATTCTATAGTACGGTATTCATGAGTTGAGAGAAACTCCATACAATATTTGTTTGTATAGGGCCATAAATATATTAGGTTGCCCCAACAAAATATTTTGTTATAACAAAACTTGACAACCAACAAAATTAATGTTGTTCACCTAACAAAATACAACCTTGAACTAACAAAACCTTTGCGTTGGGACAAAGAAATTAGACTGTGAACAAAATATTTGGTTGAATCAACTGTATATATTTGTTTTATCACTTACTTCATTGCCTCCGTTAGAAAATACAGCTCGAGAGTTTGTTTGTATTTTTTTGTGACATTTAGTGTAGTAGCAATGTTTTTTATTGCATTCATTGGTGCTTGATATAAGCTACCTGATAAAATAAGTTAAACGGGAAACAAAACAGTAAAGAGTGAACGAGAAATATTTATATCGGCGCTCTGTGAAGTAATCGAAATGCATATATTTAAAAACATTAATTTTCTAACAGTAGTCACTGGTTAGAAAAGATTGCTAGGGAATGGCGCTCGTACGCGACCTGTTTAGGTTCGGATCTCGGGCGGGTCTACAATTTTTTTTTTTTATATTAATAGAAACTCTTGAAGGTACGTAGAGCCAAACTAATTTTTTGTTTCACCAACAAGATCATAGTTTGGAACAAACAAGACCAAAAAAAGACAGTTTGTTTTTAACAAGTTATTTTATTGCTCATTTACAAACCATTTATTCGGTTGCACCAAATTAACTTTGTTGATAAAAAAAAAAACATTTTTTCTCAGTGAAGTATAGTTGCGATTTCTTTATTATGATCCAGAACTGAGCAGATCTCAGGCCTGAAAGTGAGCACGTGGGTTATAACACCCCAACTGGAATGGGTATGGGGTGAGTGCTGTAACTTTACCCCTGCGCATGGAAGGGCGGTGTGTCGGCCCCTCCCTTTTCGGTACGCCGGTATCCATCTGGATCGAAATACCTCTCTACGGCTGATGGAAACTGAGCTGTCTTTCCTCTTTGCCTTGCCCTCTCCCTTTTATTCTGTGAATGGAAGGAGCCTATCTATATTTTGGCACAGCGTAGCCATACCTCCCCCCCCCCCCCCACACACACACACACTCTTCGTTTACCAACCAGTCACGCCAGAAAACTATGCCTGGAAAACGTGCATGCATATCCTTGGTTGCAATATAAGCGTGGTGGACTTGTTCAGGCAACCTGGGATAACATTTCAGCTCAAATGCACACGAATAGGAAATTTCATTCCACTTATTTTGGATATATATATATATATATATATATATATATATATATATATAACCGTTGAGGCTCTTGGGAAAAATTAATACATTTTTTTTTTGTTCGGACAGAAAATCTAGTCTTATCCGATACCAATACTACTCAAAAATTATTTCATAACTAGCGCTATGACTCTAGTTGTTTACTTATTACATAACAATTCTTTGCCTGTAATAACAAAGTCACATAATTAAATTTAATTTAAATATTTGAAGAAAAAGTCTCACGCGAAGGTAATATAGCGTTATATATATATATATATATATATATATATATATATATATATATATATATATATATATATATATATATATATATATATATACACACACACACACACATTTATATATTTATATGTACATAAATTACTCACACTTTAAAAATGACGCTATTTTATTTAAACAAATGTAAGAAAACATAGTCAGAAATTTTATTTTCTAAAACTTTACGTAGTCTACAACCAGTGGAATTAGCTTGGATAGAAATAGTGCGTTTTTCCATGCACACGTCTTGTCAATATATCCCATGGTGTGTTTTTAAAGGTACTTAAATAGAAACATCTTCATTAAAACAAAAGCTGAACACTATGAATTTAATTTCAATAGTGATTACATTGCGTGTGAAAATTTTACTAACACACGCGTTTCTAAGTAAGAACTTGTCCTAATAATAATTAATTAGTTAACTGGATACTTCTTCAAACTAATTTTATTTATTGGCAAAAATTCATATTTACAAAATAAAGATATTACCATGCAGTGTTTTGAAATCGTTGCTATTTAAATTGATTATACCATCGAAGGACGACGGCAAAAACTACCTAATCGCTCACAAAGTAAGTAAGATGAATAATTACATGCTACTTGGAGCATCTTCAGTATACTTGTTCATGGTGTTCAATGGCGAGATTGCCAGGCACCAGCGGAGAGACTATCGGTAGTTTGGCAACACTAACCATTATCCCAGCAGTAATGCTCAAAACAACACTGGAAATGTTTCTATAGTCACTAGAACGTATCATGTGAAAACTTACCGTGCCAAACTATTTGCAATGATAAACTATTTTATAGATATTAAATATTAATTTTGCACGATTAAAAAAATATGGCAACTTGTGTGATCGATATCAAATTGGATTTTTGTTGGTTTAAAGCTATCTGGCTTTCACCACAAAATATTAACCACGGTAAAATTAATTAAATGTTTTTACTAGATGCAGTATCTGTCTACCGATCTGTCATTCCTTAGCGTTTTACCCTCTCATTCAAAAATAAATATACTATTTTAGGCGTTGAAACAAATTAATATTTTGTTCGGAACTGCACTGATATCTAGACGACGCTTTGTCTTACATCGGGGCCAATGGAAATCTCTGTTTACTTTATGTTACTGGCAGCCGTGGTTAATGACTAGGGCACCTGTTTATCGCGAAAAGATTCCAGGACAAGTTATGTTCCAAAACACTTTAGTTGAGAACTACTTTCGTGATTGGATTATTTGAACTGTTGCGCGTCTTATCTTTCTGTAGCCAATCGCGGACGGTCAGTTTCGAAGGAACTTAATTCTGATTGGCTCACTCAGTCTTCTCACAAAGACAGGCGGCCAATAGCCGAAGGAAAGATACAAGTGCGAACGTGGGATATTCAAGTCTCTCCAGAGCGCAAATCTTTTTCGCGAAAAACAGGTGGCCCTATTTCTGAGGCTATGGAACATAGTCTCAGCAGCGAATGAGGTCACTCACACGTAGGGAACCTTTCCCATTAGACCGTATGTTCTGCCGTGTACAGTGCAGGTAATTCAAGCCACTTTAAATGCAACGACCCGAATAGAGGGCACTGTGATTGAAAAGGTTAATATGTCTAAAAAGGGAGTCAAATCGTTTAACCAAATGTCGATGTATAATACGTTTCATTTATTGAATTCATCTCCGTGTAATAAATTTCTTAAATTTACGCATTTCTTTTTAGGCAATGATGCATAATATCTTGCACTATAAAACAGAATAACTGATACCAGTTAGTGAACAACTGGACACTAAAAGCCTGCTAAGAAGTTTACATACTGGTGGAACCAATCGATTGAATGGGAAATCGATGCCACATTGTGATATTTACTTCATGGGTAAAGATACGACTGAAACGTGTGTTTTTTTATTTCTTTTTAAGTTTACTCGTGCTTGATATGAATACCGTGATATTGGTTAAAAATATTATTAGATTTTATCGATATGAAGCCTAGATACATACATTAAAAAACATGCAGTAATGTCTACACTAAAGGCGCCACTTGAAAGTACTGTACTAAAGATATGCAGCAACTAATATAAACTCGTCATATCTTTGATGATAAATAACTTCAAGAAAAGAATAATAAAACACTCCAAACCTTGCGCTGTTTCGGATAAGCGGTAGTATTCGCGGAAAATACAGTTTCTCTCATACAAGCACTAATTTAATTTAGTTGAAAATATATATTATCTATATATATATATATATATATATATATATATATATATATATATTAGCAGTGCTGAACGCAGAAATTAAAAATGTGTGTAATGACATATAATCACTTATTCGCGAATGGTTAGTGGCACATCAAAATAGGTTGTAAGACGATGCAATTTGTAAAAGTAGTATTAGTTTACGAACTGCATGAGGGGCTATGTGACAACTGACGCAGCATAGCAGTTTTAAATCTGCAGTCGTTGATTATACGGGCGTAATAAATACAAGCGTTTATAAACATACAGTGTTTATGACGTCAAAAGTCTGCGTTTATTTTTGCATTTTAATTTACAAGACGATTTTACTGGAAGGCCAACTAGTTCTATAATTATGTTCAATGAATACAGGTTTAATGCTGAGGGGAAAAAAAACTGAATTTTTTTGTGTTTATTTAATTCGAATAGAAGAGGGTCGGGGGGAAATATTAGCGCCTAAGGATAGGCATGAATAAATGTACAAAAACCAAAAAACAGCTAGTATATTTTATTTAACCTGCTTTTAAGAAATGTTAAATAGTGTGTTGGGGTAAATGAAATGCACAGAAAAGCACCTGTTGTAAAGAAGCCAGTAGTCGTGCCATGTTTGTAGGTAGAGAACAAAGAAACAATTGTGTTTATTCTGCTGTGTGTGAATGGAAAGAGAGGTCCCGAGGAAGTGAGAGGCAAACATCAAGTCCTACAATATTTAACATATTGGTCTGTTTGTGGTTTCAAACCACAAACATCCAACGCTATTCAATACTTTATGGAGCGACGAGCACGTATTTAGGTGGTTTTCAACAGAGGCGAGGCACAGTTTCTTCAGTTTCCTTCGAGAGCTCCTCGCTTTTACTACCAGCCACTTAACTGTCAAAACAGAGGGCGGAATAATGACATATTTTGCTAAAAACAATCCAATTCTCGCTTCAGTGCCGTAAAGACATAAAGAGAAAGAACTACTTCAACACGTGTTAACACAAAATATGTTAAGTATGTTTACGTCCTTTACTAAGGGAACCAAATTCCATTTTCTGCATTGTTAAAAGATAGACGAACAAACTAACATGTACTCAGACATATAGGTAAAACATAACACGCAGCACAAGAGACGGATCCACATAACTAAATTTTCTAGATTTATTAAATTTTTATAGTCTTGTGTATAAACAATCAGCGTGAAAGTCTCCGAAAGTATAAAAAAGAGATGGTTGATATCCATACATTTGAATACCACCCAATACGAAAATGATTGCTTAGCGTTTATTTATTACCGAAGACAGTGGAAATTGAAGTTACCCTAATCTTAATATGTCACATTTTAACTTGTGTGTATAATTGTGTTGCATTAATATTGAAAATATACAATCAGTGTCACATATTTATTCTGCCTGTTTTCAGATGTCGGGTTCGAATTAGTTTTTTCTATAGAAATTATGCTGCTGTCTTATTTTCCACAGCGGAATATACACTTATTGAATTATTTACCGGGTAGGATAAAAATATTTTTAGATTTGTAATTTATAGTTATGCATGAGAAATGTTTATCTCCGCACTTCTATCTTTCGCTCATTCTAAAACTTTGGTAGTAAATAGTCTAAGCGAATGTGAATGAGTGAAGAGATTTGGGCTGCTCTTAATATTGCGACATTGAGAGCCAATTCTAAGCCAGTGTGTTATATCACTTAGCTAAGGGGTAAAATACATTTCAGGGATAAAAAATGTACACATATTATGGAGCCCCACACATTATTTTGCTACTTGTTGGTTCCTGGCCATACTCATTCCGCGGGGAATTTCCACTGTATTCCTCTGGGTGTACGAAGGGTTGCCTACTCACCATGCCATGGTATTGCTACCACTGAACACGTAGTATGTGATTTAACCAGAAACAATGAGTACTAGAGCGTTACAACTAGGCAGCTGTATTTTCTAATTACGGCGTCTGGCGTCATCCGATTGTATCAACAATCAACTTAAACCTCACAGTGTAAATATTGCATGCAATAAACGAGTGCCAACCCCTATTAGTTACATTATGGAGGGGGGGATGTACGACGTACCACACCTTCCTTTTCTTCAAGATCTTGGTTTAATTGATCTGTATACAAATTTGTGTTCCTCTAACGCAAGTACTTTGCTTTATATCCCACGTAATATGCTTGTCGTCCTCCGCTTTAGGGGCTGCTACAGCCCTTATTATTTGAGATGGACCCTGGGTGTCCCATATCAATCTTCCTCTTTTCTGGTCACGAATCACGTGCCCGAGTTTGTACACATGTTTCCTAAATACGTTGTAAAATTATATATTCATGGGTTATTCGCACTTTTCTGAAGCCCTGCTTAATTGTACTCCTAGGATATTCCTCCGCCTCGTGGAAACCAAACTTATCTAAGTCTAGAAAATTACACGAAAGGGCAACGCACATAATCTGTACGCACTCAGTTGTAATAATATTTTCATGAGAACTACAATATTTCTTACTAGATGATACCAACATATATGTTTTCTCACTGTTTTGATTTATATATGTTATAAATGAAGTAATATAATTTATAAATGCAACATTTGTATATAACTAGAAACAATATACTTTTATGTTAACAGAGGTGTAAAACGATTGTGATACATGTCATCTTTAGGAAATAACTAAACAGATCATACGTGGTATGTTTTTTTTTTTAATGTTTGATTCGAGAAGTGTACAATTATCGTGGATAGACTACATGAAGGAGTATGCTGAGGAGGTGCGTGCTGGTTGTGTTCCAGAGCAGCACAGAGGCTGGACCTGTCGTGCGGGCGGGAGGCGGTGCCGCCCCCGGCGACGGCGGCGGAGACGCGCTACGCCGGCTTCTGTGGTGCCCTGCACCGCCTCCAGCCGCCGCTACCGCCGCCACTGCAGCGCCGCCTCGGCGCCGCCGCCAAGGACTTCACCGGCGCCGGCAAGGTTAGTGCACACTACAGCCTCTTCAACGTCGACGCAATATCTCACGATAATTTTATATTTCACTTTCTGAAACTAGATGTATATGTAATGACCACATATAAAGGTAAATATTTGTAGTCAAGTGATTATACAGGCTGTCCACGGTAAATCGAGTACTTTGAAAACCCTATTTTAAATGTACTTATATGCACAAAGTGTGTTCTTCCACCACATGTAAGATTAAGTTGTTATGGGCCTCATTGCTTCATTCGTACGCCGATCAAGTGAAGCTGTCAAATTATTGGAAAAGTAAATATTAACCCCCTTAGTAAACTTAAATCACCTAATTAAAAATCTTAAGGCACATACCTAGTAATCTTAAGGCATCACCATAGTAATCTTAAGGCACCTTCCTAGTAATCTTAAGGCACCTCGATAGTAATTTTATGTGACCTCGCTAGTAATCCTAAGGCACCTCCCTTGTAATCGTGAGGCACCGCCCTAGTAATCTTAAGGCACATCCTTAGTAATCTTAAGACACCACCCTAGTAATCTTAAGGCACCTCCTTAGTAATCTTGAGGCACCGCCTTAGTAATCTTAAGGCACCACCCTAGTAATCTTGAGGCACCTCCCTAGTAATCTTAAGGCACCTCAATAGTAATTTTAAGTCACCTCGCTAGTAATCCTAAGGCACCTTCCTTGTAATCGTGAGGCACCGCCCTAGTAATCTTAAGGCACCACCCTAGTAGTCTTAAGGCAGCTTCAAGTTATCTTACAGCATCTCTCTAAAAATCTTAAGGCACCTCCCTTGTAATCAATATTAAACACCTCAAGTTCACGTCCGGCCTTAAGGAAGCATTGAGGCGTCGATGGAAAAATATCACAAACAAAGTTCACTCATGTTTTGTTTCCTCGAAATTTTAAACTATGACCATAGGGTTCTAATACAGAAATCTGTTCAGAAAAGTTACAGCTTTGTCGCTATAGTTTAAAACACTGTTTTGCGGAAGAATATATATTGTACACAGGAAGATGCTTTCAGCGATTTTTGCTGACTGGCACTTTTCAACGACCTCATTTATGCATCAATAAAAAAATTTATTGTTGCTTATGGCACTGGATCTTCATTCCTCCGTGTATACTTTCAACTTGTAACTGCGCACAGAAAAATATTTTAGAACAGTTTTATATATAAAACGCATTCTTTTAAAATAAACCCATTTATTTACTATGTAAATTAATGTAAATCTACAGTATTAGCCCCTCTGTAAAAGTATTAGTTAACTGGATAGTGAAATAAAGTTCGTTTAACCAAAAATATTTTAAAGGTGGTTCAGAGTAAAGCGAACACTTTTAACCCAAGAACCCTACCCATCCCAGGCATTATAGTAACGCTACCTGGGGTGCTCCAGTGCCCCACATAAAAAAGTCAATACATATGAAACAAAATATAAAGTATTTTATTTTTCATAGTACAATAAATTAATGTACACATTAAAAGAGCCCTCACTTTGTTACATACATCCTTCACTTGCACAACCTGGAAATATTTTCATTTGATGTTCTGCCCATATGAATTTATTATAGGTTTTGCATGATGTTCCACTTTTACGGTCCTTGATACTTATACAAAAAGCACATCTCCCTGAATTTGTGTTCTTCTGGATAGGAAGTGTCACCTGTACTGGGATACCTAGAATCCCAGTTATAGCAGCAAGGAGATTACGGGACAAACTTGGGATCTTGATTCGAGCCTCAAGATGTGGCCTAATCAAATCAGTAGCCAATTGTTTTAGATACATACGTCGATTAGGCACAGATTCTTTAGACTTCGATTCAGAGCCTGCCAAAAGTACCATACAATTGATTTCAACAGAATTCAGTAACCCATAGAATAAACATAAGGGCAATCGACGAGTCTTCCTTGACACTGAGTATATATGACACAATTTATCAAAGCAGTCAACGCCACCCTTTGTGACATTGTAAAACTCGATTATTTTTGAGATTCTGATTGTTTTGTCGTCATCTTTTCGGTTATGCATTGTATATAACATTGTGACAGTCCTTTTCTTCTTCTTTTGGGGGACAGTAGGATAGAAGATTCTCTTCGCCACTGAAGGCAAACATTGCACTGTTTCGTTTACGTCCACGAATGTCTTTGGACAATGGAGGAATCTCTGGCTTGTTTGATTTCATTGTACCCACCATTGTCACAGAGTGTTCATTGAGCAGTTTTTTTTTTGCCAAGGTTACGGAAGTGAACCAATTATCAAAAGAGCAATTCATGTTGGTGCCATGAATCGGTTTACTCATCTCTGTTGAATAATACTGTGCAACAGGTATTCCTTTGGTAGTAGAATACTTGACACTGTAAACTTGAGCATTCAACATATAAAATGTCTTAGCATCATACATCATCAATACCTTAATTCCATACTTGTCAGATTTTGATGGAATGAACATCTTGAAAACACAGCGTTCATTGAAGCCAAGTAACTGCTCATCGACTGTGCAGTATTCTGATGGCACATATAGCTTTTGATTGATTGTTACAACATTATCGAAAACCTCCCGTATCTCAGATAATCGAGCATTCTTCCGACGTTCACTCCTACTTTCGTGATCATCAAAGTGTAAGCTATTAGTCAAGAACTCAAATCTTGTTTGTGACATGGTACTAAGGAAACAGATCACACCTGTGTGCTTATCAAACAAAACAGTTCACGAGTGGTTACAGAATTCATTTTCAAAACACCAGCTAGATAATTTAATCCAAAATGTGCTTTTAGTTCTGTAACATCTGTATCACGAGTAAATTATGGTCTTAGTGGTGCTTCATCAGCATCATCGACATTGTTCTGATATCGGACACTAGTATATTTCGCACACTGCACAACAATTTTTGCATTTGTGTGTTTTGCAATATCAGTTAGTACGTTCTCTGTAAAAAATAAATTCCATGCTTCTATTCCACAGTTAATATTTCTTGCAGCACCTTTATCCCAAGGAAGATGAAGCACGTTATTCCTTGCAGGACACCTTATGTTATTTGGGTTTTTATCACACCATTTAAACTTATTCTTTCCAAAAAGTCTGTCAGGCACTTCAATCACAGAGATAAAATCGCCAGAATCATTGTTTGAGTCAAGTCCAGTAGGTGAAGAATTACTTACCACAACACACGTATCACCAGGTGAAGAACCACTTTCCAGAAAACACTCATCACTACTACTTTCTTCGGGTCTGCAATCTTCAATTACTCCATCTGGTTCACTGTCTGAAGAAATGTCACTTGTACTAGAGTCATCGAATTTCATTAATACTATCATTATTTCACTTTCAGTCAGGGGCTGCGAGTATTTATTTTACGATTAGCAGATGCTGTTGCTGCTGCTGCTGCTGTTGCTGCTGATGTTGAACTGTTCATTTCGAGGAATTGTAGCAAGCTACTAGAGAATTGCAACTGGGAAAAATTATCTGGAAAAAATTACCATTTATGAAAAATAAATGCACTTTAGTTACTTATATGTTAACCATAAAATCTAAAACATATTACTACTTACATGCAGACACCTCTCAAAATGTGTACTCTCACTAACACTACCCTGGGGTGCTGGTGTACCCCAACACTCTAGTACAACATCTCTGCATAGAGCAGCTCTCAGTCGCAAATAACAATAAAAACTTCAAGGTCAGGTAGAAAGGTATGTGGAAGGACAAGTCATGGTTGCCAACTTGCTTGAAGATACAACAAAATATTTATTGTGCGGGGTTCTCCAGTACGCCGAGTAGGGTACCTGGGTTAAAATCGACTTCCGATAATAATGTCTCCTATAACTATACATATCTTGCTCCGCACAATGACAGTAGTAGTATATAATTCCTCCGGGCACATCCGGGATTCGGGAGTAGCTCGATGGCTCGACCTTGTATGACGTCACACCAAGGTCACACGGGAGCCATGTTAGATTCCTGACTTCCTGCTCTATCATTCCGGTCACGTTTCCGCCACATTGGATTCCACAATGTTGCTAGCCAGTACGCCGCCACCTTGGACAGCGATCTTGATAATCAGTAAGTCATTTTTAATTCTCTTGCCTTTCGAGGGAGGGTTTTCTCGGAGAGCTCCAATTTTTTCTCTTTTGTAATCTTTCTTTATTTTTACTCCTTTCCTTCCCCCTTCTCCTTTCCTTTTCCCTCATTCTCTCTTCTTTCCTTTCTCTCTCATTCTCTCTTTCTCTCCATTCGGTCATTATTTGTTTACATCGGCTGTTGTTGGAGGCCGCCATATTTGTTACTGCAGGCCACCATGTTTGTTTACATTTACATGGAGGCCGTCATCTTGGTTTTTCGTTTGTCATTTGTTTTTCCCCATAAGTTCTGGCTTTGGCCAATAGGTTAGTCGATCTCGCGTGAACTCTCCCGCCATATTGGTTCTGGAATTGGCTACTAGGGGCGCTGCTTTTTTAGAAATCAAAATACTATCTGGATAGTGCGGGATCAAACTGCCGGACCTTGGGTCGCCAGACTTACGCCTTAGAAGACTCGGCTATCGCTACATACATTGAGACAAGAGTTTATAAGTAGTATATAGCTTGGAGTCGAATAAATAATATCTTGCATATGATTAAAGGAATTACATATTTATTTTTTAATTATCTGAAATTTATTTTTTAAGTGTTTTTGTCAATAATTTTATTACATTATTTCAATTTTTTTCATTGTTACTATTTTGTTTTAACTTAGATATATATTATTTATATTTCACTTGTATAATTTTTTTAAGTATCTTAAATTTATTTAAAAAAAATTTTTGTCAATAATTTTTATGTATTTTCTAATTATGTATTTTTTTATTATTTTGGTTTAACTTACAATTTACTTTATATACTTTTTTTTTTTTAGTATTTTTATTAAACTTTACATCATATCGAGTGAGGAGTCAACGGATTCGTATTTTTCAGACAGATAATAATATGACCACAGAATATATGATTACGTGACCATGACAAGCACCATATTGGGTTCTTTAAAAGCATATTAATAAAACTGTTTTAGTAATTATACGCCAACTGTTTTATATTTTGAACGTTGGTTATTCGCACTTTTTCGATTTTTTTTCATATAATTTAAAATTTTTTTTATATTCGAAACTTCAATATGTAGGGACTTCTATGTTGAACTTAAAAAAAAACCTATATTTCCTACTCCTATGTAATGTAATGTATTGCCTGTGAATTTTTATTTTCCAACACACCATCCCATAAACTGTTCAGTATCCACTCAACCTAACCTAACTTTACCTAACCTTACTTCACCTAACCCAGTCATATTGTAAGAACTCTGAATATAATTTTTTTATTTCTCTCGACATTCAACCGTCACTCTCTAGTCATCGCCAGACCCCTCTTCATTCACCCTCCTTCTTCCAGACTTACTGAACAGTGATATCAAATTGTACTGAATGCCAAAACAGATATAGTAACTTTCAACATGCCATTAGCTTGCCTCATTCATGCTATCAACAATACAGTTCTATATCTAACACCGTACCTCAGACTTACTGATCCATAATAACAGTCAACTATACTGACTACCATTTCCACCCATCTAACTTTGCCAGTTACACATATAAACAAGCCATACCAGCTGCTGAACCAATCAAATATTCCATCAATGCTATCATAAGATATATACTATTCATTTAACCATTTACAACATCCATAGTGTCTCAATTCCCTTCAAACCATCCCACTCATACTAACCAACCATACCAGCTAAGCATTCTACCCTCTCATACTAACTACAAAAAAATTCAAATCACACAATTAAACCATTCTCCTCACAAAATCTAAGCTATACTTTTTTTTCATACTGCCAAAATAACCGAACATGTGATCAGGTTATACCAATCAACCATACAAGCTACCTAACTATACAACCAAGTCATACTTGTATGTGTTCAGCCCCATGCCAAGACTTTGAATATACTGTATTTCTTTCGACATCCACTTAACCTAACCACCATACTTTAGTCATGAATGTAAGAACTTAGAATGTATTTTCATATTGTGTAGGACACAAAATATTTTTAACTTAGTCATGCCCATTCTACCCCATGTCAGGATTTTTGAAAGACATGTTAACCAAACCTGACATATCCAAGGCTCCACATTTAGCACTGCAAACACTACGTGCTCCACACTTAGCATCGCATTTAGCATTGCAGGCACAGCACTTAGGGGTCATTTAAGGCATTAGGGGTCATTAGGAATCATTTAGAGGTCATTTAGGTGTCATTAGATATCATTTGAACTAATTAGGTGCCGTATTGGGGTCATTAGAGTTCATCAGGGATCATTTAGGGGTCATTATATGTCATTTTAGGGTTTTTGGGGGCATTTTGGGGTGATTTTTGAGTCAAGTTGTCAAATAATCAGTCTTGTGAGTGGCTGGTCTGAGAGCAGTCAGCTTTATGAGTTCAAGCTGAGCGACATATATTTTCACATTAATAAGATGATTATTTAGCAGCTATCTTCGGCCATTTTAGAACGAGTACTATAGCCCTCTTACGACATGCACTCTTATTACTTTTTTATTTAAACTGAATTAATAAGTGTGTCAGAGAAGCAGATATACATATTATTATAAGCATATATAAAAATTTTATTCACATATACATATATTCAATATATAGGTCACCACATTCTTTTGCAGAATATCTGCTCTACCAACCAACACAAGACTAAATATACACATACCTCGAACTAGAAGTCAAGTAGACCACAGCCCACAGTTCAGACATCTTGAACAAACCATTGTTAGATTTAAACTCACAACGCTCCCATCATTACATCCGAGGACCAGCTGACCCTGCATGGTAACTGGAGGCTGTACGTGCATCCTGGCCATTTTCGCACCTGGACGATGTCAGATAACCTTATTCAACACTTAGCATTTCTGCTTCCTCTTGGTGTCTGGTAACTGGAGTCTGTACGTGCTTACAAGTCGTTTTCACATCTGGATGGTGTCGGATGACCATGTGCGTAGGAATAGCTGTGTTAGCATTTCTGCAATGAAAGAGTCAGCTGGCTTCACAAGCAAGTACAAACCTGCAACTGAATTGAACACTGGCGCATTTAGATTGGCGGTGGAGTGGGAAAAATTAGCAGAGAGGGGGAAGCTGATATATAAAATTGGAGGTGGAGGCTCGTAGTATCAGTTTCATCCCATCATGTCCGTGCAGTTCCGACCTAAAGATGCAGCCATTTACTCTTATATTACTGTGGGCTACCATCGTGTTCATTTCTGGATACCTGGTATTCCAGAGAAAATACAAGCCTAAAACTGAATTGAACCTTCAAAGGCTCTCCCCAGAAGCAACGACTTCTGGCAACTTCCTAAAAACTGGATCTTATTGGCGAGAAATAACTTCCGCTAAACAAAACGGAAATAAAATTAAAACATTAATTCTCTTTCGAAATAACAAATAAAAGATATAATTATGTTTTAAAGCAAAAGAAAATAATTATACAATCATTTAAATTTAAAAAATATGTTGAAATTAACATATTCAGAACATAACCTCTTATCTCAGAATTCATATCAGTATGTCATAAAGTAACAAAAAAAATTATAGATGAACTTTGGTATGCTGGTTTACAAATAAAAATATTTCATCATTTTAATAAAAGGATTCTTCGTACAGGACGTTCTCTCGTGTCACCGAGCATTTTGAATAAAAGAGATAACCCATCGCATAATCGACACTGGAGACAACCAGTTAGCTATATCAAAGGTAGGCATTCATATTCACAGTATAGTGAGAGAAAGCTGCCAAATAGATCTTAGCTTCCCCTGATACTAAGGTATCAATCAGCATGCTCTATATGAAAACTCTCCCATCGCTCGGAAAAACGTCGTCCTATATTTTTTAAGTCCGAAAGTGAATTAATTTTTTTTATATATTTTCGGGCTTCGAACTCAGGTCCCTACGACATGCATCAACTCTGTAAATTGCTTCAATTTTTTTTATTTACAAATACATTTCTAGTGCACTACACTTCCGATATGGAGGTTCGATTTCCACTATGGTGTTCGAGTCCTAGAAAATGCAAATCTTGGACATTTCTATTTTATTTTAACACAAACACATCTGATGCAATACACTTACGAGAGCTGTTCTGTAGATGTGACTTCGCCAACCTCCCTCGCCCAGCTAACGTGATACACTCACTACAGCTTGACTGATGACGAGTAATGACGTAATTGTGTAATTATTTTTTTATTTATTGATATCAAAAATCCAAATTATTATTTTTTATCTAAGAACTTGTCACATTAACCTCACACTCATCCGAGTACTATAAGCACTAACCCCTACCCTTACCTACCCACCTACCATTACTACTCAGCAAAGAAAAATCACAAAAATATTTAGAAAGATATACCAAAAATCTTAACTCGAACATGTCTATCTACCATCAGGCACCAGCCAAAATCATACCACCCATCAAACAAACCACCTAATTATACCAATTATCCATACCAATATAAATACTGACCACCACACCTCATGCGCACCAAACTATGAATATTACAATTCGAAAACAATTAATATATGAACATTACTAAAAATGTTTTCAAAACTCAGGTCGCTAGTCGAATTGTTAACATATTATCATACCATGATTCCTATATCCGGTGCCTAAAACTTGTATTTAACCTTTTCTTATAAGTTCTTTTAATATTCAGCGAACAATGGGAAAAATTGTCGATTTTTTTTTTTTTAAGTCCGATAAAAGAAATTTATATTTGTTAATTATTTTTCCGGCCTCTAACTGTGGGGAGTTACACAGTACCTCACCTTTGGTGAATCCTTAATTTCATATATCAGGCACACACGAATACTGCGAAAAATTAATGCATTTTTTCTAAGTTCGATAGAAAAAAATCACATTTCTATGGTTTCGGGCTTCGAACTGATGGCCCTATGCTACTCCTAACCAATTGATATTGCCTAAATTTTATAGTTGGTTCACATAAGAACGTAATTAGTATGAAAATCATGTACAATTTTTTTTAGTATTATTATTATTATTATTTTATCTCAAACTCGGCTTGGTATTGGAACAGAGATCTCTAAGTCATGTCAAAAATTTGTCTAACAACTTGTTTCATACACCACACAATTATTCAGTATTTTATTCCAGCGATTTTTAAATAAAGTATTAGTTAGGTTATACTGGAAAGTATTTCTCAATTATTATCAAACTAGTATAATATTTCCTGAAAACATATTTTTAAAAAATTATTATGTACAGGTGCGCAGTAGGTAAGTGGGCTTAACGTCTCGTCGATAGCGAGGTCATTAGAGATGATGCAAGTTGTTCAGAGGAGCAGGAACTTGGAAGGAATCTGCCATGGCCTTTGTTTGGGACCTCATCCCAGTATTCGGCTGGAGTGATTTAAGGAAACCATGGAAAACCGAAACCAGGATTGCCGGATGGGAATCGAACCTGGGTTCTCCCTAATGCGAGTCCAGTGAGTTATCACTGTGCCACCTCACTCGGTTACAGGCGCGAGGAATTAAAAATTCCAAGTCGACCATCATCAAGTGGTGAGAACTCAGGCGGCATGATAATGCATGCGGCACTGACGTCACTGTCAGTCTCATGGGCAGGCAAGGCGATGCACTCTGTGTGTTGGAAGACCCAGATGTATCTTATTTTGCTGATGCGGCTGGCACACAATGCGAGCGTGCCTTGCAGGGAGGTACACATGTGAAATTTCACTGCGTGCATGGGAGAGGTGAAGCTTATGTGACAGAAGAGGTGACATCATGGCTAAATCCAGCAATTAAGTCATGACAGTGTCTGAAGATGTTCTGAGCTAGCATGAAATAAAACTTCATGTAATATTGTAAGTTGTTGTTTGGAATAGGAAGAGGAATATCCTGGAAGTAGAACTTTAGCTGGGCTTCAGAAAAAGTTTGAAGTAACAATGAATGTGCACATAATATTCACGGACGAGTAAGATTTATGTGTTAAATAATTTAAAAAAAGCACATGCTTTACACTTCAAAACCATAAAATTCTGCTTGATATATCTCCCGCATAAGACACTAAAACCCACTTCTCCCAAGTCTTTCAGTTCCATTTGGGATTAACCATTAATAATTAGAAAATATGTATTAAGAAGTTGCACAGCTCTTAAAATATTATCACGAGTAAATTCATTCTCGTTTGACATGTTGGAGAATACTCATGATTTGTACTAGAGAAGGACATATAATGTGTAAGCTAATGAGGTCTTGAGAGCCGATGGGGGTGAAGTGAGGTAAGAATGGAGCAGCACCAGAATAAAAGGGCAGGAAAACGAGAAAACCCGCCGACCAGTGACATCATCGGGCACAATTCCCACATGCAAAAATCCGAGGAGCCACTGCATCGGGAATCGAACCTGGTTTGCTTAGATGGAAGGCGAGTAGTTTGACCACTGTATTACCATGGCCCCATTTTACGCACAGAGACTGATCGAGATACCATTAAGGCACTTATCAGTACTTTGATATCTGTATATTTACAAACATTCACTATGGAACCGCCAATGCTGTTGGTCCACACCAAAACATTACACAAACTAGTAATATCGGAATAAGACTTGCAAGATTGGTGTGTCTTTATTTCTGGAAAAACTATTGTTCTTGTTAGCCTGGTTCGAGCACAAAACTGTTGAGCATGCAGAAGTGGAATTACGTGGTGTGAATAGACATCGACAGGATAGAGACCGAGCTCATTTTTTGCACCAGATACAAAGAATAGCTAACACCTTCTTGTATTGTTAGATATTCGGTGAATTTATTATTCTCGGAGTAATAATGGAAGATAATTGTAATTGGAAGTGTGTGAATGCCAGAAAAATATTGGTTCGTAGTTCTCATATTATCTTGTGTAAAATTCAAAGATTATGTCAACTGTGTAAGAAAGTCCTTGGACAACATGCTTAACTTCAAAGTTTGTATTTCGACAGAAATGTGCGGGACACCTGGACATCATGCGTCCACATCTATGGCCTGACAGATGTGAACCTGTTCTGTGACTGCCACTCTCACCAGATCTCAAGCTCCTCAACTATTTTTTTTTGTGGTGCTAGAAAAAATATGGTGTGCAGGACTCTAGTAATATCTGAGGAAGAACTTACCGCACGAGTAAACAGTCATACTGAGCACACAACTATAGCGTATTCGTGGTAATGTGAGCACTTTATAAATCCATCTCATTTCGAATAATACACTGTCAAAAATAATGGGGAAAAACTTGACAAGTGTAAGGTAATATTCGCAAACTTGTGGGGAGATATATAGTGTTCCTTACAGGTAAAATAAATTTACCACATTCTGGAATAAAATCCCATGTATGGATGGGAAAATTACCTTACCATGCATGAATCTCTTCAGCGCACTCAACGGCTAAGTGGAGGGTTGCCCTTCGTATAATTTTTATGTACTCTACTCCTGTGCTGTTCTCTCGGAATAATATTAAGTTAGGGATTGGGGTTCAAACATGGTTATATCGTAAGTTGCTCGGTACTACTGCAAAAATCCGTACCGAAATTATGATTTAATTCATAAGTAATAAATTTATATTGGTCGTGATATTTAAAATAATAATTTTTAAAATATTTATATTCAAAATAATTATGTTTATTATGACATTTTTTAAACATAGATATTTCCACAGACATGCATACACCCCCACTGAATAACCCACACCCCTGTGACACTCGACAGTGATAAAAGTTCCTACAAGGAACTGACTAGGGTCATATCAACCTTGCAGTGATATGGAGGGTGTAATTAAACAGTAGATTTCAGATCCATAATGCAGGCAAAAAGCATGCATTTTGGCCATAAATACTTAAACATGACAGATGTCTAAAACAACCATCAGCTGACACAGTACTTTGCAAATGGTGGTGGGGGAGTTAATTGACAGGTTCTCTTTGAGTCATTGAGTAATAAGGGCATTTTTGAAAACAAATAATTAAATTAAAAACAACACATAACAAGGATGTATTGTGCCTCAAATTCACCTCATAGGTGAATAAATTTGCTGTCAGTGGTCAGTATTTTTATGCGTGTATGTACCACTATACCTTGATATGGTAATGTGTCTGTAATAATAATTTTGAGAACGTCATTAATTAATTCCAGAAAAAGACCATACTTAGATAATAATATTGTAAAATACTCTTTTTTTTTAAACCAGGACATCACAAAGAAAAACCTACTACTTCATCCTGCTCGAAAATCTGGGAGAAACCCCCAGAACATATTATGATTGTTTATTCACTTAGATAAAACATTAAGACAATTAAAAATTAATTTTTTTACTGTAAAGAATGCATTTACAGGAAAATAAAATTAATTATATTGCAAAGAAATTATACAAGGAAGATATCAATAAAACACTCGAATACATTTGCATACACAAATTATTTAATATACAGTCAATACAGAACACATTCGTAGTTGAAAAAAATTAGTTCTTGTAGTTCCATAGTCAGATTTGGCATGTGTATAGCTGTTCGAAGGACAGAATGGAGTCAGTGATACAAGGAAGAAATAAAACACTAAAATACATATACATACATTATTATATATAACGAGGACGATGAACAGGTGTGCCACCATACGAAAAGTAAAATTCTTGTACATTTCAGGTGACTTCATTTCTAGTCGTAACTTGTCGATTCATGGTCCAAGGGCGAAGCACACCATTTGTGCAGCTGCTGTAGGTTTATCAATGCATGTGTCCAGACAGGTTCTGACCTGTCGCAGAAGTGTCGGTGCTGGTCGTCGTAGAGTTTTGCCAGCTTGCACAGGGAAGGACAGCCATACGCACACTGTACATCGATGATTTCAAATTCGTTTTTGCACAAGTCACTCAGCCATTTCTTCTGCTAGGGCACTGCCACATAAACCAATCCTTGTGGATAGTGCATCAGCAAGTCGCGCAGCACATTTCCCACCTGATGGTACGGAATCTTACCTTCGTCCCACTCTAGTCTGTAGTGGTACTTGGTCAGCCAGTCGTTTGTCTTCTTGCTTTTCTCATCCAAGAGTTTCCACGAATAAGGGGGAGGGGGTGGAAGGAGCACATGCATGTTTTGCCATCGTCATCGTACGTCACTGCGATCTCCGTGAGCACATAGCTGCTCTGGCTCTGGAAGCCTTGCAGATTATACTACATGCTGATAAAAACTGAGGTGAGAAGCAGTGATCATCATGTTTATATATGCTTAGCTCACCATGTTCACCAGTCCCGAAAAACAGTCATAGCTCACTACTCTGTCGTGCTAAATAAAGCAGTAGGCAGAAGTGTTCGTAGGCACATTTTCCTTGGAATTAATTTCTATATGACAATCCACCAGTTCTGAACTGGCTCGTTTTGTTTGGATGTGTCGAAGACCAGCAATGGCGCCATTCCACGGAATCTTTCTGCGCCCGTAGGAGGAGGCTTGAAACTGAGTATACAGATAATATGTCAACGTAAATCCTTCTTGATTGAAAGAAACGTTCAAATCTACGTATGGATAGCTTTCACTATTCAGAAATATCTTTACGCTCTGTACTTTGCAGTGGCCGAAGGTCAATTTCTCTGCTGAGATGTTGTTTTGCTTGGTCGTTTGAAATGCCAGTATGACATAATGTGGTTTTTCCATGCTTGAAGAAGTCTTCACAACACAGTGGTTCCTCATGGTTCCTGAAGGTTATGTCGATGATTTTTTCTTTCTTGATGTAGTTCAGTAGCTTCATGCATTCGCGGATGCTAGGAGTCACATGGGAAAGAAACCAGTCTATGTTGGTCAGGGTTATGGCGACGAGCTGTAGATTTTCTCCAGCTCCCAACACTGCATCAAGATGTGAGGTGGCTAGCATTATCACCAGTCCTTGCTTGGCTCCTATTATCTTCCTATAATCTTCAGTGAAACCAACTAGCGTCGATAGTGGCACACTCGCCGTGAACTTGCGAAGATAGGAACTTTGTAGCAATCTTCCATTCCCCAGCTGCCATTTTTATCGGTCAAGAATGTTCGGCGTGAGCGAGAGGTAATTTTTTATGGTGGTAGTTATGGCCACATCCCGTGCTTTGTCAATAGTAACACCGTTCATTTTATACATTACTCGCTCCATGGAGTGAAGTATACTATTGCGAACGAACACAGTTGTGGTGGGGTGGGCCCCATCCTCTTTCGTGAGTGTACCTTGGATGCGTAAGAATGACTGTGAAGGCAGGGTGTAGATATCTTGGCGCTGTATCGGGATTCGAACCTCATGCCCGAGGGCATAGGGGCTATACAGATACGGCTGGTAGCAATGCAGCTCAAACTTGTCGATGCTGTTGTCAAATTCTGCCCATTGGGTGACATTCAGTATGTTGTCGTCTTCTATGCCTGCTCACTTTCAACCCTAGGCTATGTAGAAACTGTTCGTTGCAAGTGTTAGCACGTCGGTGTTTCGAGCTCTACTGGTCTCTGGTTTGGTGCTGCGCTTGAATTTATACACGGTATGCCTAACAAAACTCAATCCCATCATTTCAAGTGCAAGCCCAAAGTGATTTATTAGTTTCTGAAGTCTATCTGTTTATTTTCCTGATCGACAATT
The DNA here is from genome assembly GCA_029891345.1 of Dryococelus australis. Lineage (NCBI taxonomy): Eukaryota > Metazoa > Arthropoda > Insecta > Phasmatodea > Phasmatidae > Dryococelus > Dryococelus australis. The sequence continues at coordinate 240,082,312 of CM056993.1, forward strand.
TATACGACTAATTCGTGTGTGCTCTTAGCGATCACAGGAACATAAATGATGCTTTTTGTAACTTCGACCAGTTTATAACATGTTGTGGCCGTCTGCACGAACTTATGCAGTGTAATGATGGTTTTACCATTGACATAGCAGCCGCTCGCCAAATTACAGTTTATGTGTTTCACGTTCGCTGGAAATATGTTAACCACCCTCGATGTTTCGTGCATTTTACCAGATTTGTAGATTCGCATCTTAAACCCCAGCATTGTTCGATGGCATCCAGTCTCGTAAAGTCGATATCTGCATTGCAAAATATTTCTTCCTTTAGTGTGTTTTGGTTACAGTGTAGTTCGAAAGTCACATCTGATGGCATGGCTTTCTTGATGGAATTAGCGATGCCCTTCAGTTCATATGCACCATAGGTTAGTTTGCAATTTTTTAGGTGCAGTCATAGTTCGGGTGGAGGATGTGAATGTTATAATAGTTTGCATGTTTACCCTTTTTTGCATACGCTACCCAGTGCGTGCCAGGCCAGGTTGCCGTGTCCAGTTTAATTATGGCACACTCATTACATTTGGTCTAGAAAGGAAAGCATCTCGCATGAACACTCCTCTAAGATTAGCTATCTTCAATTTTCCTGCAATAAGTTCTAAATCCATGTTCATGTGTGGCTGTTACGGTAGAGATTTCATTAGCCCCTTCTCCGGCTGCAATGCTTTTTCTTCCTCGCACCTCCTCCTTGGTAGGGTGGTCATACGTAAAGCCCTTTGCCATTTTTTAACCTATGGCGATAAGAAGTTTACAGTTGTGGTGATGGTTTTCCTCCAGTTGCTTACGTTTGTTCGAGGCTCGTTTCACTACACTAACAATATTCGTTACGGCCCCAAAGATACCACTCAGAACATCAATTGCAGATATCAAGGCAAGAAGGAATCCTCCCTTCTTTTTCTTCCCTCTCATTTTGGAACTTCGTCTTGCTTTCTTCGCTCCCATACCCATGTTCACCTTGGCTTTCATTTCGTTGGAAACACCCCACACAGCTATTTTTTCACCAAATCCGGTATCTGGCGATTTTATTATCTCGTCGGCCTTCTGTGCAAGTATCTTGTCTGCCTGGAGCCTGATTTGCATATCTTTGTGCTGGGAATAAGCAATATTGTGCCACTTACACACCTCATACAGCATGTTGATGACCTTATAGCAATGTGCCAACCTTTTGACTAGCTTGGTTCCTAGCCCACAGAATCTGTATCCAGGAATGTGTGGCTCGAACAGTAGACTGTTGATCAGCATATCGATGATACCACAGCCAGATTTCGACATCTTTACCTTACGATGCATTGAATAAGACTGACCTGAAACATATCAATATGGCCCTTTTATACTTTTTTGTTTCAGTGTCATTCTAGACTTAAAACAGTACAGACATAAAATACCAAAGCTGCATATGCTGTGCCGCTCCTGCGTTAAAGAATTCACAGCTTTGCAGAATTTATGACGACATGAAACAACGACCTTCAGAATGAAAATTTCGAGTGTGACATTTCAGTGCAATTTCTACAAGAGACAATTTTCTTGTAGGGATGCATTAAATACACATTAAAAAACTTGTAGCACTGGTTCTCCACCTCAACCTGTGTGCTGCATCATCACATGGCCATCGGGTTGCGGCAAGACATGTGTCTTACTGAGCCTGCTGAAAGAATCGATCGGTTTTTGGTTCGAGAATGTGTACCTGAACTCTAAATCACTTCAGCAACCGAAATACCAACAATTGGCACTAATAATCTAGACCTTGGAAGGCTTGGGTTATTTCCCATGCAGCGATAATGAAGCCATCGTGCTGCCGAGCGAAGCACTGACAAACTCGATATTTGTCTTTGATGACATTGCCTGAGAGAAACAGACTTGTATTCAAAAGTACTTTAGCATGGGAAAACACGCGTATGTTGGCTGTGTATACCTCGGACAGACTTATTCGCGCATACCCAAGCAACTGCTTGACGAGAATGCCAATGTGTTGGTACTGTTTCGCATGAATCATATGTACTTGCGGCATGTGTATGACGACCACATCAATATGGTACATGATGTTTGCAGAGTTTAATGATATGTGTGCCTTGTGCTGGAAAGAGAAATATGGATTTTTAGTGACTGTAAAAGACTGGCCTCTATATAATGGCAGGTACAGGTCTGGCTGCGATCAGTTTATAGCAAGACACTGACCATGAGTCACAATACAATTTCCAAGTTCAGAAATGGTCTGCGCTCCCATGATGATGATGGACATGTACTAACGAAAGCTCACCTTGCCGATATTCGCAGGGGTCGGTTGCTTCTTGGAAAAAAGATTGCGATTGTGAAAAAATGAAGTGGTGGAAGATATGGTGGCTATCGACCGGCACATAGGGGGCGTGGAGGCAAGTATAGTAGACCTGATCAATGTGTCGAATGCACAGAGACAGGAAGAATCTAAATATGTTAACAACCCAACTGGCTTCCAAAACCGATGTTGCGAGCCATAGCAAGACGGTTCTGGATGTGTGCATCGACAGACTAGAAAGGATCGAAGATTTACTTATCTCAACACGAGAGTTGATATACTTATATATACCTGTGTAGTTGTGTGTTTATTCCATTATATGAATGATGATGGACCAAACTGAACTGATGACTGAGCTGTAGCAAGCCATCAAAGATGTTCGCACGAAATATCTACTCGCGAATAGTTATAAACTGGTTATCGAGAATCGAAGGGAAGAGGCTTACAAGCTGATAACCACCCATCTCGACGAACTTGGTCGGCAACGGAATGAGGAAATTTTGCCTTGGACAGATATCAAACATGAAATCAAGGTGGAAAGCCTAAAGCCAAAATCCGATTACGTGGTGCGCATCTCCGAACAGTATGGAATATTCCATAAAGGCTTCGGCCACAACTGGTCGGCAGAATTGTACAAGGTAGTTCTCATACAACATTGGTATCCATGCATGTATTACCTGGAGAACCTACGAGATAAACCCATCGTCGGAGGCTTTTATGCAGAGGAGATCCAGCCTACGAAGTTTCCAGATGTGTATTAGGTGGAAAATTTGTTGAAACGACGTAATGGACGTGTGTACGTGAGGTGGCTCGACACTCGAAGCATGACGACTGATGGGTCGACGAGGGTCTGAAGTAGGACTTAGTAATGTTTTAAGTAGTAATATGTACATTGTATTTTTTAAAAATTAAAGTGGGTTTTTACTTTACTATGCATTCATTTTATTCTTCCCTGCCCTTATATGTCATAATGGGTTGGAGATAGCTAGCTCTGTGAAGTTGCAGAAATGCTATCACAGCTATTCTAATGCACATTGTCATCCGAAACCATTCAGGTGTGAAATGACTTGTAAGAACTTAGAGATTCCAGTTACCAGACACCAAGGGGAAGCAGAAATGCTATGTGCTGACTAAGGCTATCTGACATCATTAAAGGTGCGAAAACGGCCAGGAAGCACATACAGATTCCAGTTATCGTGCAGGTACAGACTTGCTCTTGACATTCAAAAGGTTAGCTGGTCCACAGATAAAATGAAGGAGGCTATGTGAGTTTAAATCTAACAATGGTTTGTTCAAGATTTCTGAACTGTGGGCTGTGGTCTACTTGACTTTTAGTTTGAGGTATGTGTATATTTAGTCTGGTGTAGATTGATAGAGCAGATATTCTGCCAAAGAATGTGGTGATCTATTTATTGAATATATGTATATGTGGATAAAAATTTTATATAAATTCTTACTAATGTGTGTATCTGCTTCTCTGAAACACTTATTAATTCAGTTTAAATAAAAATTAATAAGAGTGCATGTCGTAAGAGGACTATAATACTCGTTCTAAAATGGCCGACGATAGCTGCTAACTAATCATCATTGCCCTTCCAATGAATAAGATCTTATTGTTATGAAAATATATGTCGCTCAGCTTGAACTCACAAACCTGACTACTCTCAGACCAGCCACTCACAAGACTGATTATTTGAAACCTTGACTCAAAAATCACCCCAAAATGACCAAAACATGACACCAAAATGACCCCTTATGACTGCAAAATGACCACTTATAACCACTACATAAGCCCTAATGACACCTAATGACCCCTAAATGACCTAATGACCCCCTAATGACCCCAAATGACCCACAAATGCAGTACCTGCAATACTAAATGCGATGCTAAGTACAGAACACATAGTGTATGCTGTGCTAAGCGCAGAGCACGTAGTTTATGCAATGCTAAATACGGAGCCTTAGATATGTTAGGTTAGGTTAACATGTCTTTCAAAAGTTCTGACATGGAGTAGAATGGGCATGACTAAGTTAAAAATATTCCGTGTCCTACACAATATGAAAATACATTCTAAGTTCTTACGTTCATGACTAGAGTATGGTGTTTAGGTTAATTAGATATCGAAAGAAATACAATATATTCAAAGTCCTGACATGGGGTTGAACACATATAAGTATTACTTGGTTGTGTAGTTAGTTTGTATGGTTGATTGATATGACCTGATAACGTGTTCGGTTGTTTGGCAGTATGAAAAAAAAAAGAATAACTTAGATGGTGTGAGGAGAATGGTTTAAGTGTGATTTGTTTTTTTTTTTTAATGTAGTTAGTATGAGAGGGCGGAATGCTTAGTTGGTATGGTTGGTTAGTGTGAGCGGGATTGTTTAATGGGAATTAAGACGATGTGGATGTTGTAAATGGTTAAATGAATAATATTTATCTTATGATAGCATGGATGGAGTATTTGATTGGTTCGGCAGCTGGTATAGCTTGTTTATATGTGTAACTGGAAAAGTTAGATGGATTGGAATGGTAGTCAATATAATTGTTTGTTATTATGGATCAGTAAGTCTGAGGTACAGTGTTGGATATGGAACTGCATTGTTAATAGCATGAATGAGGCAAGCTAACTGCATGGTGAAAGGTACTGTATTTGTTTTGGTATCCAGTACAATTCGATATGGCTGTTAAGTAAGGCTGGAAGAAGGGAGGTGACTGAAGAGGGGTCTGGCGATGACTTGAGTGTGATGGTTGAATGTCGAGAGATATAAAAAAATTATATTCAGAGTTCTTACAATATGACTGGGTTAGGTGAAGTAAAGTAAGGTAAAGTTAGGTTAGGTTGAGTGGTTACTGAACAGTTTATGGGATGGTGTGTTGGAAAATAAAAATTCACAGGCAATACATTACATTACATAGGAGTAGGAAATATTGGTTTTTCTAAGTTCAACATAGAAGTCCCTACATACTTAAGAGCGGAATATAAAAAAAAATATTATTATTAAATAAAAATTGAAAATGAGCGAATAACCAACGTTCAAAATATAAAACAGTTGGCATATATTTGCATAATAAAAAGTATAGATTAAAAATACTTAGAATAAATTTAAGATACTTAAAAACATATACATAACTTAAATATAAATAATATGTATGTAAGTTAAAGCAAAATAGTAAAAATAAAGGAAAATAATATAATAAAAAAGTATTGATAAAAAATATTTAAAATAAATTTAAGATACTAAAAAAAAATATAAGAAATAATAACAACATAATAAAAAATTATTGATTTGTATATAAACTTAAAAAAATTATTGATATGGAAATTAAGTACATTAAAAATCATATAGTAAAAAATAGGAATGTAATGCCTTTAATCATAGGCAATATATTATTTATTCGTCTCCAAACTTTATACTATTTATAAACACTTCTCCCAGTACATGTCACAATAGCCGAGTGGTCTATAGTGTAAGTCTGGCGACCCAAGGTCCGGCATTTCGATCCCGCTCTATTCCAGGTGGTATTTTGAGTTCTAAAATAAGCAGCGTCCCCAGCGGCCTTTTCCAGAACCAATATGGCGGGCGAGTGCACGCGAAACCGACTAATCGAAATAAAGCGGCACCAGTGCTCCTAGGTATCAATGCCAGAACCAATATGGCGGCGCCTCTACTGGCGAAAGCCAGAACTTATGGGGGAAAATAGATGACAAATGAAAAACCAAAATGACGGCCTCCATGTATATGTAAACAAATATGGCGGCCCCCAGCAACAGCCGATGTAAACAAATACTGAACGAATGGAGAGAAAGATAATGAGAGAGAAGGGAAAGAAGAGAGAATGAGGGAAAAGGAAAGAAGTAGGGAGAAGTAAAGGGAGAAAGAGAAAGAAATAATGCAATATAAAAATAGGAGCACTCCAAGAAAACCCTCGGAATGCGAGAGCATGAAAAATGACTTACTGTTTACCAATATGGTGGCGTACTGGCTACAAATATGGCGGTCCGAGCTGGCGACGTACTGGCTTCAAATATGGCGATGTACTGGCTAGCAACATGGCGGAGTCCAATATTGCGGACATGTGACCGGAATGATAGAGCAGGAAGTCTGGAATCTAACATGGCACCTGAGTGACGTTGGCGTGACGTCAGTCAAGGTCGAGACACCGAGCCACTCCCGAATCTCGGATGTGCTCGGAGGAACTATATACTACTAATACTGACATATATACTCTCGATTAAGTTCGCAGCCAGTTAAAAAGTTACTGTTTGTTGTTTTATACATACAAGAACATAAATTTGTGTATTTTGAAAACATTTACTTTTATAAAAATTTCGCCGATTTCCCTTGGATACGGCATGAGTAAAGTGAAACGATCCGTGGAAATGTTTAATTCACATATGGCGGAAAGATACACAGTGAGTAGAATAGTAGATCCTAAGAAGTGCTTTAAAATGCTCAGTTAATCGATATAGACTATTTGTGGTTTATTCACACTTTTTTAATTGTCCCTATGATCACAAGCGTTTCATCCTTTTGTTAACATGAATGTATCATATTGTTGATTATTTTGTAGTTGTAATGCAATATTTTATTACACTGAGTGCACACCAATTCTATGCGTTTTCCCTTTGGTGTAATTTTCTTGACTCGGTCAAGCTTTGTTTGCATGATGTGCAGGAATATCCTGGAAGTAGAACTTCAACAGAGCTTCAGAGTGTGAAGTAACCGTGAACTATGGCAATAACTAATGATATCATGTCAGTCACCATTTCTGACTCTTACATCCAACATGAATGTCACTGAAAGTTGGGACCGCTGTGGTGCAGTGGTCAGACTACTTACGTCCCACCACGGCGAAACCCGTTCGATTCCCGGCGGGGTCGCTCGCGGATTATCGCAAGTCGGAATCGTGCCGGACGATACCGCTAGTCGGCGGGTTTCTTCGGGTATCTCTCGTTTACCCGCTCTTGCATTCCGACGCTGCTCTATACTCACCTCTCTTCATCTTCGTGAGCTCAAGACTTCAATGCTAAGAGCCGCCCAAATCTCTCCACTCCATCTGAAACTTTACTAAAGGCTATTCGCGCTAAAGCGAACACGTTTGAACTCAACCTTAGAAAAAAGTCACTGGCCCTGCCTGCATATATTTTAACGGGCGCAATGAGTAACATGTGTCCAGTAAAGATGGTAACGATCGAGGGAAAGTAGTTCTATATATTAACGTAGAAAAAAAGTGTTAGGTAACCATTTGTGATAACTTAAATTATTTCTCTCGCTTTCTGTATTTTTTAATACATCGGAGAATAAAAATGATCAGATATGTACAATATTTACTTTTCTAATTGTTTCGCAGTTTCACTCGACTGCCGCATGGACAAAGTGTCGAGGCCCATACCAATGTCAATTTTACATAAGGCGGAAGAATACACAACGTTAATACAAGTAGATCCTAAGCAGTGCTTTCAAAAGTGTTAATTTTACTGTGAACATCCTATAGTTAAATTTGGCCTGAAAATGATTGAATTGGTTGATATCTTTCTTAAGAGTGCTAGCAGAACACTGTAAATACTTAAATATACGCGGTTCATGATAAAGTGAGCACTTTTTAAAGCCCTTATCAATTTTACCTTTCATCCAATTTCCATCTTCCTGCTGCTTATTAATATAAACATAGCAATGTGACCAATAAACACAGTGAATACATTTCACCACCATTAAAATTTAATGCCTGATGCGGCAATATGATGTATTTATTAGGGGTTAATGCTTGTTGGGAGGGCCTTAAAAAGTGCCCACTTTATCGTGAACAGCCTATAGCAATGTTTGACTTAATTTCAAGAAAATTTTTAATTAATTTTTTTTTTTTTTTTTGTCTTTTGGACAAACATTTTCCAACTACTTTCGAAGCTTTCCTTCTAAATGCAACTCCGAAGTATTGAAATGTTCATCCCATTAACGTTTTATCATCAAGAAGGTACATACTTATTATTAATGCCTGTGTATTTGGTTCCTCGTGACCTATTGGTTAACGGTTTAATAAACTTCTATATTCTGTTTGTTCCTCAACGATTAGTGTTTTCGACGGCTGAGATTGTAAAGTAGCCACACTCGTGGTGCTAGAAGACCGAAACTTTCGAAATTTCCGAAAAAGGTTTTTGTTCTCCTTGTGTTGTATTGCACTATAGATAACAGCGAATCAAACACGTGGCCTGTAAGGGATGTTTCGCCACACTGCTCACCTCGCGGCGAGACGTAAATTGTAGAGTTGGTCACTGCAATTTTCGGATGACATTAGTTGCAGGTTGAGCTCGCGTGTTCACTTCATCACGACAAGGCGACCTGACCCGGACGCCTTAGGCTGTGTAGAGAGAGGTCCTGGCCCGCGTAAACACAGTCGCATTAGTCACGTGTCACCCTTCTGTGGGAGACACAACACTGCTAGTTACGATTCCTTCCTTTCTATTCTTTTTACCTCTGGAAATGTCACTGGGTGTCGCGAAGCGGTGCCGCCACGTTAACTTTCTCAACAGAACGTGAAAACTCCACACAAGTCAACTTACAAACACTGCTTACATAGGGGAAAAAATTGTACTTCTCACAAACAGTTCTACTTATTACTAATGATTGGATTACTGCATCGCATCATTAGAACACACTGTTTTATAAAACATGCAAAATATTTTATGCATCTCCATTTTTAGTTTTGCACATTTCACACTAACATTTTGTGAACTTTGCCCTAATATTTTTTGTATAGCGTTAGGAAAGTGATCGTGTCTACTCTAGTTGCCAATAATTGTTTCTAAAGTACACATTTTTTTACAGTGTAGGCCAGTAAACAATGTTGTGAACTTTTATTAAAAGATCATTAATTTTAAAACTTTGTAATTTTGAGTGTGTTTTGTTACAAATTTTCAGACACCTTTCGCATACTAATAGCAGTTGGGAGCTATCATTAAATGGCTGAAACAATATTTTCCGAAACATTTTAGGTAGAAAAATATTATGTTAAATAACTCTGTAGTCGTACACAAAGTGTGATCACGCATAAATGGATGTGAAAATTACCTTACGACGCGTGCATCTCTTCAGCATTGTCTAAATGGGAGGACGGCTGCAAGAAACAGACCTTTAATGACGTAATATTCACTGCTGTCGTCACGCAGTCGTAGTGGTGTACTGGACAGCGCATCGGCATATCGTGATGATGTAACGTGGATCGCGCCCACCCACCAGCAAGTGTCGAGGATTTTACGGTTGATGTTTCGGTTACTATTCGTCACATGATTATAGGTGATCAAAATTAACAGTACTAATTTTCCCGGATATTTTAAATATAATAATAAATAATAAATATAATCGCCACGCGCATGCGCATTTGAAATACTGGTGGCGCTGGCAGGCGGTTCACAGTTGACTAGGCCGTGTCCGTTATTACCCGCCGTAACCGCAAACTGCCGCGGTAATTATACTGCCCGCCCGGCCGGAGAATATTTTTTGTTACCTCTACGGCCTCGCTGTTATGCCCAGCGTTGCTATTTCCTCCGATGGTGGCAGGTTCCTCGTTATTGCGCTCTTCGTTTCCATGGTTCTTACGGTGTTCCTTAATGCTTTGGTTTTGAAAGCGGTGTTAGTTTTTACCAACTATATGGAAGCAGAATTAGGAAAAGAGCGACGTAGCAGGTTATATATTTTTGAGGGGATGCAATATATTATTATTATTTACAGAGTACGCTAGGGAAATAAAATTTAATGATTATAAATTAAATGAAACCCATGAAATAAACTGTAAAAATAGATAAGAAGAATTTTTATTGTTTAACATCTAAGAGTGTGATTTTTCATGTTTTTCCTATTAAGCCCCTGCCACGCTGTCAAATTTTTCCGTCAAACTGCTTCCAATAAGTTTGATAAAATACAGTTGGACAGGTATGACGTCATCGGAACGGCATGAACGCCGCCATTTTTGTCTGAAAAAGTTGAATGGCTTAAGTTTCCATCAAACATTTGAAAATTGAACCGGTTATAAAATTTATTTGATGTTTGATGGTCTCAGCCAATCAGAACGGTGCACGACAAAAATGAACGTCAAGAATTTTAAAATAACGAACAATTGCTGGAAACGGAGTAGGTAAGTTATAAAGATAATTAATTTATGTACATGAGGTCTAGGCCTGAATGCTTTTTTAAGTTAATATTGTACATAATATTACAAACTCAGAGGCATTTATTATTTATTTGTGCAGGAAACATATCTTATAAATAAAATTTTAATTTAGTAAAGAAATGAAAATTAATTACAATATTACTTACATTTCTTCCTGTAATGGACCGCATATAAAAACAAAAGTAATCTCTCACTATGAAAATGACTTTATTTTTAAAATAATATTTCAAATTAGATTTCCCAATAAAAAAATTGACAGTGTGATACATTTTCAAACACAATCAAGACTATTTGATAACATTTGTTGGAAGAAATAATTTTATGGCAGTATTTTATCCTAAAATTTTATTGCAAAATATAGTTGAAAGCAAAAATTCGATAGTGTAACATAGGCTGTATAAACGAGTGCAAGTTTGGCATCGGATAATTGACTAATTATTACAGTTACTATTGACAATAATAAATCATTTACCTGCATTAAATTCTTACATAGAGCGAAAAACGTAAAACCTGTCGTATAAAAGTGGAAGTACAGCAGTTTATTGTAGGTGGCGTGACTCACCGTGCTCACGAGATCCATAGACAAACAGTATCCAATGGCTTGTGGTGAAGTAAGCATGACTATTTTCGGCATGAATTTTGCCAAGCGACAGTCGTAAGCGAAAAAACCATTAACTCTTACAACGTGCCGGCAGTACATTTATCTATAGGCTGTTCACGATAAAGTGAGTACTTTTTAAGACCCTGCTAAATTTAATTTTTCAATTAATTTATACCTTTCCTCCACTTTTCAATGTAAACAGTGCAATATGACTAATAACCACAGTGTATACATTTCATCACACTCAATAGTTAACATCTGAGACTGCAATTAAATATATTTATTAGGGGTTAATACCTTTTGTGAGGGCCTTAAAAAGTGCTCACTTAGCCGTTAACAGCCTATACAAGAAAACATACACGAGACGAAGAGTGAATGCCACCTTCAAGAAATCACGCATGATATAATATTTATTATATGGTAGCACTACAATATATTTAAAAACTACTTTTTCAGACTGTGTAATCTTAAAACATACTACCCGGATATGAGGGTAACCACGATAAGAGTCTGTTATGAGCTTCACTACAGACATATCATCAATAAAATGAAAGGGCCACCGCATAAAGTCCCCTAAGTACACGCAGCACTACGCGAACACTACATGCCAGTTCAAAGCCCTGCGCGTAGCGGCGATGGCGCACTTGTAGAGCTATTCTGACCTTCAGAAGCAAAAATAGCTGCAGGTAGACGATCATCTTTTCAATTATAATTACCTTAAACTCTTGATTAGTTTCTGCACAGCATATAAGAAGAAAATTTATAATGATTTTCCTTTCGGAAAGTACAGTAGGAAATTTCCCTGTTTGCATACAAATCACAGCCCTGGAAATAAACTCGTGTGATAACCATGTTGTACAGAACTGTTTTTCAACTGCACTGCAAGCTTAAAGTGATAATTAATTTTCCCTATTTAATTAAAGATGGCCAAACCAATTTTTTTTTCAATGTGTGCTTCTAGTTGGCCATTTTTTTTTCAGTACATTATACTGATCAGATAACGCTTGATTGATGCCCGGTTGCACCATCGTGGTTCGAAACTCGATCCGAGATCAGATATAAGATCGACACAGAAAACTGTTGCACCATTCGAGTTCAGAGCTGGACTGGAGATCGAGATGAAGTTAATCTCGAACCGCCGAAATTGGCGATTCGAAATCTCGATCCGAGATCAGCAGCCATCGTCGACAATGTAATTTGAAAATATGTCAACAGATAGAACTACACTCGATTGTTTTCTTGGGAAATTAAAACAACATTATAAGCACTTGAATATTACTCAGTAAAATTCGTACAACAATAATTCACTTAAAACAGATAAAACATCGCACATCTAGTTCTATAGTGAAAAATATCCGACTTCTATGACGTCATATACATATTACGATCCCGATATAAAAATTTGTCCCATACTTATCTCGATCTCTCACTTTGGAACCAAGATCGACGAATCGGAGATACAGAATCATGAAATTTCGTTGGTGCAACACTTTTACATTGGAACTAAGATCAAACTGGATCCTGGTTCAGAACTAGGATCATTCGATCTCTGATCAGGGAAGAGGTTGCTTCAACCGGTCATGAGACGAGTAGTTTAACCTGACTTAGCGTAGAGTTAAATGTAAGGCTCAGCGAGGACAGAAACCTCGCGTGGAGCAAAAGGGTAAAAGCTGGCTTGATCCCGACACTCAGTATGTATGTGTAGGGACTGACGAAAGCACGTCCTATCGATCCTATTGGCTTGAGGAGTTTTCAGCAAGAGGTGTCAGAAGAGTTACCCGCGGCCATCGAGACCATGGGTAAGCACGATGATACATACGGAACGGATTGCTTACTGCTGTGAAGGCGCGTGTATATCTCGACTGACATCTTTCATATTCAGATCTAGTGTGCACAATGTTACACAACGCACCGCAAGGAAAAATATTCTGTCAGTAGTGTACACTACCTGCCTCTAACTGGTGTTAAATGTGCGTAAACTATGATATCGTTATGAACTGCACGTGCTTCGCATTAATCACTAAAGCCAAACACTAAAGGTGTTAGCGATTTCAAGCTACCGTGGTCCTGCGAGCACGGAAACAGATTGCTGGGTGTTTTTGAGTCTGGACGAGAGCTTAAAAAGTATTTAGCGGTTTTAAGGCTGACCCGCAAGCTACATGAAGCCACTTCATTTTGTATCACTGGAAAAAAGATAGCAACAAAATTTGTAATTTCTGTTTTTTTCTGCACATAAATCAGACAACATTGGATTCTGTCTCAGACCCTGACAATATTACGCAATCACAAGATTTTTTTAAAGTTCCTCCGAGGTTAACCATTTTCGTTAACAGCACATGTGGACTACGTGCAGGATATCTTAAGGGGAATGGTGCATGGCAGTAGTACATTTACCCAATTTTCGATATACCGTAAATCGTTTTCCAAAAGAGTTTGTTGAAATGTTTGGCTCAACAAGACGTAAATAATAATTTCCAAAACATTTTTATGTTGTTGGATTTTCACTGCCTTCATTATTCTCGGAGCACTGATGGAAGAAATTAAAGGATTTTTTTTTCTTATCTTCAATCAGAGCTCCGAGAGTAACAAACGCAGGGAATTTTCAACCATGTAATAAGATGTTCAAAATTTTTATTTACGTCTTTTCGAACCAAAATTCCGAAAAATCTCCTGTAAAACAAATTCTGACAAAAATTATATAAGTATACGATTTCCGTGCACATTTGCCCTTAAAGCGTGACAACCGCTGGTAGTGTACTTGAACAAGGGCAGCGATAAACAGTACGCAACAGGTGAGCTGGAAGATACGTATTATGTTTCTCTTGTACACTGCTGTATAAAGCTCCCTCGAAACCCGTCTTTAGCATTTCGCAGCAGTGTGACGTGACACAGACATTCACATATCTTCTGCGCATGTATACTTGCGCTCCCTTGAGAATGCAAACTTGTTGTTCTAAACGCTTTCAACCGGCATGAGACCAATTCAGCCGCCAAATTGGTTTGCGGTAACGAAACACAGTGCTCTGTTGGCTCAAGTACAGTACGCGTCAGAAATTTTTTCTCATTTGCAACACTTTTAACCGTTACTTGAACGGCGATTAGCAGTTGTGATATAATTGCAAAAATCACGAACCGAAATAATTATTCAATTGAATATCTGAACGTCACAAAATCTGAGAATTAAATATCGTTACAAAAGAATATATGAATTTACAATAAAAAACTACACACTCAGAGGACAAGATGAACAACAAACTGAAAATGGTACAGTCTGTATAAGTCCTGTCGTTGGAAGGCATGTGTGGACAGCTAGTACGTAGTGTGACGACCAATAACCACAAGCCTAATTTCTCTCCGCTCGGTGTCAGTTCTTTCCTCAATATGTCCAAAAACGCATAGTGGCTCATGGTACTATCTATGAAATGGAGTTTACCCACACACGAGGACGCCATACAACAAGGACCTACCCCCGTCGTGTTTCACCGTTGGCCAAAGATTTCTTTCTGCAAGCTCCGTGCTTGACTTGTGCCAGGCAGTGACCTTCCCATCTGATGCAAACATATTGAATTTACTTTCATCGGTGAATATTACTGTTTTCCAGTGGTCAAATATTATCAGCGTGATCTGTGACAAACTGAAACGTGAGACGTTTGTTCTTCTTGCTGACGTATGGTACATTGCGCGCTACTCGACCATTGAAGTCCTCCTTACGAAGGACTATCCTCGCGTTTTCTGGGCAGGCTTTCTTAACCGAGACGACTTCTGCTTCCTTGGCAAGATTTGGTTCACTTAATGTGGGATTCTTCTTTATCAGACGTGGAATCCATCGCTCGTCTGATGCAGTGAATGTTTTTCTGGAACTACTATTCTCTTTGCTCTCTATTCTACTATACTGACGAAAGCGATGAACGATATTTTGCACGGTAGAATGATTGCGATTCACAATATTTCCGATCTCACGCAGAGATTTATCCCTTTGGTAATGCATAATGATGAACTTTCTCACCACCACAGACGTCTGACCTCTTTCACGTTCCATATTAAGCTACGGAAGCTTACTTGAATGTAATACACTGAACGAATGTATGCGTGGTTCAGATTGCGCGAGCCCGACCTTGCATGCTTGGTAGTCCAATGTGATATGTATTGTCACTGTGGCGTTCAATCCGCGGTTGTTTTAGCTTTTTACATTTTATGCACATGTAATCATAGAAATGATGAGTAGCTTTATAGATCCTTTATATATATATATATATATATGACTCACAGTGAAAGTTGTATACCTAGTACGGAATGCGATTAGATTGGAAATTAATATTTTCTCTAAATTAAAATTACTGGTAATCCAGTTTATTTAATATATATATATATATATATATATATGTGTGTGTGTGTGTGTGTGTGTGTTATGTTATGTATTAAATAAACTGGATTACCAGTAATTTTAATTTAGAGAAAATATTAATTTCCAATCTAATCGCATTCCGTACTAGGTATACAACTTTCACTGTGAGTCACTGTAGGTAGTATTCTTTACTAATTATATGTTATTTCTCACAAATATGAAATCATTTTGCCAATAATATTTTTAAATGACATAATCGCTTATGTAGATAGCTAATATTATGGATTTAGCAACGTGGAACCACCCACTAAGTGTTGGATATTATAGCACGCTAGTACACTTATTCTAAACACGTATGAAACATAGTACATTTGAGTCATCAATACATTGGTGTGATATCACAAAAAAATAGCCTACAGAGGGAAATAATATTTTGAATTTCTTTTTTATATGGTTCTGTTCAATACACTATTCAATATTATCACTACAAATAAATAGCCTACAGAGAGAAATAATATTTTGAATTTCTTAATTCTAATGTCGTGTTAGATACACTATTCAATATTTTCACTAATCATTTATATCTAACAAAACGGGAAAAAATAATCTCTAACATTTCTTAAATCCAGTGCCCTGTTATTCACACACCATTCGCAATTTTCACTGATCACTTATGTCTTGTTAAAAATCAGCTACACCATTAAACCCTTCGTTGTCAGTGACAATGTTTTTATCTGCAATAAGAGGATGATAAAAGTGCTTGGTTTCACTGAGAATCAAGTGCAACATAGATTTTACATCGTCAAGCTTCGATCTAGAGATGGCTTTCCCTTGAGGCCCCAGTGGTCCTAGAAGTTCATAAAAGTTTGTTTTAGAAGGTCCTACCTACTTTTTTCTTGAAGTCCACAGTTATATAGGCCAGACCATTATGTCCTATTGTGATGTATAACTTCTATGGATTGGCCTTTTTCACCATTATTTCGCGAATGTCCATTCAATTAATTATGTTCCCTTTGGTGTCAATTTAGCAGTTCACAGTGTTCTTCTCTATTTTGGAACATGCAACAAAATCACTGGCCCCCATTAGTTTTACAAAGAAAAAAGAAGAGGGGTGTCCCATACTTGTTATTATAACATTTTTCCTGTCTGTTTGACATCACTGAACTTGGCATCATTTGGCAGAGTGTATGCCCTGGAATGAGGAAAATTAAACATTGTAGTAATAAAAGGGTTATGTTCCATAATAACCTTCAGATTCGAGGATATTTTGATGTTTCGGTTTTGACCGTAGGAATCTGCCAATAAAACTTGCTCTGGAACATCATTCTATGCGTTGTTCTCAATGTACATATTAGATGCGAACATACTAGTCACGCTACAGAGCGATGGGGCACTTAGAAAACGGTAAGTCATGGGAAACGTTAAGTTCGCGGTGCAATTTTTTAATGTTTGGTAATTTGTGTGACAAGTGGTTTTGTACCTTGGGTGTGCAGTAGTGCTAGTCTATTTCAAAATCTGGGTTTGGCTGCCCTTCCAAATTATTTTTCGACTTAACTAATTTGTGTCCTTTTTTAACGTGTCGTGTTGGTCCTTGTTCACCGCCCAAGTTTAGTGTTTGGTATTTCACGGTTTCCATGACTTCATCGCTAGGGCGTTCATTTTTCAATTGTTTTTTGTGTAAATTTTTTGTCTATCGGAGCTTTGACATGACCCAAACGATTACATGTGTTACATATTTTATATATATATAGTATATTTTATATAATATATAAACATATATATACTTATATATGCATCTATACACACATATGCATACATATATATAGATATATACACACATATACTGAAAAGATTGCGATTACTTTTCTTAGTAGTATTCTAACATGTAGTGTCAACAGGACAGAAATTACGTGTGAGTGGATAAAGCAGGTGTATAGGCGTGTTGTAGGAATGACTATTAATAGCATAGAGATTGTATGCGCCACGGCGCCACAAGACAAGGAATAAGATTTTCTCAAAGTAAAAGAACTGAAACAACTTGCTTGACAGTACTGCAAATAAATACTTGGACAAAATTAACACTGGTAAAGAAACTAACTACAATAAATTACAAGGACAAGGACTCTCTTCATTATACCATGATTTGATTAATTACTACTATTTTAATTAATTATCAACATATATGGGAAAACACTAGGATTAATAAGAGAAAATAATTTTATCTTAGGACTTATCCTATTTAAACTTTTTATAGATTAAGGTGGGGCTTGGTAGAATTACTGAAATTTTATTTCCATAGGCTTTTTCAGTACCCAATTACTACCACACTACACAACATGCCGATTACATGAGCAGCTAAATAAATCTGTCACTGTAATAATGCAGGAGTTAATGTTCTTTAACACAAATTATTTGCTCCTGACTAATTCAGTAGGTGAAGTCACGAACTCTTTTAATCTCGTAGCTACTGGGTATGATGATTCACTTGAAAAAATTACGTTTATCCTTTATACATATTTTAGAAATCGTTATTCAATTTAGCGAGAGTTATTGACGATCGCAGGGCTAGTAAACAGTTCAACCTAAAATCAAATTTGAATGGCAGAAAATTTAAGGATCCAGAAGTAGACTAGTAGAGACGCGAATGCTGAAGAATTCGTCTTACATTTCAATCAGTTGACGTCTGCGTCGTCTGGCAAAGCACTCAAATAACTAGCTAGATTTACCCACGCCTCTTCTTAATTGCCCTCGAAACTTTAACCAACTAACAAACTCTCCTCAGGTAGCTTACTCACTAAACTTAGGTTGACGGATACATTAAAATTTTTGTCGGCTTGAGCCCTATAATAACGGTGGTCCGTATCTCATGGTGTCTGGAAGGAGGGTCATTAGTAAAAACAGGGATTACGCACATGCGGGCGGAAAACGTGTCCTGTTGTTAATTCGAATTGATTCCATGCAACTAGCAATGCATGCTATCTTCGTTATCACCAAGGAGGAACGGCGTAACGACGAGTACAACTATTTCCTACCCAGTGCCTGCCTGTTAGCCTAGGTCAGTGTTCACAGTTAGAAGAATATCTTTAAACTGCATGTAAACAAACGACTTTGGAAATACATATAAAATAATCAAGAGATTAGTTATATTAAAGTTATCATTTGTCAATATTTACCATATCAGTATAAACATTTAAAGCTGTAGATAAAATATACAATAATCAAAACAAACAAAGTAATCAGTATTAACACGTCCCTCAAAATAAACATTGAACAAGTAAACAAGCAAAAACATTGTATATATCTGTAGGGACCATTCCCTCACAATACGTGTGTGTATATATATGTGTGTTATATACATCATATTATTAACATGTGGCAATCACATGGCAGTCACATGGTAATGTTTGTTTACATGTGGCGGAAGGATGCATAATGAGTAAGAAAGTAGAACTTTAGCAGGGCTTTCAAAAGTGCTCACTTTATCGTGAACGGCATATAACAATGTTGACGTTATGTTGGCGGCATTGCGTGTCAGACTGACACGATTCGCCAAAGTAGAGTGGGAGGGCAGGCAGGGTTGGTGCCTTTGAAACATGCCCGCTCTGCGAATGGGCTTAGCTCACGCACGTAGATGCGGTGACTTCGCCTCTCTGATTGGCTCATTCAGCCACAATGTCAGCTACTCTTGTGTGTACTTGCTTAAGGCCCTACAAAGGCGAAAATTATGTTCTATAATTTAAACATACAACTTTTTTAATTCCGATATAAAATATCCGTAAGAAAAATTGCATGACATTTATGAAAATTACTTTTCAGAAACTAATGAGAGGAACTTCTGTAATTGTAAATTTTGGAATTATATTTTTTTTTTCGTAAAAATTGATTTAAATTAATACGTTTGCGACAGCACATAACTGAACATACTAACAGAATATCACTAACATTGTCTTGGAAATTTGTTACGTGACTAGCCCGTATTACAATTTCAATTACTGAGATTAAATTTAAAATCAAAACAGACCAAGTCAAACCGTTAGAAGTGAACCAAGCGTCGCATTTTAAATAAATAATTTCAATATGGCCTGAATGTCTCTTCAGTAAATATGTAGGCCCAAGCTGAAACCAAAATTTGTGTTTATACAATATTTTTGTTTAAAATTCTGAAATTTGCGTTGAATTTTCCAAATTATTTTTTTTAATATGCTTCAAATTTTTATAAAGCAACCGTAAAGAAACCGTAAAATGCTCTCAAAAGGTGTATATATATATATATATATATATATATATATATATATATATATATATATATATATATATATATATATATATATATATAACAATTTTGGCTATCGAACGACCGTTAAGTGCGTTGTCGTATTTGAATAATTTTGGTTCCACCAAATAAAGAAATCGATTTCCTTATTACAGCATAAACGCATGTAAAAATCACTAAACTTGCTGTTTCTGAATGCACGAATTAAATAAAACCAATTATTAACAATAAAAATTGAAACATGCAAAGCACAAATTTATTGTACTAACGCGTTGAAAACGCACCGTCTTAAAACTTTTTTTTTTTTTTCACAAATTTATACATGCGACTTGATACTAAAATATGCACACGCATGTATTTAATTTCAACCATTAAACACACTAAGTTTTTCTTCTGAGTGGTTACGTAGATAACTTGAGATATATTTTCTATATATTTTGTCCCGTTTCTCCAAATGATATATATGGTTATTAGTTTTATTTGTGTGCTTGCATGCACAAAAATTTGTATATTTCGTGCCATTCTGCAGAAAACTTAATATGGTTTTAATTGATGTGAAATACGGCCATATAAACTCTACACACTTTAAATGTAAAACAATGAATTGTTTTCAACAATCGCCATCAACTTTCTTATGTCTTACCACACAAAGTAATGTCTAGGAAGTAGGAAGAAGCCTGGGTTCAAATGCAGCTCCATTTTACTTTAACATTTACGAAAAAAATTGGAAACCCGATTGCAATTTTTTTTCGAAGAGCTACAAAATGTTTTGTTGTTAAACGTAATATAGATATTATAAATATAAAATTACAAATTAAAGTCTCGCATTTAAATTATCACTGTTGAGAAGTAGAAATAAAACTGTTGTGGAATGTTCTCAAAATAAAACTGTAATGAGTAAATAAGACAGAAATGAAAACTACTTTCGAAACGTATCCTTCTTCCCCACCCGCTCCCCGGCCAGGTCACCGGATTTTCGCATGTGGGAATCGTGCCAGACGATGCCGTTGGTCGGTGGGTTTTCTCGGGGATCTCCCGTTTCCCCCGCCCTTTCATTCCGGCGCCGCTCCATACTCACCTCAATCACCATCATCGGCTCTCAAGACCACGCTATTAAGAGCCGCCCAAATCTTTTCACTCACTCTCCACCCCCTCGCGGAAAAAACGTTTCTTTGACACCATGACTTTAAGAAGCATCATTCGTGCTTCAACCGCAAGCACTTAATTACGCGTCAACTTTGTCCTACAACCACGAGTTACCTTTTGGTGATACGATTGGGGGAAGACAATTACGATATAGTTTCTGGGGAAGGATTAAGGTCAGTAATTAAGAGATTTATTGCGCATTAAAATTGCGTGAAGTCTGCAGGCGGATTGAACAGTGGCACAGTTGTAGTTGCACATTTGCAGAACATATTATTTTGTGAATGTTTCCGTCAGCATAACTGTAACTGACACTCTAAACGTACAAATCATCACTGTAGCCTGTTCAGTTGGTCAAAACATTTACGGAGCTAGGGAAATACTCAACAACAACTTGATCGCATGGGATCATCTTTCTGACTAAAGAAGAATAAAATGAATTAAGTATTTTTCACCATGAACGAACGTCAAAACTCCCAGTTCAGTGATTATTGTTCTATAACACACGTTATTCGTAATCACATTTACTTGTTGTAGGTTATATAATAACTGTAGGAAGTAACAGGTCGCGACTTCAATTTCGCGACTTCAAATGATATCTGGTCATTAGAAACACTATTAATAAAAAATGAAATATTAACACCAGGACGCAATGATCCCACGTGAATTAAGGTTTCATTTAATAATTAAACACTGTATATGATAATGATTGCAGGGTCGTACACCTATGTACAGAGGCTACTGAGTGTCATGGACAACAATGTCAGTATTTTGTGTAAAGATGTCAGATGTCTTCTTGGGCAATAATGTTCCACACGAATTCTACCTGCTGTTGCAATTCATGGATGTTTTTTGCCGGTATTGCAGACCGCGCCAAACGCCTTTCTATCATGTCCTACACATATTCAGTGAGGGACAGGTCGGGTGATCTTACTGGCCAGGGGAGTAGACGAACACCTTCGAGAGCACGTAGGGTAATACAAGACCTGTGTGTACGGGTATTGTCCTTCTGGGAGAGGACATATCCTGGCTGGATGATGTCCTTGTTGTAGCATTTGCTGTTCAGTGTTCCCTCAACAAAAACCATAGGCGTACGGTCATTGTAGGGTATTGCCCCCCAGACCATGATGCCAATAGTTGGCCCTGTATGTCACTACCGTAGACACTCTGGTTGTTGCTGCTCTCCTGGTCGACGCCGCACTCGCTAACGACCGTCACTGGCGACAAGGCAGAAGAATCTGCTTTCATCACTAAACACAACGTCGTGCGCGACATTCATCTCTCCAGTTGCGTCGTTCGCGATACCGTCCGAGGCGGGCTGCCCGGTGATGAGGTGTGAGAGGTAGCCTGGCGAGCGGCACCCTTGATCGTAGCCCAGAACCCATCAAACGGTTGGTCATGGTCCTAGCTGACACCCTGGGTGCAAGAGTGGCCTTAATCTGTGTGGCTGTCGCCATGCGATCAGCAATGGCTGCTTATATGATGCGGTGGTCCAGGCGGGATTCCGTATGCCGCTGCCGTCCAGAACCAGGTTGACGAGCATGTGCACCATCGTTGGACCACGTCCTACGCGTTGGGCAATTCTTTGGAAGGACCATCTAGCCTCCCCCAGGCCCACAATACGACCTCGTTCAAAGTCCGTTAGTTGCTCGAAGTGTGGTCGTCTATGCCGTCGTGGCATGTCTACAAAGCTTACTACACACAGGCAGTTACTTGAAACAACAGACTACACTTTCACCGAGTCAACTACAGTTGTATTGGGCTCAGCGCTGTTATGCCTAGTACGAAGTTCCTACTCTGTCCACAGCACAGCGCTGTTAATCATTACGCGTACCGCCCTCGATCAGTGACCCTATGTGAATATGGTGTTTCTACGTCATAACTTTAGTGGTATTAATTTTCCATTTTCCACCAGCTAATGCGGGAGCCGCAAAGAAAATATCTCCAAATATATTATTGAAATTAAAAATAATTGTAAATTTACAAAATCTTTGTCAGTAATTTATATATATATATATATATAATTTATTTTGTTGCGCTTTTTCAGTGTCCTCGACCAACGACCATGCCTTGGTAGGAGATAACGGTATATCCAAGAAAGGGGAAGAAATAGGCTTGGGACTGCATTATGGTTAACGTGAACAAAATACTTTCAGTTCTCTGGTTTTATGATAAATAATTAAGGAGAAGCGAAGCGAGTTGTGTCAGCAGAAGAATGCAGGTGGAAAGGAAACTGTGGTGCTACGTTGGTGTCGCCGTCCGAATAATTCCCAAATCACGATAGAACTGGGGTTCTCTGAAATGAGTGCTTAATTTATTACATTTAGAATTCAGACAAACTTGACAAGTTGTCGAAACAGATTAAAAAATAGTGCATTAACTCCAAACATATACAATCTTTTTCTCTTGTATAGTTTCTTAATTATTTCAATCTTTTTTTTCTGATTCTTTGCAAATGGGATACTCAAGTTATATTAATTGTAAATAATTTCTTCTATTACCACGTGCTTTTTCGTTACTTTGAATGGCTATGTTCTGCAGTCAGCATATGCAGTGAGCAATATCCACAGAAATGTTCAATGTAATTCAATTAAAAACTGGCATTGAACTTAAAGAAAACATCATACGTTATTTTTCAACAAGCACGTTTTAAATGGTTCTATTAATCTTTAGAAAGTAGACTCATTTCCGTTACTGTGCAGCTTGCGAAGATTCTGTCATTTTGGAAGTGTATTTTGTAGTTTTTACATCTCGACAACTTGAACAAATAATTTTCTCGGTACAAACATTAGTGTTATGGATAAAGAGTTAACTTAATATAAAATACGGTTTTGCTGTAATTCTTGAACTTGACTGAAGAAAACCTGTAAGTTTTCGTCAGAATTGCAGACTTTTAAACATTTAAAAGCAAGAAAGCCTAAAGACGTTTACAAGTTATGACATATTGCTTCACTTACCTTTCTCTTCCTAGCACAAGAGGAAAATGAGAATGTTTCCGTGGATAATCATTTCAATTCAATACAACGTGTTGCATTCACATGTTTAATATACGCTTAAAAGGCGGGAAAAGGTTAACTTGGTAGGCCCCTGTTGTACTTAAACGTTTATGTTTTGTGAACAGTAGTGATTTATCTGTACCGTGATACTTTATTGCTCGTAAAGCATGGGAGTTATGGCAGAACTTTTACAGAAAAGTAGTGAAAATTACTTCCGGCGTCTGACAACTTGCTGTGATCAAGCTTGAAGCTGGCACGGGACTTGATTTATCACCCTTAGTTCATATCCACAGTCTTTATCATCATCTAGTGTGACCGCACGCAGTTAAGAGTTTCATTAAAGCCTGCAAAATGGCAAACAAAAGTTCTTCTTACATAAATATGTCCCGCCTAAAAATATTAACATAAATAGCCTTAAAGCGTTGATATTTTATTTTTGATCACTTTATGGGAATTGAAATTAACTGTGCATGAATAGCGCAACCTTATGTAAAGAAATATAACAAAAATAGGACACAAAATACTAATAAAACGGTATAAAATAACGATAAATAAATGTGAAGCAACGATGATCATAAGAGTCATTTAAACATCAACAAAGAATATGAGCTGGCTAAGATAATAAATTAATGAGTGAGAAAGAAGGATAACCTTTTGGAAACCAGTTAGAAAAATTAATCCTTATTGGTAAAGTAATAAATAAGTTTGTTTCATTTAAAAACGTTTTACAAAAATATTCAATAATATAATAACAAATTCTGGATCACAAAACATAAGCACAGACAAGAAAAAATACATGGTATTCGATTAAAATGAAAAAAAATGGGGTTGGCTGTGTTGGGGACACGGCCGTTTGTTTTGCGTGAATGTGTCTACGTTGACGCGCTCGGGCGCCTTGGTGTTTATTTTACGTTCCCGGCACCGCTTCACTCGATCATATGGGGTTTTATATGTATCACTGGATTGCTTTTGATGTGCTCTTTCCAACCGTATACGATTTCTGTATTTCGTCTTAGCTTTTTGATGAGTATAGGCCGACAGTGTGTTAAGTTTTCTTAATTTTTTACATTGAAAGCTTACAATTTCTCCAAAACCACGCCACTCAAATTTTTTTATACACGCAATCGATTAATCTTGACGAGAGCTGTCGATTGAAAACCAAACGAGAGCCGTAGCTTCTCTCCTAGTCAAAAGTTATACCACGCGGAATTTATGAGACGCGGCGAAACGGACTCAAAATTAAGCCTCTCCCACCCTCCATTCCCCTTACTTCACGCGCGGTGCTTCGTTATCCTCACTCAACTTAACATATTCTTTCGTCCTTTGGCAATCAAGTGGTGTAATTGAATTTTGAATGTAGACGATAGATTCGGAGCTGCAATGCCAAACTTTACCCCCCATTTTGTTATCATCGGATTTTATGGATTACCTCCCACTATGTTTGTAAATTCAAATACGTATTCATGTCAAAATTTGTAGCAGAGAAACTTAAGGAGGATGGTGCACGGAAACCGTATATTTATATCATTTTTACCATAACTGATTTTACAGCGGATTTTTTTACAATTTTTGGCTGGACAAGACGTAAATAATAATTTTGAGCACCAACTTACATTGTTACAAATTCACTGTGTTCGTTATTCTTGGAGCACTGATCGAAGACAAGAAAACAACAATTCTTTTTAATCTTCCAAAAATTTCTCCGAGAATAATGACGGAATTGAATGTCGAACAACTTAAAAAGGCGTTGAAAATTATTATTTGCGTCTTGTCGAGCCAAAATTTCGACAAACACAGCTAAGAACAAAAATCACTGTCAGATGACGCAAATGGACTATATCGCAAACAATACTACGAAATATGTAGTACAAGAACACACATCGTTTCTCAGCCTCGAATGTATGCCCTTCCTAAGAACAGGCGCTAGCTGCAGCACTCAATCGCAGTACTCATTTCCTGATTGATTCTCATGGTGGTTTAGTGTTGGCCGTTTCATTCGTTAGACAATACTATCTACTTCGTTGTTGAAGTTAAGATGTTTATAGGATTGTCGTTGCTGCTCAGCGCTTAGTTTCTCTATCGTGTTCAATGCTGTTAAACCTCTACGCATATCTTGATTTTCTGTTCATTTACGAAGAAACTTTGTCTTCTACATTGAAGTTAATTTTGCGGTATTGTGTTCTTTCGTAAATTGCATGTGTAATTTTACGCAAAAAACAGTATTTGGAAGATATTTATCAAATAAATTGCGATATATTATTTCAATAATATTATTAAAAAATTACAAGTTTCAAAGCATACCTAAAATTTCTATGCAGAATGACCTTTTCGAAATTTTTCTTTCGTTTTGTTGCTGAGTTATGTTTGCCAAAATTAAATTTCAGAGCATTTAGCTCTATGATTTTAAAATGACATGCATGGGCTCGAAAATCCCTCCTACTTGTTGATCTATTTAGTTTGGCTGATGATAGTAGTGGCACGAGTAAAGGAGGTGACTTTCTCTGTGAAACAGAAAACCTTTTCAAAACTTACCCTATGAGAGATGTAGAAATACAAATAAAAATAATTTAACTTACAGTTTTACACCCTTCGTAGGTATACTAAGTTATATTGGTACTAAAATAAGATGTTTCTATTGTTAATTATATTAAAAAATAAGTTGTGCACAGCGGATTTTGTTGTTATTAATCTGATTCAGTAAAACCTGGTGTTGATAGACAAATCATCGATATGTATAAATTTGAAATAACTATTTCGTTGAGTAATGCATGGTTGCACTTATGGTGGCTGTAAAATATGTACAACCAAAAACTACCGCCAATATTTATATGAAGCTCAGGTGTACAAAAATAAATTGTTTTCGAAAAGAGTGTCAGATTCCGACCGCGGTAATTTGAATTATTACACCCAGTACAAAATCAACATATTCTATGTGAATGTGTGTGAATAAGATAACCTGAATGAAGTAAAATACTACGAAAATTGCAATAAGAAAACGGAAGAATCTTACGGACTAATGAGAGAATAAAATATTTGTTGTGTTCGTCAAGTTCTTGTTTCGTTGAACGCTATAATTATTATTACTATCCCCTGTGAATAAACGTATTGTACACAGAACTGTCACGCATTATTGTATCTATTGTACTCGTGTGGTTGCCAGCCCGCATGGTCATTAGTTTGCTGTGAGTCTTCTAGTTCTACAATTACCTTCTTGCCAGGCTTGAGAAATTACTATCCCAGCTATATTAGAGTACGTTAATCACGCGCCAATAAATCGCAGCTACTCGTGTTCCTAAGAATTTTACTTCTTTCAGGTCTCTTAATAAAACTCACAGGGTTAAGCCCAGAGAATCAAATACTAAACAAAATGGATGGAAATAATTGCCGATTGTCAAACTAGCGCCAGTAAGTTTATCAAGCTTATGTAATTTTTTACTTAAGTAATAAAGAAAGAAATCAAATGATTTATATTTTCCAGCAAAACAAACATTTTATTTTTCCAGAGCAGCTCGACCGTTTGAAGAAGTTCATTAGCATCGATAATAAATGCAATCACTTTTAAAATTGTGAAAGAGTTTATAGTTAAATAACTTCCGCTCTCACATTTAAACCATAAGTTGTCTGTTGCATGCATTTTAGTTTCAGGGATTTATCACATACACACCTTCAAAGAACACGTGGCTGCACGTTTTGTCCTGTTTACCTTCATACAGGGGTAAAGTTAGTTAGTTCCGCGATACTAAGACTTTTCTGTTACTGTTTAGAAAATATTAGGCTATGGTTATTTGTCATTGCTTCATGAGATAGAGGGATTCTTTACGTACAATTTCATACAAACATATTGAAAATAGTTATGTTTTCTCCCCAGTTATTGATTGCCAAGGTCTGGTAATAAAAATAGGTAACTCCGTGATATTCTAGTTACTCCGTGAGAGTATTTAAGTTACTCCGTGATAGTATGATGATATTTATCACTAAATGTATTTTTTCACCGTCAAAAATATTTTTGAATGCAATTAAATTGTACATATCATAGTAATGAAGGCCTGGTATATCTGACAGGCTGTAACGAAAAATCGCATTGCACAACATAGTTCACAAATGGTAAAAATATTCAAATTTTCATAATAAATTTTAACAAAAAATTTTTTTGCGCTTATGTAAAGAGAAAGGGTTGAGTCCTGCAGCTTGAGCAACCCTATACTCACGCCTCTGGCCTGGTTAACTGTATGCCCAAAGCCTAACTACTGCATTGTTTTTATGAAGTTCACTATCTTAAGTTCAATTCCAGGTGCCATAACAAAAGGCTTTCCAATTTTTGCAATAGTTGCACTATCTGGATCTGCTAGAAATTTAGTACAGTAATCCTTAAGTGTACTTCACAGGATACTAAAACATTTTCTAGCCTTGTACACTGTACTTTATTCATTCTTCACTGAAGTGAAGTTAGCTTAGAATATTTAATGTTTTTTAATTTGAGAGACCTTAAACGTGCAACTTTATTACATTTTTGGGGTACAAAGTGCGATGTTTCAAGAGCTTTATCATAGAATTCATGAGCCGCGCTCTCAATGTAGATGCATATCTTATAACTCCATCAAGGTGTTATTAACGTGCTATAGTTTTGTAATATGTGCCATTAAGGGTTTTAATTTAAGAGGAGTTAAACTTGCAATTTTATTACAGGTTTGGGGTACAAAGTGCGATGTTTCAATGGCTTTATCATAGAATTCATGAGCCGTACTCTCAATATAGGTGCATATTTTATTACTTCAGCAAGGTGTTATTAACGTGCTATAGTTCCATAACATGTGCAATGAAGGGCTTTTTATTTAAGAGGCTTTAAACATGCAACATTATTACAGGTTTAGGGGTACAAAGTTCGATGATTGTATGCCTATAGAAATAAGTTGGCAAGACAAATTTGAATCTGGGATTCAAAGCTAACTTCACTTCAGTTCATCCTTTACCAACCGCAATGCTTCTTTCAGGCTTTCAGACGTGTAGGAGCGTCCTGGTTTATTCCGCTTCGGCGGCATGTCAACACGAAGCGTGAAGGAAACAATCCCAAAACCTAAGAAAAACCTTCACATTGCTAAGCTCACAGACCTTAAACACGTAACACTACGTCCATGTCAATTTATACGTTAATTATATGTATCTTAACTTTAACTGGTGTTAATATGACATTTATACACAGTAAAGTTTGTTTCTGAGAAATAAAATTGTCCACTGCTGTTTTCATGGCCATTAACTTTCCCGTCCGCACTACTGCGCGGAGCGAATAAATACGTAGAACTTCGTACAGTTGCCAAGATATAGAGTGCGTGGGCTTAAAAGACTCCTGGATACTTCTACCATCAGCCGGAAAAATCTTACAGCCGTGGAGTTTAAGCTACGGCGTGAAGGACAGAATTCTATCTATCACGGAGTTACTTAATATCACGGAGTTACCTAACTTTACGAATAAGATCCATTCACATTATTTCCAACTTTTATGAAGCCCTGCTAGAGTTCTACTTCTAAGATATTCCTCCGTCTCGCAAACAAAACTTAACCAAATCTAGAAAATTACACCAACACCACATTCGTGCGCACTCAGTGTAATAATATTTTGCATAAGAAATATATATTTTTAGGCATTACCAACACACCAATTTTCTCACGGTTTTTATTAATATTTATTTTAATGAAAATTTTATTATATAGATAAAATATATATAAAATTTCTATTTAACCAAAAATAAGGCACTTTTATGTTAATATTAGACTAAAAGGTTTGTAATACGTGAAAATATTTAGGATACAACCAAAGACAACATATATGGGGTGATTTTTCAAAGGTTTTATTCAAAAAGTGTGAAGAAACCCAGGATTGAATATTCCCTATGGTATTTTCTGATGAGTTTACAGCACTAAGAATGACGTGTGTGAACACAGACGTAGTGAGAATTTAATTCAACTATAACAGCAAAACGAATTGCAGGTTCAAGTCTTTCTCATTTAAAATCTTCAAAATTAGCAGTAGAACATAATAAGTGATGTTAGCGAACAATTATTTAATTTATTGTGTGAATTAGTTATTCAATTTTACCAACTGGTCATTTCAATACTTATTTTTTACAAGTGTTTGTTACAATCGTAAAAATGATGAATCGAAAGAGAAGTATTTTTCCTAGAATACAACTGATGTTTTAATTAATGTCCGTCTACTTACTGCCACGCCAAGTTTTTTATACTCGCTGTTTCCTTGAAGTTTGGCAGCTTATGCACGTGCAGATACCATCCGTGCGAACCAACTGTTGGCCAATTCCTTCTTGAACTCTGCCCTGCGTGATTTCCAATAGTGTTCTTGACACGGCGGCTTCTGGAGGTCCAATCAAGCCCACACTTCTGAAACTCAAATTCACTCCTGGCCGTACTCCGTTCAGATGTTTTAGTGGGTTGGCCTTTCTCTCATCTCGTCTCTGCGCTTCATCACTTCATATCTCATTCAAGGCCTCCTGACCAATTATCAAAGCCAGGGGAGGAGGAGATGGCTGGGGTGTTCTGAGCAGTATAAGGGCTGCCAGTTGTTGGAAGGAAGACCTCGCCGCAGAGATGAAAATTGGTATGGGTCGTAAACCACAGCTCTCGGCGCAAAAAAAAAAATATTCTCCTTCCAATGAGAGATTCATTTGTAGACCTACCGCGGCTAGAAGTCGTTTCTGAGAAAATCATTTAACAGTAATCTTCACATCCATAGGATATCTCAGTGATTCCTGGCGTTTGTTACCTGATGATAAAATAATTGAAATATTCTGATGTTTGATAGCAGTACCCAAGTTTTGGCCAGGTTAATTTAATTGAAGGAAATCATAACTCTTAGTTGTGGTTGTTTTTAATTTGTATGCTGTGTTCTTTATGCGTTCGCTTTATTGACTTACGTTTGGTGATTCACACCGTCATTTTGAATTCTCTTGATAATTATACTGTGCCACTGGTGTTAAAATTTAAGGACCATAAATTATCTTTCTGTGGATATCGTTATAAGCATTAATTTAATCTACTAAATGAAGTTTAATCTACTGTGTTCTTACGTAAGATAGTTAAATGGGCAAAATTTATGAGAAAAACGGTTAATAAGTGATTTTGGTAGACAATATTATCCCGTTTCATTACCTAAATTAAGGTTGATACTCTATTTTGGCATAGCAAAAAAAAACACACTGTCTTGTTGGAATTTTTTCAGCTCAGTTATTTTCAGAAAAACTGCATGCTTAAGGGGAATGTTGCACGAAAGGAGTATATTCACCCGGTTTTCGTTATAAGTTATTTTTCGTAGGGTTTGTTGAAATTCTTCGCACAAGGCATTGATAATAAATCTGAACACCTTCCTACAGCAATACTCCGAGAAAAATAAAAGAAAATTGGGTTTGGCTGTGTTGGGGACACGGCCATTTGTTGCATAAATACGTCTACGTTGACGCGCTCGGACACCTTGATGTTGATGTTACGTTCCTGGCACCGCTTCACTCGATCATATGGTGTTTTATGGCTATCAGTGGATTGCTCTTGAGATGCTTTTTCCAACCGTATACGATTTCTGGATTTCAACTTGTCTTTTTGACTAGTATAGGCCGAAATTGTGTTAAGTTTTCTTAATGTTTTATACTAAACGCATACAATTTCACCATAACCATGCCACACAAATATTTTCATACGCTAAATCGATTGATCATGACGAGAGCGGTCGACTGGAACTTAAACGAACGCCATAGCTTCTCCTAGTCAAAGGTTATACTACGCGGAAATTATGAGACGTGGCGAAATGTGAAATCAAAATTGCGGCGGCCCCCCAACCCCTTCTGTTAGCCCACGCGATACTTCACAGTCCTCACTCAACGTAATATATTCTTTGATCCTTTGGCAATTGAGGAGTTTAATTGAATTTTGAATGTAGAGAATAGATTCGCTGCTGCAATGCCAAATTCTAACCTCCGATTTTGTAATAATCGGATTTTCTGGATTGCCTCCCACTATGGTTGCAAATTTAAAGACGTATTCAGGCCAAAAAAAAAAAAACCTGTAAATATCCAACAGTGTAAAAATGTGTTTTAAAATATTACTTATTTGCTGTGCGAAAAAATTTGAAAAATCGTTTAAAATACAGCTTACAAAAAGTTAGGTATCTATAAGGTTTCGTGCAATAATCCATTCAAAATGGAAGAAAAAGAACGAACGCCTGATTAGTATGCAGCCTGGTTCACCGTGCTGCTCGGCAGTGTAGCCGAATGCGTGCGGAGAAATGATTAATATGTATCGTCATTCGTGTTATTATTATATTAATTTATTAATGGAGAGACACGTTCATGAAACTGGAGCTGGTAAAAGTACGTACATATTAAAGGTTGGAAAATTTGTCGGCAATGAGAACTGAGAACAACAGCGTAGAGGTCGTTATTTCTACGCCACGTCCGGTGGGAGCCACAACGCGGAAAGGTAATCATCGTTATTTTATCTTACCAGTTAACATCCTAAACTGTAATTAATTTTTTAACTAACACATATAAAATACAATTTTACATTCATCAATCTTCAAATATAGAAACGTTACTATGAGAAGTCGGCAAGTTCGCCACTCGTTTCACTGTTTCCTGAACAAATTGAGCAAAACTAGCATAGCTGTGCATACAGGAAAGAATTATTTGCGAAAAAAATTTACAGTATATGGTACTAAGAGCATTGAAATTAAAAACGCTAATGTATATTGTATTAAAGTTTTAGGCCTTATCTATTCGTCACACACGTTCTTTTCGGCCGTTTCAAAGCAGCTTCATAACGGCCTTCTTAAAGCATCATCTGCGATGGTTACCGGGAGATCTACTACTCTAAAACCGCATGCTTAAGGAGAACGGTACACTGAGGCAGTATATTTACCCGATTTACGTCATAAGTGGTTTTTAAGAGGGTTCTATGAAGGGAACACGCGTACACATAATGCTGGACTAGAAAAGATGGCTTGTTAGCATTGCCATCTGGTTCACTGGTCCAAAACCGCGTAAAATATTATACCTGGGGTTCTTCAAATGCCCAAATATTATACCTGTGGTTCTTCAAATGCCCAAATTTATGGAAATGACGTACAAAATTATCGAAGACTTCGATTACATGTTCATAACATATCGCGGGACGTATGGGCAAATCCTGATCTATTGAGGTATGTTCGCCAGTCCCATTTCGGATTCATTTGTGGATATTAAGGGCTTAAACTTTGGATATGTTTCGTAGCTATGTTTTTTTCTCGATAAAACTGAATCCTCTTTTATATAATTTCAAGATTTTCGTTACACTTTTTAAGCAAACACATTTTCTAGCGGTACTTTCAAAAACACGTACCTAAGTCAATAATAAATTATTAATACAATGAGGGTAATACACGGCTTACCGATTTTCTTAACTTCATATGCTCTTTATCTAACAGTAGGTGATCATGGGATACAGTAGAATGTTCCGAAATTAAAGGCCGAAGACAGTGTTAACCTATCGTAAAACAAAGTGACTAAAGTTACCAACTAAATCCCCACATGACTAAGCTATTTCTTCTTCCAAACACTGTTCAGAGATTTTCTGCTTAATCGCACGTAATAAAGGATAGCATTTGAGAAGTCCATTTTCTGGAGCGCATAACTCCCACACTAGCCACTTAGAAGAGAAATCCAAAATACGTTTCCAACTTTCTCATAAGCAATCGCCACACTAATTAACATACTGCGTCTATATTTAATTCTGCATACATTAATAATTTTCATAATTTAATCTGAATAACCGGAACCCAAAAATATATTTTTACATTTAGTTAATATTTAAATGCGGAATATTATCTAATTCCCTCTTTTGTTACTACGAGTTAAAATAATAATAATAAACGCTGTTGAATAAGTGCAGACTCACAAATTTATTTTTATGTAACTATGTATCCATGCCTTAAGTATTGTAGCCTATATGCTAAGAAATATTCTGTGTTAGTACTCTAAATATTACATAATATATATATTTTGTAGTTAACCAGTTCAATATGTATGGGATTAAACAGTTATTTTAGATAATAAGAGGTGCAGAGCCAGATAAGGTAAAATGAGGCCAGGCCGAAATACTAACTAGGTCAGTATATCCTTAATAATCTCGTTTCTGTATCATTTGTTACTGTGGAAGGGCTAAGATGTAGGCCATCTGACTGTTCATGTTCGGGTATTCGAAACAGAACAAAAAATGTTTTAGGTGAACTTGACGTTAGCCGTTTGGTGACTATAATATTGGCCATTCAGACGTGGACAGCACCAAAATCACGAAGCATACTTTCAGAGATTTCCAACGTGTATTTCGCTTCTCATAATCCTTCATTCCAGTCGGACAGCTTCCATATGGGATTCCTTTAATATAAATACTCTTTCAATATAATAAGCGAAAGCAATTTTATCTGTGCATCACCACGTTTTCAAACTTCACATAGGACAACATTGTCCTTGACAACCACAAGAAATATTTTCTTTGTATTTTCGTTCGAATGGCAACAAAGCCGTTATTTTGTGTAAATTGTATTGCTTTGCAGTTCTATTTTGAAGCGTCTAACATTGAATACAGATTGTTGATAATGTAGCGCTGACCTCGACAAGTTTCAAAATTCCAAAAAGGTACGAATTCCCCATAAAGTATTTTTTTATTACAAAAAGTATGGGCATATTTTTATATAGGATGGCACATATGGGATACCCAATACGTTATTTATTTATTTTTTTTTGCAATTATTAAGCAGTCGGAACGATGCTGTCTCTTTCATTCTCAGTAATTTTTACATGTTTCGCAAATTGCTTGTCTTACGCAGTTAGCCAAATATGTTGAATGAATATCGTTCATTTTCTCGTAATCATAATTTCTTTACGATTTCTTTTTCCCTTCATGTTGTTGTAAGAGATATTGGCGACGTTGCAAGGTGATTACGACCTGATCGCTGGTTTATCGCAGATGGACTGAAGTGTGTTTCGTCGAGTTTTAGCCTACACGCAGGGCTGGAAGAGAAAACCATTTCCGTACTCTGTATTATTATGATCGGGATATACATACAGTAGAATGTGTACATTGCCATAATTATTCGCGAGTTATTTACGATACCAGGAGTGTAGAAATACTTGGGGAAGTTTTGCAATCTTTAGTAATTTTTTGTTTTACACGTGTCGCTGGTAGATTCAAACTTGCACAACTTTCGTTGCAGAATAAATGGACTATTTTAAACTGCTAACAGATGTAAGTTAGATTCCTAATCTTCCGCTGATCAGAGACACATATTTAATACATTTAATTAAATTCGCTTTCTCAGCGCTATATAATGTATTTGGTGTAGAAGCGTGTGTTTATGTTTATTGATGGCTCTCCAATGTCAGGGCATACGGAATCTGTGGACGTGCACATTTTGCTACCACAAAAAAAAAACTATTGTTTAACTTTAAAACTACTTTATTTTATCGTGTTTGTTTAATAATTCAGGAATCGACGTATTTCACACCAACATATATCTATGCTGTTCTACAATGTTTAATTAGCAATTTTGTTTACTTCAACAAAATTGCAGTCTTTAATGTTAGTGTATAGTCTATATTCACGGTTTCTTCACACATTTTAAATTAAACCTTTTAAAAATTACCCCATGTATGATGTACTTGCTGGTTGTTTCCTAAATATACCATGTATCACAAGCGTTTTATACATCCGCTTACATAAATCTACACTGTTATACTGAAATATTTTTATATTTATTTTGTTTACAAATTATAATAATTAATATGAATAAAAAAGGGAAAAATACACGTGTTGTAAATGCCTACTAAGAAATAGCAAATGAAAAATATTATTGTACTGAGTGCGCACGAATGCGGTGCGTTGTTCCTCTGATGTAATTACTCGGTTAACCTTTGTTTGCATGAGATGTAGGAATATCCTGGAAGTATAAATCTAGCATAACTTCAGAAAAGTTGTAAGTAACCATGAATGGACTATATACATGCTGAGAGACGTTACGTTTTAGTCCCAATCAAGGACGTATTCAAGATGTCCGAATGGGTGTATTTGAAAATTCAGGAATACTGAACATTTTAGCTGGCCGTGTTTTAAACTCGAAAGGTACTGAATAAATTATTTCCTATCCTAGCTAGAATGTTTGTTGCGAACTAATACTTGAGACGGCAGTGAACGATAACATGGCAAGAGCCTACCTGAAATGTTTCATTTCTTTGAAAAAAATATAGCTTAAATGGATAAAACAGAAAAACTGTGATCGCCCATAGTTTAGGATTAGATAAGCTTGAACACACATAATATAGTTTTAAGCGATAAATAAGAGATATATGTTCTCTTCAAAGTATAAACTTAAATAAATTAATGACAAATAATTTAGAAAGCATTATTAGTTTTTTGACATTCAAATTATCATTATTGAAGCTACATAAACATTAATTTTAACGTAGAATTTGAATACTTAGAATTCAAGAAACACGTGCTACAATTAAAATTTAACCGTACACTGACGCAAATATCTCTCGTTTTTAATCAATTTATTGTCAGTAAAAAAAGTTTTCTCGTAAGGTTTCATTAAATATTTTACTATCTAATATAAGGATTAATTTAATGAGACGTTACTAGGAAATCTATGTTTCAACTGCATTAATAATTACAAATGAGCAATGCTCGCGTCAGAGTAATCTTCGTATAGTTTTTCCCGCACAATGTGACCATAATTAGTGCCCATGTTTACTATTTAAAGATAGTATCTCAATCTGCCCTGCAGATATAACCTCGCCTCATACCTGACGTGCACGCATTTGTGTGCCAGCCAGTTGATTATTACGTCGACACATAACTTACCTCGCACATGTAATTCAGTTTACTATCTAGGTACATTTCCGTGTGGACTCCTACTAAATGTTCTCGTTTGTTTTGGCATATCCTATTATCTGCAGTGCAATACGTCTTAGCCCATCTGTCAATCATTCCACTCCTCCGTTTAAAACTTAGAAAACTGCCAGGTTCGCTGTAATAACACAACAGAAATTTCGTTGGCTTTGGCAGGCCTCAAATAAAACTCATTTTATCCGGAAATGCAAAATTTTGTGTGGCCTAAAGACGACAATGTTTATTAATTCCATATAATGTTTGAATGGCAGTGCGAATTACATTGCACAATGCTACTATATATATTTGTTTAATTGTACGTCGTCTAGATAACAGTTGCGTTTTACATAATTCATACAGTATTGCAATTAGTACAATTTCAGGTCTTCATTCAAATGCACACACCAGCTTAATAAATAGTTGTTATTAATAGGACGTGATATGTTTTTAACTTCATATTCGTGACGAACGTTATCCGCATTAAAAAAAATAATTTAAACTTATAATTAGAAAAAAAATAGTTATTTCCTAGGAGCGTTATCTAGTGCACATTATTGCGTAGCAAGAGCGAAGATTGCCAAGATATTCAGTTAGCGCCTACCCTAATAGTTATTTTGATAACTGAATTTTTGGTAGTGATAATAACTGATATTAGGCAGATGAAATTTAAAACTGACCAGTTCTGAAGAAAAATAAACAGACTCATTGAGGGAGAGCGAGAAAGTGGAACAGACAACAAGAGAAAGAGAGGGATAGAAAGGAAGGTAGAGGGCATGACAGAGCGAGAGAAAGATAAATCAAGCAGTTAACTTTCCTACGAAAACTGCAACGTTCCACTCTCGTTGTATAATATGTCACAAATTTGCATTAATCCTAGAATGTGTACGGTAAAGTGTATACAACTATTAAAATAGTTCACCACAACTCACTCACTCATTTACTTTAAAACCATAATGTTGGTTTACGTATTAAGAAAACAATGTTAAGTTATAAATAACAGTGTAAAGAAAATTACATTAGACACTGGGATAGCAACATAGAGTGCGTAGTTAAGACGTATTTGATCTTCTTTCAAAGGTTTCAGCTAAACTAATGATAGACTATTTTCGCCTTTACTCAGTGTTACCAATATCATTACCGTCCCAAAAATCTTTTACCTTAACAAAAACACTTTATAACCAATAACATCAAAAGTAGCGACAAATGTCCAGACGCATATATTCCCTGGCACAGTTCTGAATATCTGGTGAGTGAAAAATCCAACAAATAACATCTAATATTTTTAAATAATTTCTTTGCCTAGTTCTTTGATATTTTTATAACCGAATGTAACTAACATTAAATATGAGCCAGGGTGCAAGAAGAGCAAATATTAAATGATAATGAAAATAAATACAAATGTATAGTTTTAAAAGTTCGTAGAGTTATATTTCACACCAGCAATATTTTTGGCGAGTATTTGTATTGATTTCAACTATTTTAGTATTCACATATAACATATCAGTACCTAAGTATATTTCGTACACACTTCCAGTTACACGTCTTGTATAAAGCAGCGATACTGCAGTGGGACGAAACTATGGAATTTTTTTTTTGTCAAATGCTTACGGCGTGAATCATACACAGGCAGCACGGTTTGTAACGAACTTGCAGTGCGGCGATCTACAGTCAGTGTAAACTTGCCACGGTTGGCAACACTGCAGCATCCGCTCGGAACACCGTTGGACCCGCACCGCATGGTTCGCAGGCGCCCCTGGGAGGTAATGGAGGACAATTACCGATCTCGCCACAGACCCTGCACCTCTCAATTACACCTATTACGTGTACGGTAAGGTCCACGAGGGACAAACTGATGATGGGGGAGGCTGTGGTATGGTAGTCGGGAAGGGGAAGGAGGGGGGAGGCTGTCGCACTGCCTTGTCGTCTGGTCTGATTGCTCCTGGACGGTCACAGGCAACCTTGCATTTCTTGGAAGAATCTTCATTCCCTTCGTAGATTCTGTTGACGGACCCATACTAAGAGTTATTTTATACAAAGAAAAAATAAGTTGAGGTCTTGAGACCCAACGAGGGTAAAATGAGGTGATTATGGAGCAGCGCCAGAATTCAAAGGCCGGAGAAATGGGAGATCGCCGAGAAAACCCGCCGACAAGCGACAGCGTTCGGCATGATTCCCACATGCAAAAATCCGAGAGCCACTCCACCGGGAATCGAAACCCGGTTCTCCTAGATGGAAGGAAAGCTGTCTGACCACCACATTACCGCGACCCCAAGTGGTGTAGTGGTGACGCACTAAACTCTCATTCGAGAGGACTCTGGTTTGATGCCTGCTCGAGCCATCCTGATTTCGGTTTTCAATGTCTTTCCTGATCTTGCTATCTACGAGAATCCCGTAACCCACAAAACATTTTTGTAAGCCCAACTAACAAGTGCAGCTGCTACCATCATAGCTGTTTGGATGCTACTGACCATCCCATTATTGCCTACCAACACGCTGAATTTATTAGTGACCAAAAGTCCTTTTGTGGTTTCTCCATAATGTTGAAATAACAAAAAAATGTTGATGGTATTACAAA
Organism: Dryococelus australis; assembly: GCA_029891345.1. Taxonomy (NCBI): domain Eukaryota; kingdom Metazoa; phylum Arthropoda; class Insecta; order Phasmatodea; family Phasmatidae; genus Dryococelus; species Dryococelus australis. Next base: position 240,121,647 of record CM056993.1, read on the forward strand.
ATATTTTGTGATATATACACAGACAAAAGAATTTTGTGGTCACCAAAACTATTTTAGCACTACACAAAACTGCTTTTACATTGTACAGTGCCACTTGATGCAAGCGTCAATACACATTATATATGGAAATGTTAGTCTCTGAGCATGCGTCCACGTCCCCAGCAAGGTTGTCTGCTTTCTTCCAACTCTATTGTCTGGCAGTCATGCCCGAATAACGATTTTCTGAGGTGTTGTACTACTTAAATATCAATTCTTGAAGGTTCGATGATAGTGATACGAATAAAATTATTTTATAGTCAATCAGTATCGAGACTTCCATGATTTCAGCTCAACAAAAGTCGTAGGCACGAAAATATTTGCGAATAAAAAAATATTTATAATCTAATAGCGTCGCAAGCACGGCAGGTCTGAAAAACTAATTATCACTTTGTGTTCGAATGTTGGTGGCACTGATTTATTGATGGAAAGTGGTGTTATAGTTCTTTCCTTCGCTGTTTCCATCTGTATTTGTAAGCACAACAAATTTTCACGCTTACATGTAATTACGACCACACTTTCACATGTGGAAAAGAATTGTTCAACAAACAGGAAAGTAGGAAAAACATTGTAAACACGAATGCCTGTCTCGTACAAGGAAAACCAAGTAGTGAAGATACACAGTGCTTCTTTTGCCAGGGGAAGTTCTCGGAGGATACACACGGAGATGAGCGGGTTCAGTGCACAATGTGTGAATTGTGGGCACACACTAACTGCTCTGGAGCAGGAATACTTGTCTATTTCTGTGGCTTTTGCAAATAGATGCTTCTCTCTCTCTCTCTCTCTCTCTCTCTCTATATATATATATAATGACAGCTCGCTATTTTGAATCTCATTGACATTCATGTTGGCATAGATCGCTACGTGCATATTTGCATACCTATTTTCTAACATGTTTGTTTTAATATAATATTTATTTTTATGAGATATAATATAAATTCATTTGTATTATTATTTTTCTGTTTCGTTAATTATGTCAATACGCAGCAATTTTAAATTTTAATATTTGGCATATTGTCTTACGTATTGGTAACATTTTCAGTTCACCTAAGTTGGCAGCGACACATGTCATCATTAAGAGGGCTTTTTGAATGTGCCTACTCAGTAAGTCCTATGCTAGCTATGTTATTGTGAATTTGTAATGTTCAGGGAAAATGTTATCATTGTGAATAGACCTAGTCTCCATCTTGCTTCTGTACATCATGTAGGGCAGCCAGAGTTTCTGATCTCTTGTGTGGTATCTGTCAAATAAGTTATGAAAAGACGACAGCGACTTCAGATATGTTGCTCAATCAGTAAATTATAGCCACCGCAGTGCGCAAGGACGCAACAGAAGAGGGCTATTGAGAAATTAAGGTGTGGAAACAGCAAAGATATAGTAAAGGTTTTCCATAATTTCGAAACAGTATTTTTTTTCCTGCGGTGACGTAAGAGACAGAGAGAATCTAAAATGCACTTTCTTGTTATTTAACACGGATAACTTCAGATTAAGATTTTTTGTCTCTACCAACGTTAATATTTTCACAAAGTCAGGCAAAGTAAACCATACTCATAAAAGAGTAGCAGTATGTAAACATGATTTTAAATTGTAAACCGTTGGTTAATAAGTCGAGTTAATCGTACCCTTAAACTGACCAGTTCAGAGCCAGTTCAACTGAATGACTTGTTAGGCGGGGTAAAACTGATGACTAGTGCAAGATAGGAACAAAATTATGGCAGTGAAGAATGTATGTAATATGCTTCAGGTCTTTATTCTGATTATACCGAGCAAAATGTGACGAGAAAATACCAAAAAGAAATTTAATAGGCATCATATTTCCAGACCAATGTTTCTGGCGTTGGAGAAGAGAATCTGCTCTGAAATGTAAATGCGTTTGACAAGTTACATGATTTTTGCGGAGTTCGAAAGACTAAACTAGTGGGGTAGAAATCGATCAATTCTTTGTCACGTTACGTAGTTGAACGACTTAACAGCACAGAATATGTTTCCATGAATGAACGTCATAACCGTCGTATGGGCGCACTGAGTGACATTCACCCAGTAAAGTTGGTAACGCTGGATGGAAAGTAGTTCCATATCTTAACGTCGAATAAAAAGTGTTAGGTAAGCATGTATGTTTGTTAAAAATTATTTATTTTGCTTTCTGTTTTTTTAATGCATCGAAGTGTAAAAATGAGCAGATATGTAAAGTATCTATTTTCTTAATAATTTCACAGTTTCATTTGAACAACGGATGAATAAAATTATGAGGTCTATAGCAATGTTAATTTTACATAAGGTGGAGAGATACACAACGTGTATACAAGTAGATCTTAGGTAGGGCTTTTAAAGATGCTCATTTTACCGTGAACAGCCTATGTCACTGATTTTGCATGTAAATTGGGTTTTCTCCCTTTCGTGTGTAAACAAATGACATAATTGAAATTTTCATAAAATAAATATAAGTGTTTTAAATCTCCCGTTATGTATCTTGGTACATCCTGCATGATAGGGAATTTAAATAATTATATCCACATCTTGTTTAATATTTGGTCCTTGAACTGGACATAGCAAAGCGTAGGCTCATACCACTCCGAATATTCGCAAGTGGGAATCTTGCCGGACAATACCGCTTGAGAGCGGGTTTCCTCGGAGATCTCCCTTTTCCCCCGCCCCTTCATTCCGGCGCTGCTTCATACTCACATCAATCACCCTCTTCTGCTTTTAAGACCTCGCTGTTAAGAGCCGCCCAAATCTCTTCACTCACTCACTAAGAATATACGCTTTATATACATAGAATAATACTCAATATTTGAACCGTACCACAGAGATTACAGCAACAAAATTGACAAGGACGCCGCTTATAGGCCCATACATGCGGCACGACGAGAGCACTACAAACCAGTTCACAGCCTTGCACATAGAGGCGATGGCGCACTTAATGCCTCGTGGCACTATTGTCATTGCTTACGAGCTTCTCGACCCCTAACGCGAAACATAACTCCAGACTGGCGGACCACTTAAGGTGATATTTCTCATGTTTTTGGAAATTTCGTTATTTGAGAGAGGTTTCGAAAAGTGTCCCCTAAATGCAGTTGTCAGTTGTCAAAATATTACACTCAAATTCCGACACTAGAGTGTTATATGCAGGTTCAAAGTGTTGAATTAAGAGTCTAAGCGCGGCATACTGCATTTGTGTTACAAGCTACTAAATGAACAGAAATAACGTTTCTACTACAGTTTATGATTTGAACTATTTATTAAATTAATGTCAACAGTTTCGCTTGAATGAACAAAAATATATTTACAAGTCTGACCCCTATTTCCAGCAAAATTAAGAATGCTAGTACTTGCTCACCTGCTTATAAAGCGCACTCATACTGAATCAGTATGTTCTGCACACCATACAGATTGCATTATATGCAATTTGACTGGAAAAAAATATCTAGGAGCAAAGCCTAGTGTGCTGCGGAATTCGGGAAATTAAGACTTTTGAGTGTTAGATATATTCTGAACACTATAACGATTTGACAACTAATAACTGCATTAAGGGGGTAGCTTTCGAAAGCTCTTTTAGATAACCAAATAAAAAATACGTGAACTATCACTTTAATATGGGGGAAATAACTGCAGTGTTCTCTTTGACGGAGGCAGGCTGAAATAGATATGGCGGCTCTAGTCCAGGACTACTGCAGTGCATGGCGACATGTCGGGGGTCGGGAGACTGCTCTGGGACAGTTGGCGTCCGCTCGTTACCATGGCGACAAGAGCGCTGGACCAGACAACCACCTGCTCAGCGGCAGGGGCCCCAGTGGATCAGATAAAGCAGCTGCAGTGTCCTGCCTCCGGCGTCTGCGCTGTAACGAACAACGTCGCCCTGCTGCCACCGGAACAAGTTAACGGCCGGCCGCTCTATTCCACTACACTCTGCACGTGCGGCTAACAAGCCTTCCCTTGTGTCTGCACATATCACTTACCTATTTACATACATACTAGTACGCGTCGTTAAGCTGGACTCACGACTGAATACGCAACAGTAACCGCAGAACATAGGTCGGGGGCACTAGAATTGACCGCTGTGATTTCCAACTTACTGATTCCCAACTGCACATAACAAGTCGTTCGCATGAAAGGTCTTGACGCATTGCATATAGGGAAATGCTTTAATTTCATGGGGTAACAGCCAATCAGAGAAGAGAAGAAAATTTTTTACAAAGTTGTTTGGAGGATTATATTTATGGAGCAGAAACGAAGAAATATCATCCTAATAATACTTTAAATGCAAATGTTGTATGTTTGTTTGTTACTCAATCACTTCGTAACGGCTACACGGATTTGGACGAAATTTGGTATAGAGTTGGATTATATTCTGCATTAGTACATAGGGTACTTCTCATCCCGGAAAAATGAACAATTTATTAGGGAATATATAAAATATGCCACCAGCCATTTTAGTAGGCGCTGGTTGGTGGTCTGATTTTATATTCTTTCAGGAAATGTTCGTTTTTTCGGAATGAAAAGTACCCTATGTGCTAATCCAGAATATTACAGTAATTAAGAACAATTAAGATAGAGCACTTGGTAATGATAATTAAGGTTCGAATTTTGTACGCAGGTGGAACCGCGGGTAACAGCTAGTTGGATATAAATCTAAAGGAAATTGGAGAGAAGTTTGGGCAGCCCTTAACATCGAGGTCTTGAGAGCCGGCGAGGGTGAAGTGAAGTGAGTATGGACCAGCGCCAGAAAGCAAGGGCGGTAGAAACGGGAGATTCCCGAGAAAACCCGCGGACCAACGGCATCATCCAGCACGATTCCCATCCGCGAAAATTCGGGAGCTACCTGGGCGGGAATATAACCCGGTTCGCATAGGTGGGAGGCGAGCAGTCTGACCACCACACCACCGCAGCCACTATTTGTAGAAATTTTAAAGGATTATCCACGTCTTTACGATTCATGTTAAGAAAATATTTTTAAGGCATATAAACATGCCGTCTGTTTTAAATCGCTGGTTACTGTCAACACAATTTGACAGAAATCCTTCTTATGTGTGTCACGAAAGCCAAAATTCCAAGATATTTACGAACGCTGCCATTTGACGACAGACCCGCCACGAATTTTCATTGGCTAAAAATAACACACAAGTATTTATTTGTGAATTATTTTCGTACATGGTTTCTGGTAATGTGCAATGTACTACTGATATGACCTATGCTCTGTGCCTATGTATTTTCATTGTGAACCCACCTTTAGGCGTAACGGTGTCTATAAAACGTTACTCAAAAGTAGAAGGAACAAATGCGGTTTTAAAGGTTAGTACTTCGCGTGTTAACTCGGGTGCAGTAAGCTGTGTGAATTTTGTGTACGACGACCCGTCTCGTTTGTATCCGAGTTCAGCCCGTGCGTTTCCGCGCAAATTGAGCGTGGTTGTGCCCCGCAGAGACTCGTTAGCTCTTGGAAAGGTCAGACATAGTGAATGCAATTGTATGTAGGAAACCTGACTGCTCACATATCGCCAGCAAGAGAACTCGAGAGGCAAATGGTTACGAGGAAATGTGGCCAAGCAACAGCCTGTATCTTTCTGTTTCACATAAATGTATTCAGCGATAGAGTGAAAAGATCCGAGTTACGGAGTCTGCATGGCTAGAGAGCCGAACGGTACGCAATGTCTCAGGAAATAACTTATTATTCAATCATTGTTCCACGTGACTAAAATACGTGCATTTTGAGGCAGCATTTAAAAACCATTCCACATCTAACGAAAAGTTTCGTATTTGTATTCATTTCCGTGTCTTTGCTGGGATGTGAAATCCTAGCAAAAAGATAAGATTACCAAACACCAGATAATACCTCCGAGGTAAAAACCTGTTAGCTACAATATTATTTCTCACGGGAAAGAGAAAATAATTACAATGAGGGTTTTCACAAATTTTTACGCATGAAAACACCTACGCAAATTTTTACAGTAAAGGGTATCGGGATGTACAGCATACAATTGTCTTCATTATTACACCACAAAAATGACAATGCCTCCGCTGAGAATGTCAATATGCATTTACAAAGTACTGTACCTTGCGCATAGAGGTGATGATGAGGCATGCATAGAGAGTGAGGCATGCATAGAGAGTATAGGCCATTCATGGTTACTTCTCACTTTTTCTGAAGCCCTGCTAAAATTCTACTTTTGGTTACCGATTGCGTATCCTTCCGCTACATGAAATCGTAAACACCACCGTGTGACTTACACGTTTTAACTCTAAAATGCTTTGTTTACTGTTCTCAGATGTTCAAAGAATTTTGTCATATTGTTAAATCTCACGCTGGGCTAGATAGTGTGCGATTTATTTGTGAATTCATTTTGCATAAGGTTTCTGGTCATGTTCAATGTTGTAACGATATAACAGGGTCACAACACTTACAGTGTAAGTTTATTCCTGCTGTGGAAAAACAGATCTATGACAATATCGTAATTTTCCTAGGTAGGTTTAAAATACACGTGTGCAAACTTGATAGGGAAATTTCAGTATATTTTGCAGGAAGAAAAATTAACACTTTGTTCAGCCAAGAGCAACATCCAATGTCATCGTAATGTCGCCGCACTTCTACCAACTTCGGATTTGTAACCGCCCCGCCATCACATCTAAATATTTTACTTGTTTCCGTTGTATATTAAAAATTCAAAAAATCACTATTTTTGCTGTAATAAGTATGAAATATGCAAATATTGACAACATGTATAATTCTCTTGCTACTACTACCGGTGCGAAACATCCCGAGAGAGAAAGAAAGAGCGAAAGAGAAAGAGAGATAGAGCGACAAGCTTCACTCCACCTATTCAAAAAACATGTCGCTAGGGCCTACGCACGGTAATTTTCGCTGATATTTCTAACGGTAACAATAAAATATCTTTCCTTCATTTGTACATAAAAATGTTAATATGTCAATAGACAACATTTCATTTACAAATAGCATACCAAAAAACTAGGTTAAAGCGAATATTTTAACTGTGAACCATTTCTTACTAGCCGTTGCCAACACATTGCAGCCCGCACTGTGTGTAATTCGTATTTAATACGTTGTAAATAATACAAGTTAAAGAAGATACTAAGGTAAAGTTTCATTTATTCAAGAATTCAATACTTTAAACTTAACCACAGTGTTATATATTTATGGTTTACAAGTTATTGAAAAAACCGGTTGACATGTTACTCCTAGGGTGGCAATTGTGTAAGAGTACAACATAAATTGACTATTTAATTGGACCAACGTTGTTTGCAAACAAAAATCCAACCTTATGTATTAAATGAAAATTGTGCTAAAACATAGAATAAATTACATGTATATAAATAATTTAGAAAACTGTTAAAATAGAGAATGTGGTTATTTTTAATTCTTTGATGAAACGTTCTATAAAGGTGTGGAAGACAACGGTTGGTGTTTAGTAAATGTGTGTGCTTTGGGTCAACGTTGTTTTCCAACCAAAACCCAACCTAATCTCCCCAGTATCAACTTAAGTTAGCACTTGTTTGGAAAGGTTGGCAGTATGTTGGTTTGGAGCCCATACATTAAAACAACGTTAAATCAACGGAAAATACCAAACAACTTTCCTAACACGAAAATGTTACGTGATTATTTAGCATCCTCCAGACAAAGATGTAACTAAATTAGAAGATGTCCTAACCCATTACAATTGTAATTTTAAATGGTTGGTTTTTGTTGGCAACAAGTTGGTAAAAATTCTGTTGGTAATTGTGTTTTTTTTTTCTTGGGCAACCAAATTTTTATGTAAAACGAAAGAATAAACTCTTTGAATGAAAACAGCGCCACTTTCTTGTATTTTTCATAATATGAAGGCACTTCATCACTTGAGATATTTCTCTTTAAAATGTGATCAGTTCGTTACGTGTCAAGTCAATGTTGGGATCACAACAGTTGGTACTAACTGTTGAGTTGGGCCAACATTGTCTAACATGCATTATGCCACCAATGGTGATTACCATATTCCTAACGAAATAAAACCACAGTTTTGTATTTTGGTTTAAAATCTATGTTTTTAACACTCAACCCATATATTATTTTTAAATTTACATCATTGGTGATGTATTGGTTACTTGTAAAACATACTGTACGCCTTTGGTATTTAAATATATGTTGAGCCAACTTTGTGTAATCAGCATTACGCCAACAAAGGTAATTGCCATTATTCGAACGAAATATCACTATAATTTTGTATGATTGTTTAACCCTTAAGCAGTCGCGTAGGGTGTGTACAACACCCCATGCATATATATAGTAACATATTGTAAACGGTGTGAGATAGCTGGCTGTTGTTCTCGGTACCTTTCAAGGACATTTAAAGTGTACTACAACTGTAAACACGTTCAGTCTTGCAGTTGCCTGCGACTGGAAAACAGCTGCTGTCTTAGCCTGGGGCGTCACTGTACCCCCGCGCAAACAAAAATGTTACGTTTTTTCGTCTTGTCATTTTTTACTTCAAATGTTTTTTATTGACCAGTTTAGTGTTTCAATGCTATTTCGCATTTTTATGCAATCATGAGTTACGAAAAGGAGCAAAAAGAGTTCACAAACTCCTACAACTATACAACCTTCTGATGAATAATCAAGTTCTGATGCAGGTGAAAGTTGTGAAGACTTCGAAGTCCACAACAGAACAGAAACAAGCGACAGTGGTGAAGAGGTAAGTGAAGAAAGCAGTAGTGAGAATGTCACTTGTAGAAATGAAAACGTTTTTCTTGGCAGGGATAGGCATACCGAGTGGATGGACTGTATTCCTCCAAACAATGTGCGCACACGTAAAGCTAATGTAGTTACTCACTTTCCTGGTGTGAAAGGAAATGCAAAGGATGTGAACGAACGTGAAGAATGTTTTATGCTGTTTCTCGACAGTACAATTATTGCTAAAATTACAGAACATACAAACATTTATATAGAGAGCATCGCAGACAGGTATGGAAGAGAACGTGATGCTAAGCCAACAATTACGAGTGAAGTAAAGACAGTAATTGGGCTGCTGATTTCGGCCAGGGTGTGTCGTGCAGGTCACCAGAATCTTGACGATTTGTGGGATCAAGATGGTTTAGGAATATACATTTTTCATGCAACTATGAGTTTAGGCCGCTTCCTCTTCTTGTTATTTTGTTTGCGTTTTGATGATGCAAGAGATATGGCAACGAGATGTGACACTGATCGGCCAGCTGCATCCAGATAAATTTTTTTGAGTTGTTTCTCGAAAATTGCAGCAAATATTATACATTGTCCGAATACACTACCATTGATGAACAGCTTGCCCCTTTCAGAGGAAGAACCAAATTGAGGCAATATATTTCTAGCAAACCAGCCAAGTATGGCTTGAAAATCTGGACCCTCTCTGATGCCAGGACATGGTATACACATAAAATGGAAGTTTATGTAGGTAACCAGTCTGATGAACCATATAAGGTTTCAAACTCACCGACAGATGCTGTTAAGAGGCTTGTACAAGGGATCGAAGGATCAGGCCGAAACATTGCGTGTGATAACTTATTCTGCAGAGTACCTCCCGCTACCGAACTTTTGAAGAAAAATCTGACAATTGTTGGTACAATGCAAAAAAATAAGAGGGAGATTCCAAGTGAGTTTGTCAATGTGAGAGGTAGAGAAATAAACAACAGTTTATTTGGACATGCAAATAACATGACATTGGTATCATATATACAAAAGACGTCCAAGAATGTCATACTTTTTTCATAAATGCATTATGATAACAGTATATATGAAAGCACCGAAGATGCTAAAAAGCCTGAAATAATAACCTTACTAAAAACGGTGTCAGTACAGTTGAGATGTGCGGTACATACTCAAAATCCAGGAAATGTAGACGTTGGCCTCTAGTACTGTTTTTTCGTCTCCTAGACATTGCTGGCATAAATGCACAAATAGTTTTCACAGCAAATAATCCACAATCAACATTTGTTAGCAGGGAATTTGCGCGTGAGGTAGTAATGAGGTTAATGAAATATTCTCTGCGAAAAAGGGACAGTACATCGCGCCTACCCAAGACTGTTTGAAAGAAGGCGTCAAAACTATCAAGTACCCAGCCGCTTCAAGTATCTGTGACTTCTCAAGAGAGAACAGAAGTCGCCCGAAGATGTGTAGTGTGTCCCAGAAATAAGGACACCAGAACAAAAACATACTGTAACAAATGTTGTCGTTCAATGTGCCTGAAATACGTGAAAAATGTTTGTGAAGAGTGCTTTGATACATCATTTGGACAAAAACAACAAGGTCAATAATTTTGTTGTTATTGCTTGCATATGCGTACTATTATTATATACTTTAGTGTACAATAGTGGTAGTAGTATGTTTTCAGTAATTTGAATGTCTCAGGTTTTAGAAGACATTTTTTGCTAACAGTTTGTAATTGTATGAATGCAAATAGATGTTGCACTTACACATTTCTTCACTAAATAAATGCAAACTCCAATAATATGTTTACTTTCAATACAAAAACACGAACAACTAAAATTATAAACAATTCAGTACAAATATTTTACTAATGAATTTTTTTATGTGTGGGGTGTTGTCAATAGCCCGTGCGACCAGTAATGTCTCGATTTTGTACGCGACTGCTTAAGGGTTAAAAGCAACATCTTTAGCACAAAAATAAGGCCTTATATAAAATTTACTTCGTTGGTGATGTGTTCATAACTTGTTGGAAAACATGATGTTGTCACTTGGTATTTAAATTTCTGTTAGGCCAAAATTGTGTAACTAACATTATGGCATTATGCCAACAAAGAAAAATGCCATATATCTAATGAAATAGCACTGTATTTTTTATATTGTTTAAAGCAATATTCTAAACACACATGCCATGTATTATTTAATTTTGGCTTCATTGTTTATGTCTTGTTTACTTGTAGGAAAACATACCACGGGCATTTGTAGAGCCAACATTTTACAACCAACATAAATTCACAAATAGAAAATATTTTTAAATTGAAAAACACTAATTTCCACAACATACAAAAAATTAATATTGCGAATTTTCATTAAAAAGTTTTTATTTTTTATTTTACGTGTGTTTAGACAATGTTGTGAACTTAACACTTGGCGACTGGTTTTTTTTTTTTTTTTTTTTTTACGCTGGGATACATTGCACTGCAGACATTATACCATCATAGGATATTATTATTATTCTAAATAAATACATATATTATTCATTTCATTTGCTTAATGGTTCAAATTTTTTTAGTACAGAGACACTTAAAAATATACTACTGGCTGTCTTTGGTTGTGTATTAGTCATTAGTTGGAAAATATATTCTCGTAACTGGTATATTTAAATTCTGTTTCAGAGTAGTAAACCCTAACTTAAATACATAAAAAAATATAACATATTATATCGAACTGGAATATAATGTTATGTACATATTTCTTCCTCAAGGACAAGTAGTTACTGTATTCATCGGCCTGCTTATACAAAGGGTGCGAGTTTAAATCCGATATAAACCAATGGGATTTTCAGGTCGTATTGTAAAGTAGGAACTGGTGAGAAATAATAGGATTAAAGAATTTAAAGATTTTTTAATTGGTGTATTGGTTCACATTATGTATGCAATAACACATCTTAGCAAATCATCGCCAACTGTGGGTAAATGCCTGTGTGAATGTCTTTATGAAAGATAAAATAACCCTAATCTTAACAGTTTGCACACAAATGAAAAATAATTTTAGGCCGACGTTGTATTTCAGTTGGCAACCAACATAAAAGTCATGTTGGGCCAACGTAATCCCGAGGGACATTTCAGCGTTAGGCCAACGTAATATGCCAACGTTGGCCAAATGGTAGATACTAACGTTGGGCTAATGTTGGCGCAACCAAATTTGCTACTGGGGTTTTGACTAACATAATACCAAGTTATGTAAATGGTTGGTGGTGTGTAACACACCATAAATGATAGTGTATCCCGTATCGTACTACGAACAACCAACGTAATAATAATGTTACTTAGTTGTTGGGTTTCTGTCATATTAGATTTGCATATATTGGAAACTGGTACAAAATA
>CM056993.1:240863728-240944010 GCA_029891345.1 Dryococelus australis
TTCATTTGCTGCCCTTGCCATCCGTTCAGGTTTGCACATAACGAGGATTTTTTCTTTCTTTTTTCAGTGATCCACTTCCTACATAGTTGAACATCACGCATTTCAATGCAAATAAGCGTTAATACGTATGGGGGAAAAACTGGATCACGTTGGAGAGCTCGCCATTGTCTTGAAATGTTAATTCAGTCTTCATGGTTAAATGCCTAGTTCACGAGACGCAGCGTGTTCCACGCTATTGGTTCGTCGCAGGTACACGTTACGGTACTTACTGTTAAGGCGGTGACTGATCTTTAATATAATGTTGTAAAGTAACGCTGATGGCAAGTATTTACATTATATTTGCCTCTCTGATTGCACGTTTTGAATGCTTGGGCCCAAAAGTTCTCCGTTCTCAAGTCAGTCGGTTTACAGACGTTGGATTACAAATCGCGAGTGTAGTGTTATTGTAATGGGGCATAACCACATTGTGGTAAAATAAAAAGAACGAAAACGACTGTCTCAGACTAATCTATTCACAGAAATTTGTTTTTAACGGTGGAGCGGTATTAATAAATACGTTAAAAAAATTCAATGAATTAGTAGACAGTACAAAAACCACTTTGGGATATATTATTTTCCGCTGGTTCGTGCGTTTATAAACAACACACACACACACACGCGCACGCACGCACGCGCACACACACAAGATACTACGGGGGCCGTAGTCTATTCTCGGTCTCTTCCACACTTTTTGAACCAAACCTTTGAAAAACAATCCACGCATCACGTGTTTGGTTGGTTCCCAAATACTTCATTTACCACAAAACATTTTATACTTATGTTAACATTAAAAGTATATTATTTATGATTAAATTAAGCTTATATGTATATTTTATTTATAAATTATAATATTACGTTTGCAATTAATATGGATGCAAACAGAGAGAAAATAGGTGGGCCGGTAAAGCTTAGTAATAAATATTTATTATTCAAAATAATATTAAAGTGAGTGTGCACAAATCAATCTTTGGTGTAATATTATATACTTGTTTAAGCTTTGTTTGCACGAGATGGAGGAATAGCTTGAATGTACAATTTCAGCAGGGCTTCAGAAAAGTGGAAAGTAACCTTGAATGGATTATAATTTCTCCTTACATATCTACAAAATTTTTTTTGCAGTTTTATGTGTCATGGTTTTGTAACATAATATATATATATAATAGTATATGTATAACGCGGATCCGGGACCACCCTACTTTTTCCAATAATTTTAGCCAAAAATACACGAAAAAATAGCATCAATTGTTACTCGCAATTTGTAACAAAAGCGCAAGAAAAAATAAAAAACTTAAAATCTGAAATTCGATGAAAGGACGATGAAAAACAAGCAAATTTAAGCTAAAAACAAATGAAAAGATACAAATTAATAGAATTTATAAATTTTAAGAGAATTCTAAATCTTGTATAGATTTACCATTCTTCATTTCTTTTTAAACCTTTATATGTTATAAAATTTATATTCTCGTTTATTAACTTTAAAGCATTTATATCAAACAGACTTACATAGCGATCTGGTACAGTAATTTTAAACTCTGAATCAAATATACAGCTTTTTTTCTTCTAAACTTAGAATCATATAATTGAAAATCTGTAGCAACATACTTTTTATTTTTTCTAGGTCCTGTAGTTTTGTCAAGTCGAATGAGTTGTTAAACTTGACATGCAGTGATTCCATTTTTATGATTATTTAAAAAGGGAAAAAAATCAAAAATAAAAAAATATTTTATTATTTTTATTTTAATCATTTAATAATTTTGTTTATTATTATTTTACTACTGAAATAATTTATTTTTTATTTTTTCCTTTTAAATAAACATAAAAAATGGAATCACTGTGCGCCAATGAAATGGAAAAATAATACCACATCTAAGTAAAGTAAAGAGTGTGGGGATATAATAAACAGAAAATTCTTACTTTAATAACCATGCAAAATATAAGCTTTATAATGTTGCATTGAAAAAGGTACATGGCATTACGAATTAAATAAAGAGAAGGTATTATGCGAATGTGGAAAATACGTTTATACGTCTCTCAAAATGCATAAATTATTAATTACACAGTACAGCACTAGATAATTTAAATGAAACTCAAAACTATAATTATCCAACAAAAACATGTAAAGTGTGTAATGAGAATAAATCTTTAAAACTATTTTATCTTCATAAAAATATTAAGGACAAAAATATAATAAAATGTAAAGCTTGTTATAATTAATATATGAAGGAATATCTTAAGGAATATAATTACAGTAAGAAGTTAAATAATTAATAAATATTACTTTCGATACTAACATTAACTAAAATTTTGTGTTATTTTATATATTATATAAAAAAAAGCAATGTACAAATAGACTATAAAAATTAAAAATATTATTAAATTTGTTTTCTTCTAAATAAAACTATCAAGAATGGAGGCGAACAATCTTTTAATTGAGTTGTGGGTGAGTAGACAGTGAGGGAGCTAAGAATTGTACGTAGAGGTTTAAAAAAATAAATATAGCTATAATCTAAGGAGTGATGATTTAATTATATATTGGTATGCTCTAAGTAAATATGGTTTAATTACAGCCATTATACAATTTAGTATATACGAGCAAAGAGAACGAAAATTTGCAAATTTACCATTTTTATGCTAATATCAATAAATTATATTTAAAAGATAGAAAGAAATTGAAAAAAAAAATTACATTCTCTAATAATAATTTTAAAAACAAGAGAAAAGGAATTTATATGAAAAAATTCCATTTTCTAATAATCAGTTTGTAAAAAACTAGAAATATAAGCCAGTGGGTAAAAGAAGGGATAACAAAAAATATTTTTACAAATTTACATTTGGCTGACACAAATATCAATTAATTATATCCCAAGGATAAAAAAGAATTAACAGAAATATTTCCACTCTGGAATAATTTATTTATAAACAAAAGAAGTAGACGCAGCTTAAAAATTACTTAGTTAATAAAGCTTTTAAAGGTAGAATATCAACCTATAACATTGCAAATAACTTTAATTTAGTAGAGCCTAATCATTTTTTTAAGATCAGTAAAAAAATAAGATACTTGAGATAGCAAACAATAATCTTAAAACAATTAGAGGGTTGAAAACCAGCATTAAATTATGTATCAAGCATCGCAAGCAGGAAAATAATCAAGTAGAATTATTTACATTTCAATAATTCAATTAACGATTATTAAATGAAGGAGAATTTGTAAAAATTTATAAATTCATAACAGAGGAATTACTTAAACAATTATCTGAATTCCAAAAAAGAGGTTGTGGATGGGCTTTAGATAGAATAATTGAAATACAATTAGCAATAGATAAGTATAATATAATAAGTGGAGCATCATATATTGAACTACCAGAAGCAATAAAAAATAAAAAAGCATGCATTAATTTGAAAAATAATGATCAAAAATGTTTTCTTTGGACAATAAAATCAGCATTGTTTCCAGCAGACAATTATTGGGATAGAGTATATAAATATAAAAACGTTGTACTTAATATCGATGAAGTAATAGATAAATATGAATATCGTATTAAAATTGATGATATACCGAAAATAGATAATCAAATTAATACATCTATAAATGCATTTACACAATTACCAGTAAATAATTCAAATTCATTTGCTGCCCTTGCCATCCGTTCAGGTTTGCACATAACGAGGATATACATATATACATATATATACATATACATATACATACATATATACATACATATATACTCTATTGAAGAAGAGTCTACAGTATATCCACTAAAAATAAAAAAAAAATAAAAAGGAAAAACAAATAAATTTCCTTTATTTCGAAGATGATTAAAATTCACATTATTGTTCTATAAAAGATTGATCGAAACAGCTTTCTGAAAAAAAAAGATTAAAAGTAAAACTTGTATATGTGATACGTATCTTGAATTCTTTTATTGTTAAGAGAATTTAGATACACTTACAAAAGACTGCTCTAAAAATGAAGCAGTAAAAATCTCTTTACCTCTGAATGGAGAGCAAATAAAGTCTAAAATTACAAACATACAATGAAGGTTCCCTTCACAATATATGCCGATTTTGAATCAATTTTAAAGAAAATACCAACAGTTAAGCCAAATCCACGATAATTAAGTAAATTTAACCTTATAAAAACATATCCAATTTTAAAGGAGAACGATATCGATAATGTTCTTTATAAGGAGATACTCAAAGAAATATATAATCTTACTAAAGAACAAATAAATAACATTAATTTAAAGCTAAATGACGAATCATATGCTATGAAATATCAATTACACGAAGCATCTGGTTTTTGCTATTATATTGTATCTAATTATGGTGATTATAAGCCTCCAGCAGTATATCGAGTCCAAATGCTCAAAGTTTTTATACAATCAATAAAAAGGGAAGTAGAAGAAATTGGGGAAATATGTTCACAAACTGAACCAATGCCTTCACTAACCAAAGAAGAAAAAATATTATATAGGAACTCAGATTAATGTACTGTATGTGGATATGAATTTACAGAGGACAATAAAAAAGTACAACCATCATGATCACATAAGTGGAAAATTTTGTGCAAATTTATTTCCACAATTTAGCTAGATATGATGCGCATTTATTTATTAACGAGTTAGACTATGGTGACAAAAATATAGATTTAATCGCAAATGATGAAAAAAAGTTTATCACTTTATGAAAAATACGGAAAATTTCAAAATGAAATTTACGGACACATTTAAATTTATGGCCAGTAGTTTAGATAAATTATCATCAGATTTAACCAAAAACAAATGAAACGTACCCCAAAAGCATTTCCCAGAAGAACAAGTAGAGTTAGTTATTAAAAAAGGTGTTTGCCCATAGGATTATATGGATAGTTGGAAGAAATTCGAAAAAAACGAACTTCCCCCAAAAACTGAATTTTAAAATAAATTAAATGATTCTGACATAACTAACGATGGTTATGAACATGCAAAATGTGTATGGAATCATTTATTTAAAAATACCTAAACAATTGGTAAGAGAGGGTACAAATTTTTTGTGTATATTTAGACAAGATGATACTAATTTAAAGCACATTTATAAGAATTTTGTTGGTGGAGATATGCCTTATGAAAAAATTAAAGAGATTTGTGCAAAATGTTGGGACGAAGATTGTGGCTTTATTACAATAGATATGAGTAGAAAAATATAAGAAGGAAAGTATAGAAATAAAATTTAAAGATAACATTTAAAGACTTACTTACAAAATTTTTTGAAAACAGGTTTACGTTAAAATGAACGTTAAAATGAACGTTAAAACGAATGTTAAAATGAACGTTAAAACGAATGTTAAAATGAACGTTAAAACAAACGTTAAAACGAACGTTAACACAAACATTAAAACGAATGTTAAAACAAATGTAAAAAAGGAACATCAAAATGAAAGTCAAAACAAATGTCAAAAACAAACATTAAAACGAACTATGAACGAGCATTGATTGAACGTTGAAAGCGTTTTATATTCGTTAAACAAGTGTTAAAACACATTTTTATGTAGCATTTTGGAAAAGATAAATACATTAATATTTTAATTTACAAAACATCTGTTTTATTAATCCAAGAGTTATGAGAATTACCAAAACCTAACCATTTTACATAAATGTTATCGCCTTTATGTTTTTTAAAACTTTTTCGACCAAATATTCTTTGGCGTAGTCTGTTTTCGTAATTTCGAATTCATAAAAATTGCCTTCTATTTCTTCTCCTTTAGTATCTTTTAATTTGTAAGTAGGCACATCATAATTTAAAACTTTACAAATAGTAAACAATTCTGTTGACCAATTAGTATTATAACCCCTCTCGAAAATTGTCTTTAGTTTGCTTACACGAACGACATCACAAACTTTGAATTTAGCTTGCAGTTTTGGTTCAGTAAACACATATGGTGATATTAAAGTTTTTTCATTGTTTTTATTAACTTCAATTGTCTTCATGTAGATAGTGCTATGTTTTGTATTGTTGTATTCTTTCACTAATTAATCTAATATATTGACCCACTTATAATTTCCATTCAAAGCAAATCTCTTCCACATGTTATTTTTCATTGTCCGATCAAATCTTTCAACAAAACTTGCTCTCAATTCACTAAAAGAAGAATAATGATTGATATATTTTTGCATTATCGCTTTGAATATTACGTTGTTTTCTTTTGATTAATATAGATTCTAAAAGCAATTGCTACATTTTTAGCTGTTTTATCTGTAATAGGTACAGCAAATGCAAATTTAAAAAAAAATCAATAATTGCCATAGTATATTTATATCCATTATTTATATGCGATATGCCTTATAAATTACCAGTATCCATTTCTACAAGATCAATTTGCCATAAATCATCAATTCCATATGATTTTACTTTTATTCTTGAAAAAAATTTTCTTGCAGGCTTATATAATTAATTGATTATTCCCTTTCTCTCATTGGGCAAATTCTTTTTTTATGTTGAATTATTAGAATTACATTTTGAACAAATACTTTTCTGAACTAATTGTTCATTATTTTTTTTGTATTTTCAGTTTTTATATTATTATTTTTAGTGACTTTTTTACACTTCAAGCTCCAAGTTATCTCCATTTAATAAGAATAAAAAATAATTAATCTTTATATTTTACAAATATTCTTATTATAGTCATCAAACCTCATATATTTTAGTTTTTTATTTTCTAAATTAAAATATCCCCTATGCTATTAATTATTACTTTTATTCCACTTTGCATGTGATTCTTCTTCCTTACATTTTTCAGTTTTGAAGTTAACAAGTGTATCACAATAATTCAAAACTGATTTGTTTAAATTTCGCAATTTAACAGCTATTTCTTTATTGAAATATTTTTTATTGACATCTTTTCCATTTGCAAGATCAATAATAGAATCGAATTTGAAATCCCTATAGGAGATGGCTTTTCTTTTCCAAATGATGCTAATGTTTATGAGCAATTTAGTTTATTAAAGAGAGATAAGGTTGGAGCTGATGCAAAATATGGTAAACAAGAGATTATTGATGTTGTTCTATTTTTTTTTTCCTTTCCAATTTTCTAGAGTAGAAATTTCAAAACATGGAAATATTATCGAAGCTGTTGATATTCCAGGTATAACATCAACAATAATGAATGGTTTATTAAGATCACCAAGTGAACAAAATTATTTTGAATTTACTGGTTTTGATAATCTATATCGAGATAAATATCTTTTTGATAAAATAACAAAATATGTTAAAACTGCTTCTTGTGTTAAAACAAATGAAATAATGTATCCACTGAGATATCTGTTTGGTTTTATTCGAGATAATTATCAAATTTACTGGAAAGGTGGCTTTAAAATTACTTTTTTTTCGTAATTCATCTGAGAACAACTGTTTATTTCTTTATGCGACTTTATCCAGATCCTCTTTGATTCCATGCCACGAAGTTTAGGGGCTCTGATTACAGCAGGTGGGGGCTTCACACCATCCTGAATTCTTAAGGACAGAGATCATGTACAGTTCTGCATTCCTAATCAATTTTGTATTGTCATGTATCTAAGCTGTGGTATAAAGTTCATTCCATTCACATGTATCCCTCTTGGTGTTTAATTTTTCACATACGTTGGTATATTTGTGTAGCATAAAAATCAAAGAGAACTATTTCCCCTCAGGTGTTTCATAGCATCCCCCGCATCCTCATTTGTTTAAACACGCTCAGATCTGCCCGTGCTGACAAGGGTCGATTTCAGCTAAACGAGCAGGTTAGATATAGAAGACGGAGGCCATATAACTCGGTAGTGTGTTCATCTGAGCCAGTTAAGAAGGGCATGGCTAAATTTCTCGTCGGGAGCGGAGTCATTAAAGATGTAGCAAGTTATTCAGAGATGATGGAACGGAGAAGGAATCGGTAGCAAAGAACTATTCCAACATTCACCTGAAGTGATTCCAGGAACCAGAAAACTTGAATATCGAGCGAAACAGCGCTATTGTAACATGCTGGACCTTCATTAGGCGGGACCAGTGTTCCTATCCCGGTCCGGCCTTCCTGATTTCACTTCCCCATAGTTTTTCGAATCACATCAGGCGAACGACGGGATGGTTCTTTCACAAGCCATGGCACCGACTCCTCCCCTGTTCCGTCTCTAATGACCTCGCTGCCTACGAGACTTAGGCCGTGTCTCAACTCTAAAATGTGCTCACTCTCACTCGCCACTCTCACGATGGCTCACTCTAACGAATTTACACTTGTGCCCTCTGTAGGCCTTCGGCATCAGTTCCCTGACAGAAAAGGTAAGAAATAGTGAAAAATAAAATACTGCCGGCTTTTCACTTGTCTCGAATAAATGTACAGTGTTTTATAAAACAGTAAGTTATTTTTATTTGTTACATTTTTGCACGATTAAAAAAATAATAGTTATGTGCAAAGCACAGTATTTAATAATATCCACACAGTTAACCTAAATGAAACGTGAACATAATAACGTCATAATTTGTTATGTTCCATATGAAATGGAATGATGGTGTTACACACTTCATAAACGAAATTATTGAGTTAAGTCGATAAAATATTTCTAGCACTGCTTTCGAAGAAAAATATATTTTACTACATATTTGAGGTTAGACTTGAAAACAACTTGGCTGCCAGAGAGGGTGCGAGAGTGAGCACCGAGTGTACAGCGTCGTTCACTCTCCCTCTCGCGTTCTCTCCTCCGAGATGGGACAGCAGAGAGGACTCTCTGTGACGTCAAGAGTGGGCGACAGAGTACTCTATAAGCGCTCCAACTCCATTGTACTGTGCTCAATACAAACGCTCCCCCCCCCCCCCCCCCGAAACTGATAAATGTGCGTCCAATATCCTGATATACAATGAGAAAACACACTTCAGACGAGGACTGCCGAGTGCTCCTAACACCTCGTGCACATTAGAAACACCATTTCGTACCACGCCAACATAGCTGGAAAAGCACTGTAACTCAAAATATACGCATCTAATAATGCAAAAAGTGAACCTTGCTATAGGCTGTTCACGGTAAAGTGAGCAATTTTGAGGCCCTAGTTAGGTTTGCCTATCACTAATTATTTTTATCCTTCCACCACATTTTCTAATAAATATTGCCAGGCAAGTATAAACCCAGTCTATATATATATATATATATATATATATATATATATATATATATATATATATATATATATATAAATCACCGGACTCTGAAGTTAACGTCTAAGGCTACGATGAAATATATTAATTGGCAATCACTCCAAATGAGAGGGCTTCAAGAAGTGCTCGCTTCACTGTGAATACCCTATACAGATATTCCATCGATAAAATCATAGCTCGCCGCTTAAGTTCCACAGATACACCGAGCACGACGAGAACACTGCACGCCAGTTCAGAAGAGCCCCGCGCTTAGTGGCGATGGCGTGCTTTAAGCACCTAATAGTGTAGCCCTTATCGCTTCCGTGCTTCCCTGCCTCTGACGCGGAAACACGTCCAGGTAGGCGGACCCCTTAAGCATTACCTAAATACCTACCGAATTAAAGACCAAAAGTTTACCACTTCACTACTTCGCTCGGTTTGCTGGACCACGTAAAGAGAGGCAACAGTGTTTTCTAATATATAATCCGCGTTCACGCTTACTTCCAACTTTTCTGAAGCCCTGACAAATTTATACTTTCAGGTCATTCCTGCGCCCCAAGTGTAGAGAATCACTCCAAAGGAACAGCGCTGTGCATTCGTGCGCCCTCACTTAAATGTTATTTTGCATAATAACAATTTGTTACTAGACAATAACAAACACGCCTGTTTGTTAACTGCTTTTACTCATATTAATTTCTTACGAAATATTATTTATTGAAACATTATTAGTAAAGACTGTTCACTATAAAGTGAGTACTTTTGAAATCAACCTCAGAAAAAATAACTGTCCCGGCCTGCATAAGTTGGTAACGATGGATGGGAAGTAGTTCCATATTTTAACGTCGAAAAAAAGTGTTACGTAACTATTTCTAATAACTTAAATTATTTATTTCACTTTCTTAATTTTTTAATGCATCGAAGTGTAAAAATGAGCAAATTTGCAAAATATTTTCTTTTGTAATAATTTCACAGTTGCACTTGACTGACGCATGAATAAAGTGACGAGGCTCATGGAAACGTTAATTTTGCATAAGGCGGACGAATACACAACGTGCATACAAGTAGATCTTAAGCAGGTCTTTCAAAAGTGCTCATTATACCGTGAACCGCCTATAGACAGATTTTCATCTTCTTTACAAGTATCGAACACTGACCTATCCCACAGAAATACAACTACTGCTAACCACATGGTCCACGTTGATGGTGAACATATTTAAATCTTAATTGTCAAAAACCAAGCACGTTTGTATAAATAAAATTCCTCTACCAATGTGAATTTATTATAAATAAATTTCAAATTATTCAGGAGTAGTATACAAACATATCAAAACACTTGTTTAGGTAAAGAGTGTTCCAACTTCAAACTCTAACCACGTTTTTTATGATATTTTTAATGACCGAAAAGCAGCCCAAGTTGGACACGGCGTGCGCAACTTGGGCGCGTACTCTACGGTGTGAAAAGTAAGCCGGTGATCGGCAACCACAAATTCACGCCTATCGCCCTTAAGAAATGTTCTCGAAGAATACCAAAATAAATACTGGTGGTTCAGTTAAAATAGGTTTCAAGCTTTTGCACACGTACTTGACAACAGAGTGCACTGTCGCCCAGAAACTTTTCCATCTATGTCGTTTCGTTTGAATTTCAGAACTCTTTCATTAGGTTAAACGTTGTATACGCTGTTAGACAAAAAAATTATTACGTGTGTTGTGTTTCCGTGATTTGAAATTTTTCATTTCGTTTGCTTTCCGTAAAGAGCCAAGCGATTTTAGGCAATACCAAAAGTATTTTAAAATTTATTTAATTAAATTATCCAATAATCATACGGAGTTTGTGATAAATTTAAAATTCGAGTATGTACAAATTGTGAAAATTATTTTTATCTTATTTTTAGTCAACAAACGCAAATTCTTTTTACAGGAGAAATAAAAAGATTTCTTTTTTTTTTATACGAACTTCTGCCTGGAATTATCGCAACGTATCTTGATACTTCCAAAACTTAGCACGGTCGGTAAAGTTTTCTGAAGGACAAGTTCGGCAGTTAATTGCAAAGTAATAAAGAAAAACGCATAACATCCGCCTGCAAACTGCTGACAAGTACACACACATCAAGCTGGAGTGAACGACCTTGATCTTCCCTCGATAAGCGTGCAGCTCGACAACACGAACACTCAAGTGTGTTGTCCACACTAGTGTCAGGGTTTATCTCCGGGCGAAAGGTCAGGACAATTCGCTTCCCGCTTCTACTGCTTCACCAGATACATTCCTCACTCGACTGTAGATCACACCTGCACGCCACGTCAGACCCATGCGACATCACGTACTCTTCTTTAACATCAATACGTCTATATTGTCATCAGCAGATGCACTAACAACTGTGGTTGTCACAAAAAAAAACACTAACAAACTGTATTTTCGAACGAAGGCTGTCAATTAAGTGGCCAAACAAATATATACTGTTTATGCAACAACATACTTCGTTGACAGTCTAATTTTTATGGCCCGACACATGAAAAAGAAAAAAAAAAAAGGGCGTAGAAGTGGTCGTAGGTTACTTTGTAAACTAAAGGCTTTTCGCATAACATGTTGCTAAGGAAATTATAGTAACTATAATGTAAAAAAGGTTGCATAAAATGATAAATGTTGGGTGTTTTAGATTACAAAACTCTAGAAATGACAACACTTTTACTATTGAAAATAATTTCAACTTAATTTCCTATTAATCGTAAATTAAACGGATATTATTCTAAACTAAAAAAAAAAAAAAAAAAAAATATGCCTAATAATAATTGAGGCGTATACTCCCATGACAGTGGCTGTGTTGGTAAGAAAAGAAAATTCTTTCGCGAAGCGATATTTTCAGTATGGGTAGTATGAGGTCTAAGTAATGATGCCGACCTTGCAGGGCTCTTGTCGCAACTACCCCTGCCGCATTCCAGAGCCTCGCCTTCTCGTCAGCTCCTGACTAGTCGAACCGGGCTACATTCAAGAGCCTCGCCTTCTAGTCAGCTCCTGACAGTAGCCGAACCGGGCTACATTCCAGAGCCTCGCCTTCTCGTCAGCTCCTGACAGTAGCCGAACCGGGTTACACTCCCGGCGGGGTCGCTAATACTATATTTTAAAAAATTTATTTCATTTGACGGAAAAGTGCTAGTAATAACTTATCCAGAGTTGCCCGTAAACTCTCCGTAAAATTACGAACACAATTTTCAAAAACAGACTTTCCGTAAATTTCACGGAGCCTCTCCGTTAATTTGTTAGTCAATTCTCTATAATTCCAGTTTAAAATAAAAAGAGATAATGAAAAAATCTGTAATTCTCATTATTTGGTTATTATACAGTTGATAACTAATACACTAAAACTCTGTTAAGAAGTTCCTACTTAAGAAAATTTCCTGCTTAATAAGCTTACATGATTTTCACCTGGTCTATAATCATTTATGTTATTTAAGCTTTCCTTGTTAATAAGCTCAAAGTATTCAGTGTCTTCAGAAACTTCTTAAGAGAGTTTTACTGTAAATTTAAAAAAGCTATATTTGAGTAATATTTCAATCCGAGTCACAGACTTACAAGTCCACGAGTATAGCAACGCGCTTATAATTCTCACATGATGTCCGAGGCATAACATTGAATATTTCCTGGTTACAGTGAAGGCGAAAAAACTTCGCGTATACTCGACATTGTCCGTCCCGAAACTTGAAGCTGAAGCAAATGCCGACACTTCCCGTATTTCGTAATTGCGGATTAGTCTCCGTTTTTCTTCATCACGAATTGAGTTTCCGTACATTTAAATGATATTTCCGTAAATATTTTCGTAAGTACACGGGCATTTTTAACAGTGTAGCAAATTCTCGCACGTGGGAATCAATTAGGACGATGTTACTGGTCGCGGTTTTTCTCGGGAATCTCCTGTTTTCCCTGCCCCTTCATTCCGGCGCTGCTCCGTTCTCACCACGTTTCACCTTCATTGGCTCTCAAGATACCGATGTTAAGAGCCACCAAAATCTCTCTACTCCAAGTCTAGCTGTTATTTTCCCTCACTCCTAAAGTGTGAGGAAGATAGAATGAGAGGAGGAATAATCGACGAAAGCACTACATGGAGACCTACCCCCAAGAAAATTGACCAACAGCCGTTGACATCAGCCACGTATTCCAAATAAATATCAGGAGTTGGCGTTCACAAGGGATATTAACCGGATAGATGAGGAATGGGACGGCACTTGGTTGATGCTGAGAATACCATAAACTTTCACTCTAAGGAACTATTTGTAATGTAGCTAGACAAATAGTGAGAATGTGCTAATGGTATAAACTATTTTTCCCATACACCCATGGTACCGTTTCTATATTTGCTCACGAAACTTTCAAATGCTTTAGAAAGTCCCCAACTTTGTATATTAATGACGCTCAACATGCCTATATTTGCAGTCTGGCGTGGTATTTCCATACATTGTATAGGTTAGAAACTTCAATTACAGTTCAGGAAGTTTACCAGAAATTCTTTTTTCAGTGGGTTGTCAGTCATTGCATACAGAATTTCGACGAGAATGATCAGTAGTCAATGAGTCGGCAACAATGGAACAGTATCGGTAAAACCAACAAACGTTGGTATTTAGCAGGAATATGGTGGTCTCGCGGTTCCTGAATGCGATTTAATGAAAATAGAAAGAAGAAATTCCAGGCAGTGGTTATTGCACGAAGAATTAATGTGGGAGCTGCGCTTATATCAGAGTTGAGTTACTAGCCTGTCAACCCGAGGTCACCGGGAAATTTTCGTCCAGGTACTCCAGTCTCCACTTATAACTTTCACGCTACGTTTGCCTTTCATCAAAAGCATTTGATTTCATCCATTATCCAAGGTGTTTAATTGCGTATATTTATAAATAGTGTTAACAGTTCATGCACTATGCAGCGTCAGACTGTCACATACACATTCACCCTAAGTGAAGGAAAATATATACGCGAAATTTGAGCTGCGTTAAGAGTATACCGGATAAATATGTGCACATATCGGTTCCTGTAACTGTGAAGGGTCGGTGAAAGAGTTTGAAGAGGGCCCTGGTGTTGGGGGGGGGGGGGGGGGGGCTAAGAAAGAACATATTTCTTAGTACAGTTGTGGTTTACATGGTTTGGTAGGATGATTTTGAAACAGAGGAGGGTGAATGCTAAGCGAGCGTCTTTAGATCCTGATTTTAAACAGATACCAAATTACAGGGATCCGAAATTCGCAAAAAAGAGGCATTTATTTACGCTGTTTTTTCATCTGCATGGGACAAAATGCTTTCATGTAGCCTTATTTTACAAATTTCATTTGATCAACTGAAATTATATGACAAGGGAAACAGCGTTATGAAATGCTTGTCCACGTAATTTAGTTTACTGACTGTAAATTATTATTACCGGCAATAATGAAGGCACAGTTTCATAAAATTCATCAGTTATAATAGCGAGTTTCTAAAAACGTTTTAATAAATCTGATTATCTTCAAGGCCTTCTTTATGACAGTAGGCGAATTAGGGATTGGTCTACGTATTTTAACTTACTTCTTAAAAATAATATGCACTTTAGTTGCTCAAGTGATGAATGAACCCAGAACCTTGTGTTTACAAATAATAGGTACAATAAAGACAACTGAAATCATACCACAAAATCTAATTGTGAGAACCACAGACGGTCGCGCCATTTTTAAGACGTTACATTCAAGTCTGTGACCAAATTCTCTCAACGTATACACATGTCCAAATTTGACACCACCTGCAACGTCATCACGTGTTAAATATACTAGCGCGGTCCGAATTCCCAGCAGAGTACACAGAGTGAGTGAAGAGATTTGGGCTGCTCTTAACAGCAAGGTCTTGAGAGCCGATGAGGGTGATTGAGGTGAGAATGGAGCAGCGCCGGAATGAAAGGGCAGGGGAAACGGGAGATCCCCGAGAAAACCCGCCGACCAACTGCATCGTCCGACATGATTCCCACATGAGAAAATCCGGTGACCCGGCTGGGAATTGAAACCGTTCTCCTTTGTGGGAGGCGAGCGGGCTAAGCGCTCAGCCACCGTGGCCCCAGAGTACAGAAGTTGTACCCGTGGCAAGTACAAGTTGCTTACTTGCTGGGTGTAATTGCGTACTTCTTACGGATACCATATTTGTTTAGTTTGAGCTGAGGGCGTTCTGTAAAGGTTATAGAGAACTCCACTTTGCAAAGTCGAACGAATTTTCTGGAAAGTAGGGCTACATACTATGGAAAGTAAGCACGTGCGCATATTTAACAAGCATATACTGGAAATTGGGATACGGACTTAGAAACATTTTGCGGCGTAAATTAATGGCTGAATGGCCCATCAAAATTTTGGAGATTAATAATCACCGGTTTTATTAACTTGGTTTTGTAACTCTCATATTAAACTGAATATTGTGTACAAACTGTGGCAATAATATTACTAAAGGCTGTTCATGATAAAGTGAGTCCTTTTGAAATCAACCCTAGATAAATGTCACTGGGGCAGTAGTGAGACGTGGCTTGCATACATCTTTCTTGAGCACCCTGAGTGACATACGCCCAGTATAGTTGGTAACGATGAATGGGAAATAGTTCTGAATATTAAAGTCGAATAAAAGCAGTGTTAGGTAACCATTTGTGATAACTTAAATTATTTCTTTCGCTTGTTCTTTTAATGCGTCGAAGTGAAAAATGAACAGATTTGTGAAATATTTACTTTTCTAATAATTTCACGGTTTCACTTGACCGACGCATGAATAAAGTGATGAAGCCCATGGCAATTTTAATATTACACAAGGCGGAAAAATACACAACGTGCATACAAGTAGATCTTAAGCAAGGGTTTCTAAAGTGCTCATTTTACCGTGAATAGCCTATAACAATAATTTTATCATGTAAATAGGAAGAGAACTACGAACTACGAAAGCAAGAAGCAGTTTATTGATCAAACTAACCACCAGCGCGCAGCACATCAGTGTAGTGAGACGTGGACAAGCAAGTACAAAGGCAGTATAGTCCATTCCCCATTGGAAGCTACTTGCTCGGAGCCCTGCTAAACATCTACTTGCAGGCCCGTTTCGTAACCTTCCGCCAAATGTAAACAAACATTGCCATGTGACTGCCATGAAGCATCTGTCAAAATCAATATTTTATTGCCATTGTGTGTACATGTGTTCGTATACTTTCGCTACACCTAAAAATAAACATTGAAATGTGACTTCTACTTTTATACCTATCAAATGTGTTGTTTACTGTTGACAACTTTTCAAACAATTCTGTCTTAGGTCTATTTCAAAAACAATTTCGTAGGAATATTCACAGTTTAGGCCTATAACATTATTTAGGTCAGCTTTATGACGTTTTTAAAATGCCTGAATTAACGATAGTTCTTACGTTACGTTAAATTAACATATTTGTTTTCCACAACATAGCACATTACACGTAATGCACGTTAATATTTTGCCGTGACTGTGTTAAACACACAACTGCGGGTAATGAACTGTAGTATTTAACTTTTTGTTATTGATATGTGTTGGGTTGTTTTTTAAAAGGACGGCCTCAGTTCGAATAACGAAGGAATATACAGTCCAACGAAAAAACGACATTAAAATCAAGCACGCAACTCGTGTCGCTCATTTTTTGCTATAGAAACTTAAGATATAGCGGTGAACTAGTACTCAAATAAGCCTACCGTAACTTTTATTCCACTCATATTTATATGTATTGCTACTTATTGTGTATTAGGTTTATTGAAATTTATTAGGACTGGGCTTAGTTATTTTGTTGGGATTGGTGGTAAATCACGTTACACGACTGTGTTTCAAACACCCAGGGCAAAGGTACAACGTTGTGATAAACATACGTGGATGTAAATAAATAACTTCGTCATAAAAACAGTTCACATTTACAACGTATAAATAGTTCACATCAAATATTTGAAATCACGCACATACAGATCCAGAGTAACTATCACCAAACAGCCCCCCCCCCCCCCCCCCCCCCGCTATTTTCACACGCAGCGGTTAACGAAACACACCGTAACAGTGAATTTATTACTGCCGCGGAAACACAGATTTATCACAACATCGTAACTTGCCTAGGTAGGTTTAATAACACAACGTCTACAAACGTGATGTGGTATTTCTGACGTATTTTCCGGAGTAAGTGTAATTTACGCTTCATTTGGTAAAACAGCAACACGCCATGTCATGGCTCGCCACGTCTGCCAACTTCACTTTGTTTCTGCCCCGCCATCATAACTAAATATATTAAAATAAATATTCGAACATTAAAATCTGTTTTCAGTTGTAAATTACAAATTAAAAAATCATTATTTTGTTGTAATAAGTATGAAATAAGCTACAATTGAAAACATGTACAATATATCCGATTACTAGCGAAGTGAAACTTCCAGAGAGAGAGAGAGAGAGAGAGAGAGAGAGAGAGAGAGAGGGGGGGAGAGGGAGAGAGAGAGGAAGAAGAGAGAGAGGAAGAAGAGAGAGGGGGAAGAAGAGAGAGGGGGAAGAAGAGAGAGGGGGAAGAAGAGAGAGGGGGAGAGAGAGGGGGAGAGAGAGGGGGAGAGGAGAGGGGGAGAGGAGAGGGGGAGAGAGAGAGGGGGAGAGGAGAGGGGGGGAGAGGAGAGGGGGAGAGGAGAGGGGGGAAATGAGAGGGGGGAGGGGGAGGGAGAGGGAGGGGAGAGGAGGGGGGAGGTAGGGGGGAGAGGGGGAGAGAGGGGGGAGGGGGGGAGAGAGGGGAGAGAGAGGGAGAGAGAGGGGGAGAGAGGGAGAGAGAGGGAGAGAGGGGGAGAGGGAGAGAGGGGGAGAGGGGGAGAGGGAGAGAGGGGGAGAGGGGGAGAGGGGGAGGGAGAGATGGAGAGGGAGAGGGGGAGGGGAGAGAGAGGAGGGGAGGAGAGAGGGGAGGAGAGAGAGAGGGAGAGAGAGAGAGGGAGAGAGAGAGAGGGAGAGAGAGAGGGAGAGAGAGGAGAGAGGAGAGAGGAGAGAGAGAGGAGAGAGAGAGAGGAGAGAGAGAGAGAGAGTAGGAGAGAGAGGAGAGGGAGAGAGAGAGGGAGAGAGAGAGAGGGAGAGAGAGGGAGAGAGGAGAGAGGGAGAGAGAGGGAGAGAGAGGAGAGGGAGAGGGCGAGAGGGAGGAGAGGGAGAGAGGAGGAGGGAGGGAGAGGAGAGGAGAGAGGGGAGAGGGGGAGAGAGGGAGAGAGGGAGGAGAGAGAGAGAGGGAGAGAGAGAGAGCAACACCTTACCATTACGGCCTACTCGCGATATTTTCCGCTGTTATTTTAAACTGTGAAAATGAGATATGTTACCATCGGTGCTACCTAAATATTTTAATAGGCACCGTTTAATTTACAAATAGTATACTAAAAAACCAGGTTAAAATAATATTTTTACTGAACTATTTCTTACCGGCCGTTGCCAACACGTCGCTGCTCTCGCTGTTGTTAATTCATATTTAAAAATAAATAAATATTACAAGTTATAAAATATATTAATGTAAAGTTTCATTTATTCAATAATACAGTACTCTAAAGTTAACCACAGTGTTATATGTTTGTGGAATACAGGTTATTGGAAAAACAGGTGACATGTTATGCCTGGAGTGTTTTTTCAAAGGTTGATTTTCATAAGTTGCTTCCAATCGGGAATTGACTATAGGTATTGTCGGTTTCTTCGCACTTTTTGAATCGAATCTTTAGAGAAATCACCCAATGCATCACGCGTTTGGTTGTTCCATAATTATACCATGTATAGGCTATTCACGGTAAAATGAGCACTTTTGAAAGCCCTCCTCGAGATTTACTTGCATGTACGTTGTGTATACTTCCGACTCATCTAAGATTAACATTATCATTGGTCTCATAATGTTATTCGTGCGTCGGTCAAGTGAAACCGTAAAATTATTAGAAAAGAAACTATTTTACAACTCTACTAATTTTTACTCTTCACTTCGGAACTACTTCCCATCCATCGTTACCAACTTTACTTGACACATGCCACTCCGTACGCCCGTTAAAATATATGGAGGCAGGGACAGTGATTTTTTTCTAAGGTTGATTTCAAAAGTGGTCACTTTATCGTGAACAGCCTTTATCACAAGTGTTTTATACTTGGGTTACCACAATAGTCTACCATGCCATTTCATAAATTGAGCATTTGTTTATATCTTATTTATACACTATAATATTTAATTTACAGTGAGAATACTGGTGTGTTGGTAATGCCTAGTAAGAAATAGTTCTTATGAAGAATACAATCAAACACGATGCGCGCACGAAAGCGATGCGTTGTCCCGTTGGTGTAATTTTCTAAACACGGTTCAGTTTCATTTGCACGAGGCGGAGGAATATCCTGTAAGAAGAGCTTCAACAGGGATTCGTAAAAGTTGGAAGTAGCCGTGAAAGGACTGTAATACTTCTTTGAATCTGTATTTAAGAGCAATGTAAGGTCAGGCGAGTCCGCCTACTGGTAGAGGGAAACCTCGAAACACTTAACCCACTCACGCAGAAAAGAATTATCCAGTACCGTGGCTCCACACAAAACAACGTAATTCCAGTATTATCGTCACTCTTGCACACACGTGCACAGCACGATATTGCTGGCTCCTTTCCGAGATGACTATTCAGCAAAAACCATCTTCCTATATTTCATCGAGGCAAATAGCAGTCTTAATATAATAACCGCCAGGCTGCGTGGATTCATGTTATGAAAATGCGCCGGAATTGTGACGGGAAAGGAACACGTATATATTGTCACAATTACCGCTGGTCGGAGTCGAACACCATCCTTCCCAAATGAGGAACTACGTGTGAACATACGAGTTTTCGCAGAGCTCTGATCCACAACAGAGGAAACTTATACGCGCAGGATTTATCCTTTCAATGCCGGCGATGACAAATGGCAACATTTTAGTCACTACGGTATGAATTTTTTAATTATGCCCGCAGCTACAACGTGGCATCAGGAATAAATATTACAAAACGTTTAGAGATGATGTTACCTGTCGATTTTCTTTCTTAACGTGACCTCTTAGCTTTCTTAACTGTGGATCAGTCCTAGCTATCTTGGATCCATAAATATTTTGCCATAAGTGCACTTTAAGAAACTTTAGTTAAAATTTTAGCGTGATACGGCACACATAATAGTTTCTCAAGCTTTAACAATTTATTAAAGTTTCACTGCGTTTCTACTCTTCGAGTAGCGACTGCCGGCAAGAAACGGATAGTTTATTCATTACGGTCGATTACAGAAATGATAGTAGCTAAGAGTAGTCAAGCAATACCTATTTTAGAAAATATGTAATTAAATGACGTGTGTTCTTACGATCGCTGACAATATTTCTTTAAATAATAAAGAAAGAAAAAAATGATGTGCGTGTGTGTTGGGGACACGGCCGTTTGCTTTACGTGAATACGTCTACGTTGACGCGCTCGGACACGATGTTTTTATGTTCTCGGCACCGCTTCACTAGATCATGTAGGGTTTCATGGGGATCACTGGATTGCTCGTGAGATGCTCTTTCCAAATGTATACGATTTCCGTATTTCGACTTGGTTTTATGAGGAGTATAGGCCGACATTGTGTTGTTTTCTTATTATTTTTTTTTACATTAAATTCATACAATTTCAAAATAACCACGCCACAGGTATGATTTTATAAACGAAATCGATTGATCTTGACGAGAGCTGTCGATTGAAACCTAAACGAACGTAGTAGCTTCTCCTAGTCAAAAGTTATGCTACGCGGAAATTATGAGATGCGGCGAAACGAACTCAAAATTGCGTTCGCGCCCCCCCCCCCCCCCCCCCCCTTCCCACCCCCCTGGCCGCACGCGATGCTTCGCAGTCCTCACTCAACGTAACGTATTCTTTGATTCTTGAACAATCGAGTGGTGTAATTGAATTCTGAATGCAGACGATAGATTCGAAGCTGCAATGCCACACTGTATCCCCCGATTTTGTCATCGGATTTTCTGAATTGGCTCCCACTATGGTCGCAAATTTAAAGACATCCACGTCAAAAACAGGATGTATAAAGGCATGTTGAGAATGCCTTGTAAGAAACGGTTTTGATGGAGAATATTATTAAACCGAGTTCTCAGGAATGCGGTGCGACTACCCGCCTCCCACAAAGGCGAACCGGATTCGATTTCCGGCAAGGTCATTCCCGTATTTTCGCGCGTGGGAATCGTGCCGGACGAAATCGTTGGCCGACGGGTTTTCCCGGTAGTCTCCAGCCTCCCTCGTCCTTGAATTCCAGCGCTGCTCCATACTCGCCTCACTTCACCCTCATAGGCTCTCAAGAACTTGATGTTAACAGCCGCCTAAATCTCTCCAATTCCCTATTTAATTAATGATTTATTATAAGTCTAAAATGAACAAAATTTGATAAAATAAAGTATTGACTCTTTACCTTAGTGCAAATATTATATCTCCCTTTTAAACAAAGGCAATGTACTTCAGGCTAACAGTAAATTATTTATTATTACGGTGTTAGTGTACAACAAAAGGTGAATGTATCGAAACTTTAGGATAAGCACAGCTTGATTAAAGCCCCATTGACACGGCGACAGAAAATCGCGATAGCTACTCCCGCATTTCCATCACGGTGTAAACTGCACAATAGTTATTGTCGCACCGTCACAAAGGCAAGTCATGCTTGCCACCAATGTTACTCCCGGATTCTCGCATATAGGAATCGTAGGGGAGACAGTTGATTCTACAAGTAAGCAAGAGAGCGCAGCACCTTACCATTCCTACGCGGCGTGCGTCTTGCGTGAAGGCAGGCAGCAGTGGGGGTGAGTTTTGACTGTGTGTGTGTGTGCGCGCGCGCAGACGGAGTTATTTTACAGTTATTGTTCTGTTAGCGCGGAAGTAAAATATAATTTCTTGACCTGAAGTTAAGGTAGTGTTTGGTTAATATTACCATTCTAAATAGTTATTTGTTGGGTACAGTTCAATTGTATGTAGTGACTGTTTACTTCGTCTGGCAGTGTGTGCGCGATGGAAACACAAAATGGTGCCACGTGGGGCACGTTGTTACATGTAACCGGGGGCAAGTTGTTTCACTGTAACAACTTACCCCGCTCCTGAAAAATTACTCTGATGATTTACATGGCCAGATTTCTACGAAACAATTAGTCTTGACTTATTATAGTTTTTATGCTAAACTGTCTGTCTGAAGCATGTTTGTTTTTACTAATACAGTAGTTTTATGGGCTGTTCAGGGTCGGTCGGACGGACAATTGTCTCCGAGAGAGGCCTTATTTTAACATAATCAAATTTGTTATAATTTTAACAATTATTATTTACTATCAGAAGTAAAATTAAATTTTTAGTAAATTTTTTTGTAATGTCGAATTTCGTAACACTAACGAACGTATTTTTTTCCGAAGCACTTTCTACTTTACATAGCTCACGAGTAGAGATCGGACAAATTCACGTACTCATTTTGTGAAAAGATAGTGTTAGCTTTGCTAATAGTCCACGACTTGGATAACACATGCTGAGAAACTTTGACTCAGTAATATACAATCAAGAAAATGAAAGGCGAAGTATTGCCTCCCACTGTAGTATCAAGTAGCCTTCGAGTCGTAGGCTAGACAATAGCATTGTTATACGAACCGATGCTATTCTATATGGCACAAGTAATTGAACACGCGAATTTTCCAGCTGTCTGCCTATGAGGTAGACCTAAAATTATATAAATGACACTGAGACAAACTGTTTGTTTACAGGATGGTTTGTTTGTTTGTTTACAGGATGGTTTGTCCTTATAAACAGAGGCACAGTATCTCTGGATGTCTAAAAAAGAGCTGCAGAAGAAGTTGCCTCTGGAATTTCGTCTTCAATTCGTGAAGCTGCCCGAATTCACAATATAAATTTCATGATGTTGTCTAGATTAAGAAGAAAACGAAATAAAGGACAAAATCCATGTGTTGGTTACGGCAAACCAAGGCAGTTATTCACAGATGTTCAAGAAAAAGAATTTGAATACAGTGCTTTCAGTTCAAGAATTTACTTTCGATTGAATACTGAAGAAGTTCGGTCTTTGGCGTATGAATATGCTGTCACAAATGACGTGAATATTCTAATAAGTGGCCAGAAATTGAAATGGCATCAACTGACTGTCTCTCTGGATTCTTGGAATGGCACCCTTCTCTCTCCATACGAACTCCCGAAGCCGCCAGCCTTGCAAGAGCCACAAGCTTTAACAGGCATAA
Source organism: Dryococelus australis (assembly GCA_029891345.1). Taxonomy (NCBI): domain Eukaryota; kingdom Metazoa; phylum Arthropoda; class Insecta; order Phasmatodea; family Phasmatidae; genus Dryococelus; species Dryococelus australis. Next base: position 240,887,131 of record CM056993.1, read on the forward strand.
CGTTACGGAGTTTCACGACAACATGGCGCAGGTATATGAAAAACACAATTTTGAAGCTCATGAAGTGTGGAACATTGACGAGATAGGTGTAACAACAGTTCAGCGTCCTTCAAAAGTTGTTGCAGTAAAAGGAACAAAACAGATTGGCGCTATCACCTCTAGGGAAAGAGAGTAACTCGTAAATTTGGTTTCTGCTATTAGTGCAAGTGGAAACTCCATTCCTCCAGTTTTAATATTCCCTCGGAAAATTTACAAATCACACTTTATTTCAAGTGGCCTACCAGACAGCATTGGAGCGGCCACAAAAAGTGGTTGGGTTGCTCCTGTGGAATTTTTACAATTTGTGCAGCATTTCGTTAGACACACAAGAAGCTCCAAAGAAGGAAATCCTGTCCTTCTATTACTGGATAATCACAGTTCTCATATATCGTTCTCAGTGGTGTCATTTTGTAAGGACAATGGGGTAGTTCAAGTGTCGTTCCCTCCGCGCACTTCCCACAAACTTCAACCACTTGACCTCTCTGTCTACGGCCCCTTCAAAAAGTTTCTGAATGCTCCTTGTGATTCATGGATGAAGAGACATCTCCAAGAGTCCATGATCGTTTTTCACCTACCAACTATTGTTGCTTTGGCCTTGCCTAATGCTGTGACACCAAAAACATCCAAGCCGGATTTCGAGCTGCTGGAATTTGGCCTTTCAATTGCGAAATTTTTTCAGATGATGAATCTCTTACTTCTTTTGTCATAGGTCGCTCACAAGCAGAGTCAGTAGAAATCCAAGGAAACAGAAACACCTCGGAGTCTCATTCAAACCAACAAGTAGTTTTCAAGGAACCTGTCACTGGTCTTCTAAACGAAACAACGAACTTGCCTATATGTCTACCAGTGACCAATGAGCTTATCCCAGGACCACCAAATGCTCAAACCAAGCCATCACCTCATGTTAGTCCAGCTGAATTGCGGCCATATCCAAAAGCAGGTGCGTGAAAGAAAACCACGAAAAGAAGATGCCGAAAAAGTATAATTTTAACCTCAACTCATGTGAAAAATTCTACGGAAATCGAAGATGAAGAGCGTAAGGAGAAGGAAAAATGAAAGGTGGAAAATTCTAAAAGAAAGTTAGCTTTGGTTTAGGTTTTTTAATAATAATAATAATAATAATAATAATAATAATAATAATAAAAAAACCACTCAACAAGATTCTAAATCGGAAAAGAACGAGGAATATATTTGCTGTGAATATCAAGAATCCTGGTGTAGTGCGAAACCTGGAGAAGAATGGGTGCAGTGCAAGAGTTGTAAATTGTTGGCACGTTTTACTTGTCCGCGATTCAATGCCCTTTGCGTGTGTCCAAATTGTGATGCTGATGAGGAATGTAATGACTGAGTTGGAGTAGAAGCCTAGACATGATTTAAAGTTAAGTCTAATACTTAGAGCAGATTTTTGTTAAGAAAGTAGATACCTTTATTAACAAACTAAAGTCTCATTTTATTTATTAGGATTTGATGGCCAGCTCATTGGTGCGTGTGTTTTGAACTTTCGCCACAACATTTTAATGTTTCCTTAGTTTTGTATAAAATATATTATTTCAAGTCACAAGGTATTAAAACCGAAAGAACCGTGTCCTTTACATTAATTTATTTATGATGTTTTATGCTCTTTTATGCTTGTGATTTCCAAATGTAACAACTTGCCCCTGTGCAGAAACAACTAATCCCGCTCAGGGGCACATCTTTACATTATGACTGACTGCACTAATGTTCACGTAGAATAAAAAGTACTAATAATATCTCAGTAATAAAAATACCATGCGTTATCAGAAGGTAGTAATACGTGAACGCATATGTCCAACATTTTAACTGTGACGTCGAAGGTAAAAATAAATGAAAATTGGAAATTGTAACATTTAGCCCCGGTATCCCCTACCTGACGCTGTCGCTCATCGGCGGGTTTTCTCGGGGATCTCCAATTTCCCCCTGTCCTCGTATTCCGGACGCTACTCCGTATCCACCTTGCTTCACCCTCATCGGCTCTCGAGACCTCGTTAAGAGCGGCGCAAACCTTTCTACTCCCCACTAAGGGCGCGTTTACATGGCGACAGCAATTCGCGATAGTTTCTATCGCCGTTTAAACTGCAAGATAGGCACTGTCGCGATATCAGCTCGAGTAGGATAGTTGATAGTTACATGTTCTGTCACGACAGTTTACTATATAAGTGTAAACCGTGTAGCATCACTATCGTTATAGTGTGGGTGCCAAATTTATACATATTTTCACTTTGACAGTAACATTGCAGAATTATTTTGAATCTTTGTCGCTGTTCATAGACTATGTGACGGTATGACAGGACGTATATTATCATGTAGGTATGACGACAGTATTGACAGCATATTTATTGTCATATAATAAATCATGGGAACAATATATGTTTGCACGTCATTAATACCCTGTCATGATATTTAACTACCCCAACAGATATAAAACTCTTGACAAAAGGATATAAATGTAGGGCCTATCAAAGTACTTAAACAATTGTTGTCGGCAGGGGCGTATTCTCCATGAATGCAATACATGCAGAGAATGCTTTAATAACATTCAAACACAAACATATTTCTTGACAATATACTTCCCATTTTTCATCTAATTAAAAAATAAATTTTCGATTCCTCGCAACATGTGGGACTCGGTTGCACGCCCCAGGCTAATAGTTACTCAAAAATTCGCGGCATGGCGCTGAGGGGAGGCGCGCGCAGTGCGTGTTTCGATAATCGATCGTAATAGTTCCGTGAAACGCTGATGTATAGCGCTGTGGTATTCTCAACATTCGTTCAGCTGGTGTGACGTCACAGCAAGCTTGCGCGAAATGTGGCAAATGCATGCACAAGGTGACATTGCATTCAGCGTGCTAGCGAGCGAGTTTATATCTATATCTATCTATATCTATAGTGATAGATTGTTTGCGTGTTCTACTGTTACATCTGAATTAGTATTTTACGCAGTAGTTTCGCAAGATGAATGGCGACTGTTAAAGTGACATTGTAAAAGTTTATTTAATAAATCGTTTCTGTTGATGGTAAATGTTACAGTGGAAATAATTCTTGAAAAAATAATAAAACTTAAAATAAAATTATGTTTTATGAACATTCAGAAGAAATTTTTAATTACTTTTAATTACATTGTCAGAGAGGAAAATATTATTTTTAACAGATTTTAAATTATTCTTGTTAATAAGAATAAATTTAACTTAGCATTAACCCTAATTAAGTGATTTACTACTAGCGAACTGAATTATTTTGTGAATTTTGGGTGTTAAAAATAGTTTTAAACTTTTCAACTATAAATTTAAAATTATTTTATTTGATCGTGAATCCCGCTATTTGACACCTGGATTTATGTTTTTACTTTCTCGTCTTTGAAAAATGATATGGTTTTCTTTAAAAATTGACTATAATTACTTTTTTTTTTTTTATTAATACCTACGCCAACACTGCATGTTACCCTAGGGATTAAGTTTTTTTATTTTCTTCATCTTACACGCTGAAGTATCTCGTCTATGATTTTTCTTAATTTAAAGTCACACTTATGATTTTATTTAGGGTTTAATTATGTTCAGTGATATGTGTCAACGTATTTGAATGTGTCGATTTATATATTATTGTATTACTTCAGTACTTCTATTTTCTTCAGAATTGACAGTGTACACTTTACTTACGCCCAAGTGATGGTATTATCTAAATATGGAGAAGCTTTTGAGCTCAAAGCAACCCAGATGAAGGTAAGAGTGAGAGGAAAAAGGTACTAAAAAACTTAACGACGTTTCCAGCAATCTTTTATTTTTACTTTGTTATTTATTAATATTCAATTGCTCTGTGCAAAGCGAAGTGCCAAAGTAAGTAAAGTGTCGCATGCTTTGCCAAAATTTTCAGGATACACCCCTGGAGGTCGGGCATGTTCGTTTTGAGGTTAACTATCACAGCATGTTTAGATCTTGTGTGTTTCCAGAAACTATCGTGGCAGTTACTTTCACACACTTTCGTGATAGTTACTATCGTGATAGTCACTACGCACAAGACTCAAGTTCTACTAGTGGAGCTACGTGTATATACGGGACTTGTTGCTGTGAACTTTACATTGTATTGGTATGAAGTCTGTCGCAATGTTCAAAGCAGGGCTCTGTACTGTATTCGCAGGCATTCACCCACAACAGCCTAACCTATAGCAGTCGCAATCTGTCGTTTTTGCCTTGCTGAAGAGCTTCAAATTAGTGTTTGCAATAAACGAGATATGTTGAAATTTGTACCCCGCCCCAACCTGTACTCTCTACTTGAATCAGAGAGAATTGGGCCAAATCAGAGAAAACTGCGAGAATTGAGAAAATTAAAATCGGTGCCAGGTAACTAATTTTTTCAGTAGTTGGATTTAATTTTTTTTATTTGTGATATCCCACTGAATGTCACGAATGTCACTGTTATAAATCACCTCCTTTCAATTAATTTGCTTGATTCGCCGGTTGGCAGTAGCTAACTGAATTTCAGTAACGTTATTTCACTGAATAATATCACTGATTCGGATTTAGAGAGTGAAATGTACTTTCTTTCTGCTAAACATATTGCGCACACGTGAAATTGTTTGTTTTAAAAACGTGTAAAAAAACACGCACGCACGCGCGCGCGCACACACACACAGAGTTTCCCCTGCCCTCTTCATTCTGGTGATGGCCCATACTCGTCGAGCTTCACCTTCATCGGCTCTCAAGACGTCGTCAAGAGCTATAGGCTGTTCGCGGTAAAATGAGCACTTTTGTAGGCCCTGCTTAAAACCTACTTGTATGCAAGTTGTGTATTCTTCCGCCATATGTAATGTTAATATTATCGTGGGCCTCATCACTTTACGCTTGCGTCAGTCACGTAAAACTGAAATTATTTCGAAGTAAACATATAACAAATCTGCTCATTTTTACACTTGATGCATTAAAAATATACAGAATGCGAACGAAATAATATAAGTTATGAGAAATGGTACCAAACATTTTTTATTCGACTAAGATACGAACTACTGACCATCCATTGTTTCCAACTTTACTGGGCGCATGTCACTCAGGACACCCGTTGAAATATATGTAGGTAGGGGCAGTGACTTTTTTCTAAGGCTGATTTCAAAGGTATATCGTGAACAGCGTTTACTCCAAATATCTTCACTCACCCGCTCCCCACCCCTTTTTCATAACCTGAAATAAACACGTGCGTGCAGCAGAAAGGGCGAGTGCGCGCGGCGAAGCGGTACTCACGTTTAGCTGGCCCCAGGACGCCGAGCCTGCATGGGTTGTTATCGCTAGTTGTCTGGCGCAAGCAGGGTCGACCGGCCAAGGAACTATATACACATCCACACACACGCGACTCTAGCGCCGGACTGATTGTGTGAGGCGGAGAGAAGCGGTGCGGTGAAGGCTGGAGTGGTAAGGGGAGGGCGATGGATGAGTTGTCTGCGGCCGGCCCAAGCAAGAGCGCCTCGCCAACCTTCTCGTAAGGTAACGCGCGCGCATTCAGGCGCATTTACACGGCGATAGTCGCTTTCGCGGTAGCTACTGTCGCCGTGTAAACCGCACGACGTTTACTGTCGCGATATCAGCTCGAGTTAGAGAGTTGATATGAACCGTCGTGATAGAACATGCAACTATCGTAGGGTAAACGGTGTAGGATCACTATTGTGATAGTGCGGGTCAAAAATTTGTGCATGTGTTCACTTTGACAGTAACGATGCAGAATTATTTTGATTCTGTTAATATATGGCACGGTTCTTACACTAAGGCGCATTTACACGGTATTAACTGCTACCACGATAGTAGCAATCACGAAAATGTGTGAAAGTAACAGCCTCGATATGACCTGTTTACACACGCAATCTACACATGCTGTGATGTTTGACCTCAAAAGAGACATGTCCGACAACACTTGTGTAAATACATTGATAGGCCCTACATTTATATATTTTTGTCAAGAGGGTGATATTTGTTTGGGTAGTTAAATATCTTTCCCGTGGTTTATTATATGAGAATAAATATGCTGTCAATACCTGCACTGTCGTGTCATACTTATATGATAATATACGGCCTGTCATACAGCCACTTAGTAAAATAACCGCGACAGGTATTAACCGAATCAAAATAATTCTGCACCGTTACTGTCAAAGTGAACACATTTACAAACTCGTGGCCCACACTATCAGGATAGTCATGCTACACGGTTTACACTTGTATAGCTAGACGATAGTTGCATGTTCTGTCACGACAGTTACTATCAACTATCTAGCTCGAGCTGATATCGCGATGGTACGAGTGTGACTATCGTGCCGTTTACACGGCTATAGTAATGCGAGAAAAGCTCTCACGATAGGAACTATCGCGAAGTACTATCGTCGTGTAAACGCACCCTTAGTCAACTCTCCGTATCCCTGCACTTGATCGCCAACAGCGCTAAACTAAGGCAAGGTGGACAGGATTTGAGCTTAAAGCTTTGTTTCCTCTGGCAAGTGCTTCCAGTCGTAAGTTGTTTTAATGCAATTCAAATATATTCAAATTAGACAGGATTTACAACAGCCCGTCGCGTCCGTCCGTCTCCCAGCCGAGCGATTTACAACCAAACTTCGTACATCCATTGCTGCAAACTAATAAAAACAAAACTGTTTACAAATAGGAAAAACTTCTCCAAAAAAAGTGAAAATATTTTGCGGTATTGTAAGTACCCAAAACAACCGTACAAATACGTAACGGAAATTGATCGATGTAAAAAAATTTCTTAATAGCATATAAAGCATAATTTCACTATCTTTACTATTGCGCAAAAGGAGTTCGTGTTTCCAAACGTAAGTATCAATTAATATTTAGGAAAAAAATGTAACTTAATTTCATTTTACAAACATATGAAAACAAAGGACAGCCAAAGAAAAAACACTGCACACACTACGCAGCCTTGTAAAGAACTCGGGATGAACGAGTAACAAAACGTGCAAGTTTAGAAGGCTGTAATTTCACCCGTTCGTCCGTCAAAATTTAAGGCTTGCCAAGGTTTTGACGGACGGATAGAATTAATGGCCACCTCTGATTGGCTGCTGGTCACGTGATTGACATAAGGATGATGGACGAACGGATGCGATGGGTCGTTGTAAATCCTGCCTTAGCCAAAGTATTTTTATCATTTAAAAATAAGGGTCCGTTGAAAATTCAAATATAAACTAAAGCATTTACCGCTATTGACCATGAAACTGACATTTCTCATTTTTCATGTCCGTGTCAGTATTAGGGGTGTTTGCAGAAGACGAAAAGCTGTATATAGACCATTCATGGCCACTTCACACTTTTCTGAAGCCCTGCTAAAGGTTTACATTTGGTTATCGATTATGTATTCTTCCGCTACATGTTAATATAAGCACTGCCATGTGACTTCTACGGTGTAACTGTCAAACGCTTTGTTTATTGTTTTCAGCTGTTCAAATAATTCTGTCATATTTAAAAAACCATTACATACGAATGTTTACAATTTAGGCCTATAACAATACTTAGGCCAGCTTTATGACTTTTCAACAATGTATGTATTGACGACACAGTTTTTATGGTTATTACTTTACATCGCAAACATTTGTTATACACGACACAGCACATTACACGTAAAACACATTAATATTTTCCGCGACTGATTGTAACCCTATTACAACTGTGTGGGAAAGAACTGTAGTATTTAACCTCTTCTTATTGATATGCGAAGATTGGCCTGATTTGTAATAAATATTAAAACGAAGGAGAAACAGTCCAACGAAAAGACAATAAATTTAAGCAGCCAACTCGTGTCGTTTATTTTTTGTACGTAGCAGCGACAAACTTAAAATTTAGCGGTGAACATGCACACAAATAGGCCTACCACAACTTTTATTCCGCTTATGTTTGTTTGCATAGGTACTTAGTTTACATAAGGATATTTAGTTATTTATATAAGTATTTTTGACTGGACTCGGTCATTTGTTGGGATTATGGCAAACATTAAAAGCACAGAAACGTAAAAACGTTGCACAATTGTGTTTAAAAACACCTAAGGCGAAGTTACAACTTTGTGAATAAATAAGCAGACGTGATGTTCAACTAATTAATTTTGTCATAAAAAAGTTCGCAGATAAAACGTATAAATTTCGCATGTCCATTATTTCAATCACAAACGCAACTGTCACGACACACATTACATACGTATTCTACCGTGCAAACACTAAATTATCACAACATCGTAACTTGCCTAGGTAAGTTTAAAAAACACAACGTGTAGAAACTTGTCGTGGTAATTTTAACAATTTCTCGCATATCAGAAAGAAAAATGAACACTTCGTTCAGCGACAAGCAACACGCCATGTTATGTCGCCAGGAGTCACTTCTGATAACTTCGGATTTGTAACCATCCCGCCATCACATCTAAATATATTGTAATACGTATTCAAAAATTACTATCCCGTTTCAGTATGAAATTACAAACTAAAAATCATTAGTTTTGTTGTAATAAGTATGAATTGTGCTAAAATTGAAAACATGTATTATTTTTTTGCTACTAATAACGTTACAAAACTTCCCGAAAAGCAAGAAAGAGAGAGAGAGAGAGAGAGAGAGAGGGAGAGAGAGAGAGAGAGAGAGAGAGAGAGAGAGAGAGAGAGAGAGAGAGAGAGGAAAAAAAAGGGAGGGGGGTAAGCACCAAGCACCGCATACAAGGCTTTTCCTCAGATAAAAAAAAACACTATGTCACTAGGTCTACGCACCGTATTGTGCACTGATACTTTTAACTGTAACGATGAAATATGTTTCCATCAGGGTTACCTAAAAACTTAAAGTATTCAATAGGCAATGTTCAATTTAAAAATAGCATATTAACGAAGTAGATGTAGCACCCTCAAATAATACGTTTTTTGAAGATTGATATAATTTATGCAATTTCACACTGTTCACCTACGTTATATTGATATATGTAAATATTTATTTTTTATGTTTTTTAGGATAGGATTTTTAACTTTGTATGTACCAATGGTAATCATATATGTTTAAATGGGATAGTTTAGATTGATTTGTTTTTCTTTAAACATGTAATTATTTTATTTTATATTCGGTATCAGTTGTATATCATTCAAGGTTTTGATTATTTAGTATCTCCGTTTTGAGACCAATTATTCTATGCTTTTAATATGTTAGGCTGTTGGAAGTGTTCGTTGGGTGATCGGGGGGGGGAGGGGTTAAAACTCATTTTGCTACCATTAGTCAGCAGGTTTAAACCCTGCGCTAATGATTGGCTGGTACTGTAGGCCATGCTAGTAAGTGGCAGTCAGGTAGGACGCTAGCTCGAAGTGGGCCTAGCTCAGAGTTTTATTTAGCTGTTGGGGTGTACGATACCTCCCCCTGAATGTCATTTTAAGTGTGGTTTTTGCCAGCGATTAGTGTGTGTTGAATTCATAGCCCCTTTCACGTGGTAGATGTCAGGAGGTAGAGCTGTATCGCGACGACGGTTGAAGTGTGGATGGTTTGGATCCACGTAATAAAACGCCCTGCCGTGACTGGTTCCTGCAGCGGAAGCATCCCGCAATTTCACCCTGTTCCAGCAGAATAAAGCAATTTTTCCGCGGGAACAACATATTCCTGCAGATAAGGAGTATTAATATTTGTTACCGTATGCTACACGAGACTTATGGCTTCCATTTGTTCCGGTAGATTTTTCCAGCGAAGTCATGTTGAAAACGTAATGTACACTTTTCCCAGCTTTAATAACTACGAAGACCCCAATAGCGATTTTCATGTTTTCCCTGAGCGTAACAAGTCAATAGTAGTAGACTTTTTAAATATTTATTTTATTTCAGATATAGTGAAGTGCAAACTGCAAAATAAGGATTCCATTAAAACTCCAAAGTCTGAAATTATTCTCGGTGGTCGCGTTTTTGTAGAGACGTTGAAACCTGTTCCTCCGACCCCAGTATGGAAAGTAAATAGTTTTTGATTGGCTTCATTATATGATGTTTCTAGCACACACACAAATGGTGTGTGCAACGGCTGATCTTCAGAAAGGTTTGTGATTGTACGGAGGGTTCTAATTTCTTCAAGGTCTGTGTAGGACTCGCCCCCATTGTTACCACACAGGTGACTCAGAGATCGTTACACGTAATTTGTACGTTTATTTTCATTTACATGAAATCACCTTAATTTCAACATATGTGATGAAATTGGCGGTTTTTATATGGTAGGTCAACTGCGCAGCCATTATCTGCACTCTACCGCACGACACACTTTTTTTCAGTAATCCAAGGTATTCCAGTGTAATTGCGTATCATATGCAAATTATTGTCCGCACATTTCACTACACCAGGTGTTGTGATTAAGTACACATGTTCTGGATCTTAAAAAGGTATTCCCAGTAAGTACAGTGTCTCTGGGAATTTATACTCAGCCAATTCATCTGCATATGGTAACCTACACGTACAGCAAATGTACACCATGTTTTCAACTGCCATTTGAATACACGCGCTAGTCAACGTGTGTCACTGTTGATACGTAATGATGTACTCTTTACATTACATAGGTTAAAACATTATTTTAATTGTGAAGTATTTTGTACTAGCCGTTGCCAACAGACCTATGCATTTACCATATTTAATTGGTAATGAATACGAAATAAATATCACAAGCTATAGAAGGTACTAAGTTAAGATTTTATTTATTCAAGAATACGATACTTTGTAGTTAATGTCAAGGTTATGTATTTGTTGTATTCATGTTATTTGAAAAACAGGTTGACATTTTACCCCTAGGGTGATTTTTCAAAGGTTTGTTTCAAAACATCGGAAGAAACCGTGGATGTACTATACGTTATCTATAGTGGCGTGTCCACTAGCAATAGAGTTTGCTCAAGTTGACTTCAAGTGACCAGGGGGCCTTAATCTCGAGATCGTTCGAGTGCAGTTAGTATACGAGACGTCTCGCGTAGTCTGCAACGTATACGAGACAATTGTTGTAAGCTCCAACACCTGGAACTCGCCTACGTTTTCAGTGTGCGAGGGGAGTGCCAGGCAAGCGTATACGAGTGACATCTGGTCATGTTGGTGAACCTGCGGCGAGACGGGAACAAATATTAGCGGAACTCAGCTAATCAGAAGCGTCACTTGTATCATGTGCGTTTGTTCATTTACATTGCACGCAGTTGGCTTCGAGTTACGGGGACGAACAATGCCGATTCCACACGAAGCTTTCTTCGCCACTGTAACAAGAATGTTATCGATATGAATAATATCCACGCGACTATTTTTATCAGCGCTTTTCCGTAAAATGAAGGAAATTGTTTTCAACAGCGCAGGGATTGGTCAGTCAAATTCTTACCTGTGGAAATTACATACAATTTAATTAAGAGAACACAGTTGTGTATCATACATTGCCATAATGTTTACATTGCATTATAAATAATGAAATGTGAATGTATATGATAAGTTGCCCATCGTTTGGAGAGTATTAGCAGCTACATGGCACTTTGCTAGATGTCGTGTTTGAGTAAGATCAACTGTGAAGTCCATAGATACTTTTAGTGTAATAATCTTAACCTGTTGCCACGTAGTTCAACTTCTTCCAATTCTTCTATTGCCATTACATTCATACATTCTTCAGCCGTAATAAATGCAATATGCGACTTATCACTTGCTACACTGTTCAATTACTTACCAAATGAGTATCTAGGCTACTGCCTGTTATAGGTTAACCTAAGTACTTATACTTGACTGTGGTCTATATTAACAAGTTTGTGCACTAATAATAACATACGTTATTTACAGAGTTTTATATGCAAGACTGACTAAATAATAACTTATGACGTCTAACCACCCAACTACGAGTCACTGAACAATAATGAACGTCAGTAGTAGGCCTACGTAAATTACACTTTTACTCATAACCTCATTTGCACTCTCAACACAAATTTTACTTCTAGTCGATTCAACAAGTTCTTAGTTAGCATACGATTATACACTCGGCGCAGCAAAAATGATGTGTAAATTGAATTCACACAGCGTCAACAGTCATCTTATGTCTAATATTTTGTTTGTTTTGATGCGCTACTCGTCTACGACTCCATATCTCGCACAGCGATGATCGAGGGAGTGGCCACTCGCACGGTCGAGACGTATACGATGGTTCTCGTATGGTTCGATCTTACCGTTTTCTAAAATCGTGCGAGTTACAGCCGCAATTCGAAGATTTTGTATACGAGTGAAGTTCGAGCTTAGCCCCCCCCCATTTCCACCCTTGCTGTGCGTGAACACTCGTGTATGGCTAATTTCCACAAATTCTGGCAACTTGTGGATCTTCTTGCAAGCTGCACGCTGCAAGGTTTCGACTTGTACTGCAAGTTTGTACAACGAGTGCGAATACAAACGTGGTCACATGAAGAAACCATCAATGTAATCACATTATTCGAACAAAATCCCGAGATTTTGGTAACCAAATCTATACAGCATAAAAAAGTTGAAAAGAATTTATAACTATCGTCACCAAAGTATCAAGAAAACTACGTAATTTGTAAACACATTTCGGTAAATAATAATTTAAAAAAATACCAGATACGTAAAATTGGTTAAGGTACAAAGGAAATATATAGCAGCAAATGGGAATATTTTGAACAACTGAGCTCACACAGAAATGTACAAAGCCGACTTCCCGTGGCACAGTCTGTAGGTGCACCACCAGTCTGGCATGAGGGAGGCTCTGGGTTCGAATCCTGGGTAAGGCATGGGTGTTAATACAAGTTAGTCTGTATGCCATCCCCTGCTAAGCTTTCAAGGATAAAGCCGGGGAACGTTAAAGAAATCCCTTTACAATACAATACAAATACAAAAACCGAATATTCTTTGGTAAGTAAAAACCACATATACATTATTGTAACACTTCATTTTGTTCTTTACACAGGTTTTTATAATTTATCATTTTGCCACCTGATTTCACCTTGCGGGTAGCAAAATAATTCCTAAAATTCCTTCTAATATAATAATTGTTTTGATTCTAAGGTAAGATTAATTGTGTTGGTAGATTTCAAACAGAGTAAAGCGTTTAACTCTCTATTTTATGTATCGCTAATTCCAATTACGTCGACCTCCTGTGGCCCAGTCGGTTTGTGCGCCACCTGTCTGCGGTGCAGGAGGTTCTGGGTTCTAATCCCAGGTAATGATTAGGTGTTATTTTTAGTTAGGTCATTTAGTTTGTAAGCGGTCCTCTGATACACCTTCAGGTATAAAATTGGGGAATGTTAATAAGCACTTCCCAGTATACAAATATAAACATATTTCCCTTCTCCGACTACAAAATCATATAATTTGAATTATTGTGTATAATAAAATTATGCTAAAGACTATAGTAGAAATAATAGTTCTTATTTTATGAGGACTTAAATATACTGGCTAATATAAAACTCTAAATCGTGAAGCAATATGTCCAAACATTTTTTCTGCGGTAATTTGTGTTCTCGACAGACGATATTTAAATACGGGATTTTAGGCCGGTTGATTTTTAAATCCATAAGATTTCAAAGCAAATACGTTTCTCCTACTACCACATAAGGTAGAACCATGTCACCCCTGACAAATTCGTGGGAGAAGGCAAATTGAAAGTATTGTTTAACAAGGCTGTTGCTATATGGCAATGATTAAAAACGCCTCCATCCGAAATTCGGCTATTGCACCTGACATTTATGATATAAATCTGTAATGAGCTTCAAATAAGGCTAATAGAACAATCCCGTGGTTTCTTTTATAATTATAATAATAACTGCAATTATGTTTGGGTGTTACAATCCGTATGGTTGCCGTCAAATGGGCCAATACAATGTGGAAAATTCCATTATTCTTCAAAATAATTAGCGATATGTAAACAATCTTCCTGTGGTTTTGGCATCTGTAGAAATAAAGAAAAAATGTTACTTTTTGAGGCGAGTACTTACAGCAGTAACACTGAGTCTCATGTAGGATTTGCCGCAGCCAATGAAGATTCGATGAATGTAGTGATTTATCGCTGTTAAAAGAATGATTTGTCTGCTGCCAGGTAATTCGCGGGTACTGACTGCAAACACTAATTTGTGATCAAACCTAAGCAGAAAATATTCCTTGCTAGAAAAGCGACATTAAAGTAGATAAAATACCTTTATTTCACGTTAAGCACAGCACACCGCAAAAGCGTACAATACGTCGAAACGTCATAACAGGCGTTCGAAATTTGCTCTGACCATAGCAATGAACTTTTCCGCACGCTGGATGTAAATGCAGCATGCACGGAGCTTGGCCGCCAGATGCACCCATGACTAATACCATGTCCCAGTACTCCCTGAATGTGAACTCCAAGGCCTCTTTGGCACTGCTGAGCTGGGCTCGTTCCCTTACCGTATCCCTTACGACCGATACATTAGTTGAAGCATTGCCACATCACCTCACCTTTATATAATTCGAATAACACGTGTTTGCTAGAATGGTTTCTGGACCTTTCATGTAATTTTTCTCGTAAACGAAGGGTGTTATGCATTGTTACCAAAGAGTGTGTCCTACTTAGTTTTGGTCACAGATTCGTGTGGTGCAGTCCGGATCCGCGAATTACCTAACAGCCTGTATATAAGGGTTTTAATATATTGTATAAACGTGATGCTGAATTATAAATTTTCGGAGACTACATAGCAAGTGAATTACGAAAATTACATTAATTGAAAAACAAAGGAGCACTGAAGTGCATTATCCAGGGTAAAATCATTACTTGGGCTGAAAATGATGAAAACGAAACTTTTCAGTCCACCCAAACCAATCAGAAAAGTAGTCCAGCGATTGATGAACCAACACCTGGTTCTATAGATACGCGTGTCGAATTTGACACAGACTACAAACGCGAGTGTAACGTACCTACAGATATATTGCATACAGGCTAACATATATTTCATACAGGCTAACAATCAAGCTCAATCCTTGAGATCGAACATTACAGAAATTCGGAACTAATATCAGAGAGAATGAAACGAATCATCTGGGACAATGAACGAAGAATTAATTTTGTCTAATTTGTTTATATTGTGCTAGCACTAGTCTAGTAATAATAGCTGTCACTCAAAAGCTGTGGATATACTTGCCTGTAACCAGATATTGAAAAGTCACATAAAGGTGGAGATGTGCGGAAGTAGCAGCACGTTGGGTGTCGCGATATTCAATATATGGATTTCAGTCTCTGTCATAAGTCTAAGTGTCTTAAACTCCTGAGCATCTGCAGCTCTGAGCTCGTTTAGCAGTCGGCTGGGAAGGCCGAGATTATCACGGCCTAATAGCCTATCCCGTGCCCACATTTTTCTGTTTCTCTTCATTTAGATATTATCTCACGTAAGACGTAAGATTTAAAACTTGCCCCGAAGGACCTAAAATCCTATTTGGGGAGTGTGGAGCATAAAAAAAGACAACCCTCCCCCAAATCCCAAGAAAATCGATCGAAAAATGCACCTTCCAGGCCGAAAAGAAGACGAAAAACACACCGCTCTAGTCTCGGGAACTCCTCTCCAGGGGATGAAGTGAAGAGGTGTTGGGGGGGGGGGGGGGCTCGATATCCAAAGGTCCAAGGGTGTGCCGAGTGAAGCCCCCACCCTTCTACAATTTCTTTTAACATTGTTTCAATATATCTTTAATAATGGTTTCGTTAGTGCACACTTAGAAAGCATCTAAGTAGCTAATTTTTCTTCGCCTTGGTTTACAAATTTTGAAATTTCACAAGGACTTTTTTCTTTTTGAATTCAACATAGCCTATGACCATCTGGAAGAACGTAGCTTTCTAATAGTGAAATAATTATAATAATCGGCCGTGTAGTTTCCAAGATTATCCGAGACACACAAACAAACTAGTAGTATAGATTAATACTTAATAACTTTTTGGGTTATAAAACACCCATGCTCATGTAATACTTATTGTTGATTTAATAATGAGGTGTAGTTCCTATTTATTTAACTAGCGAAAGAGAATCTTATCATGTAATATGTTCTTTCATTAAAAAAAAGAAGAAGTAAACCTACTGTCAGATATTATCAATCAATACTCATGTGTAATGATCCATATCATCAATTAAAAAAAGCAATGGAGTTTAGACTTATGATTTCATCATTTTTTATGTGTTTCTCCTATTTTGATCCCTAATAGTGAGCACTAATTATAAATATATTAATCTTTTATGGCAGATATTTATCTACATTATTTAGAATTAAGTATTGTTAATTCCATAAGCCTTGATATTGCAACCTTGTCACAAAACACCAACCAGCGCAACTAGATCCACTTCTTGTGTTGGCCACTTTCGGTCTGGCGAGTTTATGTTTCTGAGATCTTTGTGGTCACTGATGTATAATTCGTGTCATTGAAGGTGGCACAACATCTGCACCTAAACAGTGTCGGGTAACTGCATGTGTACGCGCTTCCAGGTCATTTTCACAATCTGTATAGTGTCGGATGGCCATGAAGTCAGCATGTGCATTTAAAGAGCAGTGCTAGCATTTTCACATGTTTGCACCTGCACAGTGTCAGGTAACTACGTGCGTAAATACTTCAGTAGTATAAAAATAACGGTTTTGCCGCATCAAGCTGCAGGCTGAGGATCAGAGGATTGCGATTAGCATACAATGTTATCGCCGAATATCCCTTTTTTCCCTCTTTCCCGTCCAAAATGGGCGTTTTTGAGTGCAAAAGCGTAATATTTCCTTTTTTTTCCAACAAAATTTTCCGAATTTCCCTCCCGCTGATGACGACCATCTTGGCGGCCAGTGCCAGAAAGTGCATTTTGCCCAATCCGGCGGCAGTTTGGCAATGTGGTTGAGTCTTCCCCAATGTGGATGAATCGGTCAGAGATTGAGAAATTCCTGCCAAATTGAGAAATCATTCCTGGTGGTGGCCATCTTGGTATCGATGACCTATGTCTACTCAGGACAATTGGTGGGCAGCGGTGGTGGGGGCAGGCATCATGTCCTCGCGAACGTTCATTTTCGGATCGCGTGTAACACTGCCTCCTCCTGAAGTCTGTGTGTGTTCATAACAGTTGTAAGCATAGGTGGCTGTAATTTCCGATCCATTTACGTTATAGCTGCCAATTTCATAACATAGACATCAACCACGACTAGGAGAAGGGTAGAGGGGTCAAATATGCCCTATGCAAACTTATAAGCATGGTTGGCTGTAATGTCCGAATCATTTAAGTTATAGTTGTCAAATTCATAACATAGGCATCAATAGTAGGTACAGGTCAACCTGACAGTACTTCTTACTCTATAATTCTGCTCGGTGGTTTCCAGGAGATACCAACTTATATTAGTAGTATGGTTTTTAGTGCGTCCCTGTGTCACGGCCTTGGACCCTGGCGAGCCACAACCAACTATTTCCAACTGTTAGTCATTATAAATAAATAAATGCTACTAATGCACACTGTCGCTGGCGACCATGTTGTAACTGACCATCAAAATAGCACCCACTCACTCACCGATTTCCTCGGCGTCCGACCACGACAAAGACCCCACCAGCACTGACCTTCCTCGAGGGTCCTTACAAGACTACCACATGTCCCCACTTCCTTGTGTGCTCCCTGTCCTCGGCACCATCGCCCTCCACATCCCACACATCCTCGCGCTCTCTCTATCTCTTGTCCGCTGCCCGCCCCCATCACCCCTGGATATACTTCGTCGTGTGCTCGCCACCGCCTGGCCGAGCTCCAGCAAATCGCTGCATGCCAACCTCTGAGAACTCGTGTACGAGAGAGCAGACACCCTTTCCGACCATCACGCTCAGGGTTACCGTCCACATGTGATCAAGTATGACCTTTGTCTACGTATAAGCATAAGTGGCTGTAATTTCCCAACCATTTGAGATACAACTACCAAAAGTAGTAACATGGGCATCACTCTAGGCAAGTAAATGTACCGAAGGGTCAAAATTGACCTAAGTGCATGTATAAACATAGTTGACTATAACTTCTGAACCATATTATCAATGCACGTACTTACTTCCTGACAGTCTGTTAGTACCACCGGCCTTGCACTCGTGAGCCATGTACCGATACTTCGATGTATACATGTAATGGGGTGTCACTTGCAATGGATACACAGTTATCGCTAGACAGCCGAGCTTCGAGGTATCGCAGGTTCGATTTCCTGTAGAGAGTGGTAATACAAATCGTCGTCATAAAAAAGCTACCACCAGATGTTCGCTCGTCGAGGGGGGAAGCAAGGCGGCCCAACTGCTAAAACATTACGAAGAGAGTAACTGCAATTGTCTACGTCAGTATTCGGAAATACAGATAGTCCCTGACCTGCACTCATGTATGAAGACCAACACACACACACACACACAGGATGTTTTTAAATCCATTTTTTTTTATCTCCGACCTGCACTGTGTACCAAAGCAGGTAATATTAATAACGTGGTTTAGGGAGAGGTCAGGGAAGAGTCACCCTGCTCTGTAATACGAGCCCCACACACACACAATGCAAAAGATGCTAGAACGCTTTGGTCAGACGACCCCCTTACGAACAGACTGAAACGAAACCATCACTCACGACCAGAACGCGACCTACACACTCGCATACAGAAGCTTGTAATTACAGTCAATCATATCCTGTATCGAACCTTCAATATACAACAGTAATAATACAACCCACACTCACGTACTGAACCTTCAATGCTCACAGCTAGTCTGTACCCCTACAACGGAAGACCGATCTGCAGTTTTCGCGTACCTAGACTTCAATGTACATCACATACTCAACCATCGATGATTCTAGGCAAAGGAGTAGAATCGAATTAGACATGGAGAGTAAGGAGATATCACACACATCTCAACTATGTATGTACTCTGGTTGTAGAACAGAAGATCTGTAGGTCGCGATGTGAACTCACTGGAATCTCAAACACAATGATCGCTCTGGCTTTCCGTGTACAGTATACATTACCGACCAAGAAGGTACATCACAACCACTCTGTGTCAAAACACATATACTTAAATGTAACTAATCTATGTAGCCTGACGACAACAGTGTATGGTCCCTGAAAAAAGAAGGTTTCGAAGGTTCGATTCCTGTTGTGATTGTATGCTGACATGCCTACAAACAACCGTTCGTCGGCGGTCCCACTGCACATGAAGACGAGAATATAGCGACCATGACAGTCATACTCCATCCCCAAACCTGCACTCGTGTACCGAACCGATGCAATTATAGACAGACATACTCTAACGACCTTACCTACACTCGTGTACCGACCAAGCCTTTATACAGTTACAGGATGCCATACTTTGCCGGCCCAGCCTGTACCTTCAATTTACTGGAAAGCATAGTTAAAAAACAATGCGGCATAAGTAAGCTGTGACATCATTTAAAAAGGGAAGTTAAATATACTTGATTGCAGTAAAAGTAATATGAAACCAGAAGTAAGTACAAATCATAAGGCAGGGAGTATCTGATAAAATGAAACAAGGAGTCACAGGGGAGTATTCTGGCGGTTGTTTTTCTTGGAATGGCATGTAGGGTGACTCGTCTTCATGTGGCATCTAGCCTGAAATAATTAAATTAAACATGGTCCACAATATAAAATAGCAGTGGGGACAGGAACTTATCACTCGGAGTAATGGGCACATCTGGTAGAATTCGTAATAAAGGAGGGTTTTTTAATACATAAATAAAATCTGGGGAATCTATTTATTTCCATAAAATGCAGAAATTGCATATAAGAGAGAACAAGTAGTTATTTGAAAAACTCTGTGCGACTCTCGTGCACTGAAATGAACATAACATAGTACACAATTAATATAGAAGAGGGAGGGGGGATTAAAATGAAATACTGGTGTGGCAATAGTCGTTGGAACTACCTCTGTGGGGACAGAAAACAAACATACACAATACTTAAATAAGGCAGATTAACCGTGTGAAATGTTCATTATCATGGCTAATGAGGGACTGGGTAGGGGAGATGAGAGATTATCTTTCTTCTCTGCGACAACAGCACATGCTTATGAAGCGGACGTCAGACTGTGTTGTGACATAACAACCGGCAGCACGTGGGCGGTAAGTCTCCGGCGGCGGGAGCCCAGCTGTGAAAAAAAAAAAGACACAACACTAGCGATGCCATTATGGCGGCATGCGGAAAAAGGGGACAGGGAAGGTGCCCTATCTCCTCACTGCGGGACAGCCTTGGAATGCCGTTGCCCTGGCAACGCCAGGCGCTTGCGCAAAGTGGCTCCGCCCATAGGCAGTGCAACTAACCTTGGCTGGTGGCGAGAAGAGCATTTTTGCTACGCTGTGTGGCAGCGAGAAAAGAGGAGTGTGTTTGGCGAGCCTGGTAGCAGGAGCTCGTCCCTCTACAGGCTAATGGTTGTGGAGCAGTAGTTTGGCCGCACGCCGAGAAGTAGGAATGCAATGTGGAAGGCACACTGAGTCTGCTGTTCGCTGCATCACACGTGCTGATGTGAAACTTGGTCAGTACACCCCAGTTGCCTTACACGTCGTATCCCTTGCAGCAATGTCAGGACACAGACAGCTTAGCATCCACAGTTTAGCACGTGACGTACGACAGAATAAGAGAAACATTTTACATAAATATTAGACACTGACACAGAAAGATACAAAATACAGAGCGACATTATTACAAAACATTAACGGGTGTACACCAACTTGGTATGCCTCGTACAGACAGTGTCAAACTTAGGGACGCCGGATTTGTTCGTCTGTACTCGAACAGTGGATTCGTCTAACACATCTGTGACACGATACGGGCCACAAAAGTGATGGGTTAGGGCCTTATGTCTTCCTCGGTTACGCACCCAGATGTAGCCATTAACACATAACGTGTTTTTCCTGTGTGTTTTATCAAACTGGGCATTCTGAAGGCTCTGAGCCTGAATTAAATTGTTTTTTGCAGTTTCCTGAGTGGCTAAAAGTTTCTCGCACCAATTATGCCCCCGCTCGGAAAACTTAGTGGCTACTTCCTGGGCGGGTATGACAGCTTCAACACCACGAAGACAATAGAAGGGTGTAAACTTAGTCGAATTATTAATGCTGGTATTGTGGTTGAACTGAATGTACAGATCCCAATTTAATTGGTCCGCATTCGCACAGGCTGTGAGTTGTTCCCCAATGGAGTAATTATTATTTTCGACCAAGCCATTACAATGGGGGTTGTATGCGGTGGTAGTCAGCTTATTGATGCCATGCGACTTGAGGAGGTAGCTAATTAGCTCGTTTTTAAAAATTGGTCCTGCGATCTGTAAGTATCTGTTCTGGGCAATCGAACTGCAAGAAACCCTCTTTTATAAATTCAGCACAGGTGGCTGCATCAATAGATCGAACTGGTTTTGCACAAACATAACAGGTGGTGTATTCCATCAAAACTAAAATATGCTTATGATGGGCTGTGGCAGGTAAAGGCCCTTTGGCATCCAGAGCCCAAGTTTTCAAAAGCGGCTGTGGAGGTATTGGGTTTAACTGGCCCATGGGTTGGGAGGTGATGGCTTTAATATTTTGGCATTCAGGGCAGGATTGAACATACTTTATAAAGTCAGCAGCCATTGTGTCCCAAAAGTAAGATTGCTTAATTTTCTGCAACGTTTTGAGCATACCAAAATGACCTCTCCCAAAGATGGCATCGTAATGGGTTTGGATGACTTCGGGGACATGCAATTGAGGGACAAGTGTTAACTTAGATGACCCCTGGGGTAAATGGACTTTTAAAAATATTTCGCCTTTGGTGGCCATGCCATAACGAGGACTTAACCCTTCGATATTTCATATCGGCTTGTTCAGAGTGTAATAAGACCTGTTTCAGATTTCTAATATGGGAGTCATCATCGAATTCCCCAATTAAGGGAAAAGTAGGGACAGTGAGAGGGCACAGATGGAATACTGACTCCTCATTGATCTGAATATATTTCTGAGCATGCCTATAGATGGGGAGAAATTGGATGATATCGTTAAAAAGGATGGTAAGTAGTAAATTTGAAGACTGGGTCAATGCACGTTGTGGCGAGTCTAGCGGCATGCCTTTGTCTAATAACTTCAACATTTAGTTGGTAGAGGGTCGTTATGATTTTGATTATTAAATGGATAGGAAAAATGTCTTCTGTAGCTACTGCAGAGGTGATTCTATCTCTCTCACTGGGATTGTGTGCGGAAATGAAATGGTGTTTAACATTGTCCCAGTGTTGTCTAATGTATTTGGCCACTGACACACTAATTTCGGATGGCTTGTTAGGAATTTAAAAAATGGCTTCGGCAAAAGCTTTAAGAAGCAAAGTACAAGACATCATGTCGTCTTTGACGATGTAGGGGGTGTTGTGGACTGTGACAGTTTCTGTAGCGACCCATAGGACTGTGGGGATGTGACTGAGTGCATCGGGAAGTGTATTTAATTTACCCTTAACAATATTAATTTGAAAATAAAATTCACTTGAAGCGATCACCATCTAAATGTGTGTGTTATGGTCTGCCATGGAATGCAGATACCTCAGATTGCCATGGTCAGTCTCAATTGTAAATTTATGCCCATACAGATACTGACGAAAATGTGTACATAAATATTTAATAGCCAATAGCTCTCTCGCAGTGGTGCTCCAGTACCGTTCTTGAATATAATTTTTTTTTATATGCGAATGCTACGATAATTCTTTGTTTAGAGTGTGGGTCGAGTTGGATGTCCTCGTTGAATTTTTGCAGTAGTGGTGCCTGAAGAATTGCTCATTTTAAATCTAAAAAGTAATTTTGGTGTTCTTTTTCCCATTTAAAAGGGTAGTATGCTTGATCAGCTCAATCAATGGTTGTCCAATGGATGCATAATGCAAAATATAACGTCGCAGGTAACATTTAACTGGAGCCATCTTTGGAGGACTTTATGGGTATTGGCGATATGTTCCTCAAAGGTACTACCTAATATAAAAATATTGTCAATGTAGGCGATTGCTGCAGTCCATCTCAAGGAGCCTAAAAGCTTGTGGGTGAACATTTGAAATTATTGGGGCGAGGTACTGAGGCCCATTGGCATTCTTCGATAGTTGAATAACCCCACCCCATTAATGCTAAAACCAATTTGTGACGATCCTGAGGTCAAACAGGAATGCTATAGAACCAGAAAATAAGTCAAGGCTAGTGATGAAAAGGGAATGTTGTAAAGCTTTTAAAATATCCTCAGTATGAGGTAGTGGATATTGTACCCTAGTAAGATGTTGATTGAGTTTTCGAAAATCGTTCAAAAATCCAAGGCCGCCACTATTTTTTGGAAATGACAAGACTAGGGTAAGAATATGGAGAATCAGCTTCTTGTATAATGCCAGCATTGACCATACCTTCTATTTTAAGTAAAAGGTTGTCACGCACCTTGGGACTGATGCAATAGGGACAAATAGCAATGGGTTTGTCAGTGTCTAAATCCAGCTTAATTTCAAAGTCTCGCATGTCTGTAAGATCTAGTATAGGATTAGCAAAACTGTAATTATAATGCTTTATAATATCTTGAATGGCTCGTTTCTGGGCAAGAGAAAGTTTATAGCTAACTGAAAGACACTGAGGGGGTTGAATTTCAAAAGCCTCGATATCATTACAAAAATGGGTAATGGACGAGTAGTCGGGCATATCTGTTCTATCGGACACAATTGGAATTTCAGTGATTTTATTCTCGTGGATAAGGAGAATATTGTACTTCAAAATAGGAAAGTCCACACCTAAAATTATATATTGCTGGAGGTTCTCAAGAACTAAAAATTTCTGTGGAAAAGTAAGGCCGTGGATATTTAAGTTGATATTAGTTTCAACTTAGGAGGGGGCAAAATTGACGTGGCGGCAACTAGTGTAATATTTGCCTTGAGAGGAAAAAGGGGCTGATCCAATAAAATGGTGCTGGCAACAAAGCTACATGAACACCCTGTGTCTATTAACATGTAGTATAATTTGCCCTTAATAGTGACAAGTACATGAGGTGTAGAAGTGCTAATAACGTTCGGCTGAATGGTGAAAGGGGAGTAGCGAATTCTTCTTTCTGCTTTCCAATTCTAGGCATGGGCGTGGCACCACTCAGCATGTTTCCCAACAAAAGCTCATCATTGCGGCTCCCGGCATCCTTGTTTCGAAAACAGTCAGCACACACCAAAGTGGGAGTGGAGTGGGTAAGAAAGATGGTACATGGTGTCATCTGGAATATATTCTTAAACCGACGAAAGCAGTCACCAATATCTGTTGCAGGTATTGCTAGCGAGGCTACAGGAACTGTGACCTGCTGGCCACGCTGCAGGGAGATGCTGCGATGTGGCAATGCTGCATTCTTGCATGCGGGGCACTGGAGGTGTGGCAACCACGACCTGAATTGCAAGGGTGGGAAGGGCAGCACAAGTCGCTGTGGGTGGGCTTGGAATGCGCTGGTTGATGTGTCGGTGCTTTGTGTTACCACTTTACAGGTAGCAGTGTGGATAATTGTTTACACACTAGTTGCCTAGAAGGCAGTTTGCTTGACCTGACATTATTATATTGAGGCTTTGCCATCGCAAAATGTATGGCTGATTTTATTTCCGGGGCCTGGTTGCATTTCACAATTTTGGTTAGTGTAGCGAGTAAGGGTGGGATGGGATTTGATTTGAAATTACTTCCCTTGGCATTAAAACTGGTGAGTTTCACGTACATTCGCCTGGGCACCATTTTATTAAAAATAGCATTGCACGTGGCTAGAACACATGCCTACTGCTCCTCAGCAGGGGAGACATGTTTCCCACTGCAATGTTCCTGGTACTATACCTCAGAAACGTGACTTTGTACATGTCTATTTCCTGTTCTGATGGGGCCTGCCTGGTGGTGTGTGTAGTGTTGTTTGTTCTGTGGCCAGTTAATCACAGTGGAGGGGCGGTACATGCTTCGAACGTGTGTTTCTGTGGGTGGGGAGTGGGGTATGTGCTTGGATGTAGTGTACAGGACATGGGGGTTGTGGGGCGTAAATTGGTAAATTTTTGAGCGTCTGAATCTGTTCCTTTATACTGGCAATTTCTTCATGGAATTTAGCGTGTAGCAGGTTTGGTGTATGTTGTGTAATGTTTTGTTGATAACTGTACATGCCACGCTCGATGTTTTCAATATTTTGGAGTAGCTTGTCTAGTGTTGTGTTGTTTAAAGGGATAAGCTTGTCAGCAAGTGTTGGCAAAATAGAGTTCCAAATGATGTACACAAATTCTTGTTCAGGCAATTGTGGTGTACTTTTATTCTTGTAAAAAGTCAGGTTTTCGATATGGACCTGAGCACTGTTGCCATGTTGTTGTCGTGTGGTGTGTAAAAGGTGTTTGTATTTATCCTGTGTGTCAATTTTGCAGAATGTGTGTAATAATTTATCCTCACTTGTTGCCAAGGGATTTCAGCCACTCCGGAGTATTATAAATTTCCGTAGGTTCTCTTTGCAACCCCTACTAGATAAAACTTTAGATGGCAGCATTCGTCTAGTTCAGCCCAAATGATAACTTCACTTGTGGCATTAAATGTGTCCAAAAATTCCTCGACACCTCGTGGGTGTGGAATGTTGGGTGGATGTACACTGTTGTCAGTGTTGGTGGCAGGGATGGAGATTTGGCGTGTATTTGTTGACTGTAGTGAGTGTATTGGGTGTGTTGGAAAATAATAACGGTTCGCACCAGGCTAGTAAAGTGTTGGTTGGTGTTGAGAAGTTCGTTTAATGGGTGTAATGTGTGCTCTGGTAGTGTTGGTTAACTGAGTTAGCAAATGTTCGTGTCTGTCTAATGTTCGTGTAGGTTTGGCTGAAGTATGTGTAAGTGTCTGAACTAATTCTCTAATCGATTGCATCGAGGACATGTCTGGTGCACTCATTGCAAAATGTTAGCGAGAATGTGTAGTCAGAGTATTTGGTGCCGTGCACTTTTGCGTAACTTAAAATTAAACAAAAGTCAGGAAAGAAGAAGAGAACAGACTCCGAGAGCTCACAACACACTGGAGTGGTTCAAATCAAACAAGTGAAAAGTATGTTCTGCATGCAGTATAAGCATTAAAATTAAAATACTCTAACTACACAAAAGAAGCATTCTGAGGGGAATGGGTGGGCAAGAAAGGTAGCTTGGCAAGGCTGCTACGCAAGTGCTGAGTCGTGCACGTGTTAACTGACCTACACCATGTTGACTTACTGTAGGAGTAGAACGATTAGCGGGGGCGGGCATGGCTGTCTGTTATAGACGGGGGAAGGTGGCTTACTCTCAATGGTATTGCATGTCTAAAAATTTTTATTTAGAATGTATAATGACACAATAATGATATGGCCTGGGAACAGGTGGAGCTTGGCAGCATAGGGGTGGGGATGAAACCGCAGCTCCACCTGTGTAACACTTCCCTTGCTCCTGACTACTAATTATCTCTGGTATCAAACATTCTATATACTTGATCCAACATGAAACACTAGATTACTGCATAGGTGGTAAGAGGTGTCACAGGGGTAGGGGGGAGGTGCTCATGATGGTGGCTAAATAAGAAGGATCATTTATAAAAATATAAATCATTACTATAACAAACTAAGTATGACAACACAATACATTTGCACTTATACAACAATAGGAATACAGTTATGTAGCAGAACAAGTAGATTACAATTACATTATAAAATTATACTGAAGCAAAAGTTTGAAAAGGTTCAATAGATAATCGCAGCTATGCTATAACCTTGCCTAATTAAATTTACAGAGGGGAAGAGGGACGATGAATTGTTACCAGAATGGCTCCCTACTGCAAATGCATTTATGCTCACCCAATCTCGTAGTACTGGCTGGCCTCAGAGCTCCTCTGGGGCCTATGGTCGTTTGCTTCCTTCGTCTCCAGCCTATGCTCTCACTCACAAGTTTATCGCCTCAATTCACGGTGCCGTCTAGGGGGGAAGGGGAGCACTGCCTTGCAGGGTCCCTTTTAAAACTGGGCCAAGTAGGACATGTTTGTAAAACCACTGCAATCGGCCACCAGCTATACGACCTTAGGAGGTGTAGAAATGCCAAGTTATTGCTACAGTACGTACAGACAGTTTCCGTCCAGCAGCCCAACAGTGCTACTGTAATAACTCCGATGCTGTGTGTACCCATGCAAGTCGAGAACTCGGGTCCCTACAGACAGCGTCTTGCACACTCACTCTCGAGTCTCCATTTCCTTGTTGGTGTGTTATCCATGTTAGATAAGGATGCTGTGTGTGGATAAAATAAGGGCATTTACACAGATACACAAGCTCTCTGGCTCATTCACAGTTAGTCTGACAATCGAGATCGGACATACCTGAGAGCGTATCATTTAAGATCAGCATTTTGTACCATACCTACACCGAAAATTTGTCATGGAACACAGTGAAAATGATGGCATGTTGTTCTAGTGGTCAACAGATTCTATGAGCTCTTCAGGCATATGGAAAGCATAACTCTCTTGCAGCACTCGGAATAGAAACTGAGGTCGAAGACATTTGCGACTATCTCTCATGTGCAGAGTATTTGCAAGGATGTACTACTCTTATGGACACGCCACATTCTAGGGGTTAGTGTACTGCACGTCGGAAGAGTGTTGAAGGAGCATCCAACACTGATTCCTTCCCTTAGGTACTCATGAAGAACAGAGACAGAGAGAGAGAGAGAGAGAGAGATATATATATATATATATATATATATATGTGCACCTGGAGTAGCTTACGAGGTCGTCGTTCCGACACGGGTTTGGCTGACAGTCACCATCAAGCTTGTAGTTCGGTCCCTGAGAGCCCTTGGTGCAGTGGTAGAGATGCTCTGGCAGGGCACGCTCTCGCTGTTCTTCCTCTTGGCTGCAGTTGACGATAGACCTGAATCACACAGTAGTATTTATACTAGCGATATGATGGTTTAGTATAGGGATGGCCATATCAGTTGTCATCCAGACTTCGACAAGTGATCATTTGATGTGGATAATGTGTACTTACTCATCGATGGCACAGGAAAGAAATTTGTGTCCCTACTGTAAAAAGGTGTTTTCCAACAAAAACAGCTACAGACAGCATGAAGCTGAGTGTTATCAGAATGTGGGCTGTATTATGTTCGGATGTAAAAGTGCAAATCTCAATTTGGTCGTCAACGCCACTTGAAAAGCCATTGTGCCTCGTGTAAGAGCCACGCTACACTACCTGACAAGCTATATCTGAAGATATATAACCAGCTCAATGTAAGGGTTCATTGGAGGGCAGTTCTTTGGTAACACCACAACATCCATGCAACTATTGTAACAAGACATTTACTAATGCATGCAATGCAAGGAAACATGCACAAATTTAATGTAAGTAGAGCACAATGCATATGTCATATCGATTTGATAAGTGTCGAAGAATGCATGTGCATGTTAATGCTTTAAAAAGACTCAGAAACTGTGTAAGTCACAATCAATGGTTTAAGTAGACATTTAAAACTTTGTAAAATATAGGACACAGGGATTGTGATGATGAACAATGTCAAAGTTATTCTGCATCTTTGAAGCCTTATGTTAATGATGCCTTCTTTATGGGCCCTACCATTAGTAAATCTTCTAGAGCTAAGAACGACTGGATACTATCTGCTACTAATAGGCACATACCGATTTCTCTTACCCCACTACAGCAAAGTTTCATCTCTGACCTTCAGAATGTAGGTAAGAAGTACTGCAACGGAACTGCACTGGAAACAATGCAAGGTACAAATAAAAAAAAACTTGCTTTTAAGATGATACTAATAGTACCTTCGTCAGGTTGCCATGGCAATGTGGTATAAAACAGATTGGAATAGGCCAGTCAGCTCAGTCGCTGGTCAGACCGCGAAGAGAGAACATCGACTGTGGGTAACTTGTTCATATTCAATTAAGGAACAGGAAAGCTATTTGTGCCACTACTGTAAGAATACCTTTTCTACAATAACCAGCTGCAGAAAACTTGAAATTGGTTGTTATCAGAATCCAGAGCTTACTATGATCACATGTGAAGCATGCAAATCACAGTTTGTCCGATATGGCAACATGAGACGACATCCTGCAACCTGTAAAGGTCGCCCTGCACTGCTTGCCAGGCGCAAATTACCAAATAAAAGTGCATCTACAAATGTTGAGATTAGTTCAATGCTTCTGCCAAGACATCAATGCAACTATTGTGACAAGACATTTATAAGTGCATACAATGGTAGGAAACATGAAAACAGTACTTGTGTGAGGAACGTTACTCGTAGGATATATCAATGTGATAAGTGTCGAAGAAGGTATGTACATGATGTCAGTTTGCATAGTCATTTGAAACTTTGTAAAGGACATACAGCTGATAAACAACCACAAGATTATTCATCATCTCCAAAGCTTAATGATAATGGATTTTTGTTGAAATGATCGGGATTCATGGGATTTTTTTTAAAGATTTGGTAGCACTGAATATGTCAACTACACCACACAATATATGATCTTTCCTGAGAAGTACGAGTCTTAATATTCTAAACCAACTTATCGCTGAGGTAGAACAAAATGGACCTGTCAAATGTAATATGTGGCTGTACTGTAGCTATTCAAAACTAGAACATCATGAAGATGAATGTTTTACTAGAACTGTCAAGACTTCGGATGTAGCTGTGTGCCATTCATCTGCAGCACAAGTTGCGAATGTCGATAGTATACACAAGATATATCTAGAAGAAGAAGAAATGGTGGCAAATGGCTCAGTTTGGACCCTGGTTTCGGTAAATGCTCTAGAGTTGAGATCCTTCCAAACACTCTGTACACGGGAGACAGTCGCGTATGACTTCATCCTGTTGTAGATATGTTGGTAGATTTTTGTAGACATACTGTATTTCTGACGATCATGAAAATTCGTGATCTGCTAAACAAGACAGCAGTTGCTGTGTATTCTGCTGTTAAACACAGACATGACATATTGCTTGGTGATCTTCAAAGAACGAAACAAAATACTCCCTGAAAAATTACCTTTCATTGCGCAATTTTTATACGTGAATACTTAAGACTACTAGTTACTGACCTGACAGTTGCTTGAGCGGTTGTTCCTGACAAGCTCACTAGTGCCATAAGCTCTTTTCGCACTGAGGCACTTTCGACTGTCACCTGCGACCATCACCAGTGTTTTGTCTTGAATACATTGCTTGGAACTGAAAAGTTTACGCTGTGACTGACACTGCGGTGTTTCCGCAGTTCACAGTGACGCGAGGTATCCTAGCACAATCGCTGTTGACAGGCAGCGCTGATGTGCCTGAGCACGTCACTGTTTGAATCACACGTTTTTATATTGCAGCATTCACACTGGGGCACTTTTACTTGTGCTATAGAATGATTACGGTAAAGTGAGCACTTTTTGGGTTCTAGTTACTTTTTCTGTCAGCAATTGTTAATCCTCCTATTACATTTTAAAATAAATATTGCCTTTTAAGTAATAACAACAGTGTATTTCACAACACTCGAAAGTTATGCCTAAGACTACAACAATATATATTTTTTTTACTATTATTCCTAATGAGAGGGTTTCAATGAGTACTCACTTTAGCGTAAATAGCCTATACCAGCCATGTAGTGCATAGGTTGTGTAGTGCGTAGACAAGAGTATTGCACACATTGGTTTTGTACTGAGCGTAGAATCAAGTTTCATGTGTATTTAGTAAGTTCATCTTGGCAACAGAGAACTCGTTTGGTTTATCCTTCGATCATGAGTTATGGATTTTTAACACAGATTTGTTAATTGAAATAGAAATTCATCCTGCCATTTCAGCTGACAAGAGTGGTTACTACAGAAATAATGTGGGAATAGATTCAGTGAAAATTATATCAGATTTCCACGCGGTTTTTCCTCCTACTCCTGGTCACCACGGTGACAGTCACCGTGATGGTCATAAATCCACAGTGAGTAGGGTACCGCGGTGGTTTAGTGGCTAGACTACTCGCCTTCCAACTAGTCGACCCGGGTTCGATTGCCAAAGTGTTGTCTCCCGGATTTTCGCATGTGGGAATCGTGCCGCACGATGCTGCTGGTCGACGGGTTTTCTCGGTGATGTCCCGCTTCCCGCGCCCTTACATTCCGTTTCTGCTTCATACTCGCCTCATTTTACCCTCAACGGCTTTCAAGATTTCGATGTTAAGAACCGCCTAAATCTCTTCACTCACTCACTCACTCACTCACCCTATGAGTAAATAATCCAAAAGGACAACAGGCTGACGAAATTTGAATCTACTGAGGTTCCGTGAAAGGCCGATCAAATCAGTAGTATGCGTCTTTTGGATGCTGTAACAGGATCTGATAGGTCCTTCTTCTTGTAGCGGTCCACAGCGATGAGTGGATTGTTGCTCTGGCGGTATCCTGACGAGGAAGATACGAGGAGTTTGGGTTGAGTCCCAAGTGGACTACGCGAGCGCCCTCACAAAAAAAAAGTCTAATATTGCGACAAAAAAGGTTTGCGTTGTAGTTAAATTAATAATGTTGTGATAAAGTTAAAAATGTTAACCATTCACACAATGTAATATTAATATATGCAAATATACCGTTTAAGTGGTAATGATAATAAAGCCTGCAAGTAATGTTGCCGCAAACAAATGTTGTATTACGCTAAAAATAACTGGATGAATACAATACTTTGTGTTACTACAACATTAAAGTAATGTCCGACCAACTCAATTTTACACTGAATCGACGTTGTAAAAAGGTGGGTACTAATGAACAGTGATGGCGTCGTAAAATAAAGTCAATACATACAAATTTAAACCATAGTGTTAGACCTGAATTTAGATTATACCTGCTCTGAAGCCTTGCAAAGCAGCTTACGTGTGCCAAATATGCAAATATTTCTAGAGCATAAAGTATTTCCATTTTACAGCAAAGAACTGCAGTTTGTCGTTATATTGAATGTAATGCCCACAGTATAAAAAGTGTTAACTCATGTTTAAATAGAGGAGTTAGGTTTCGTGAAGTGGGGAAGGCATTGAAGGCGCAGGTTCGATTCCACTCCCAGGCGTAGTATTATTTTATTTGTTGTTAATATGTCTGTTTGTAGTATTTTCTTTTTGTGACAAAATAATTGCACACTATTTAACTTACTTTCATCACATTAATGTTTACAGTACAGTAAGGAGGTAACATTGTTAGGAAAGTACTTAATGTTACATTAGCATTAATAGTTTAACAGAATATTACATTTAAAGCAACATTAGGTACTGACGTCTCACAGATAACCAAAAATCACTTTAGTAGTGACTGTTGCCACATAATTAGACTCTTCCTGCGTTTGTTTAGAACCAGTAAATCTGTTTGTTTCTGGTTAATGTATGTATCAGAGGCGCTACTTTGTACTCATCACCAACGGTCAGATTTCATCTACTCATGTTGGCAAGCCCAATTTTTTTAGTTGGGCAACTAAAATTATTCGTTGCAAGGTTCACTGGTGACGTATGTGTACCGGGTTTCCCGTTTTCTTGCGTAAGTAAATAGGATAATTTTAAGCAGGTATAATAAATATAATTGCGTAAAATATTCCTATTTGTATTGTATTAGAATCTACGTAAAGAATAACATTCGACTGAAAACATATCGAAATATGTTCACGTTGTCTTTAATGTGCTCTCGTAAACTGGAATTAGCAAAACGTATGACAATTAAATAAAAAAGTTGGGTTCAGCTGTGTTGGGAACACGGCCGTTTGTTTTGCGAGAATACGTCTACGTTGACGCGCTCGGACGCCTTGGTATTTATTTTACGTTCCCGGCACCGCTTCACTCGATCGTATGGGGTTTTATGGGTATCACTGGATTGCTTTTGAGATGCCATTTCCAACCGTATACGACTTATTTATTTCGACTTGGCTGTTTGACGACTATAGGCCGAAATTGTGTCACGTTTTCTTAATTTTTTTTACATTAAATGCATAC
This sequence comes from Dryococelus australis, assembly GCA_029891345.1. Lineage (NCBI taxonomy): Eukaryota > Metazoa > Arthropoda > Insecta > Phasmatodea > Phasmatidae > Dryococelus > Dryococelus australis. Next base: position 240,920,069 of record CM056993.1, read on the forward strand.
AATTTCACTACAACCACGCCACACAAATGTCTTTATAGGCGCAATCGATTGATCTTGATGATAGCTATCGACTGAAACCTAAACGAGCGTCGTAGCTTATCCTAGTCAAAAGTTATAGTACGCGTAAGTTATGAGACGTGGCGAAACGAACTCTCAAACTTACCGCGCTTACCCCCTCCCCCCAACACTCCTTCACCAATCGCTTTTATTCCACCGCGCGCGATGCTTCGCAGTCCTCACTCAACGTAACGTATTCTTTGATCCTTTGGTAATCGAGTGGCGTAATTGAATTTTGAATGTAGACGATAGATTCAGAGCTACAATGCCAAACTGTATCCCCCGATTTTGTTATCAGCGGATTTTCTGGATTTCCTCCGACTATGGTCGCAAATTTAAAGACGTATTCACGTCAAAATAGCGGAAATGGGTTACGAATATCATTACTAGGGTTTTCCGACGCAGTTTCCTTAAGTGTATATAAAAAGTACAAATTTCCTTTCGATGAAAGCTACATTTATTTCTCACTTAAAATCGTAACGTGTTTCCATTGAAATAAGAATGCTTATGGACGTCCAATGCCAAACACGGCTTCTAATCTTCGAGGAAAACCTGCAATTTTATTTCGTAGCAATTTACTGCAACAATTTGGTTCCATCATTCCTTCAACATTATGAAGAGCTATGCGGTGCTTTGTGTGCGTGTTCGTGTAACTTCCAACCAACGCTTCAGTTACTACCTAAAAATACGACTGAGCTGAGGTCAGTACTTTACGATTGTCATTCTCGTTCATCAACTCCCAATACTCAGGAAACTCGACTATAGACTTTACTGTAGGTACGGTAGCATTTTCATGTGGTTCCCAAACTAGTACTATCAGAACTAGGGGAATACACTCTCAAAACAGCTCGAGTGGTTAACAGGTTTTGAAAGATTATAATTGCAAAACCGCTAAAATACTTCACTGTGGTATAACCTGGATACAACTGGATACAAATTAAAAGAATAACTAGCGCTCATATAGTTTTACTCGTCTTAACATAGAAACATTGTGGATGGTATTATTTGGACAGTCATTCGCAAAGTTATACTACCATAAACGTACTGTGAAAAAAAAAAGTTTCATAAAGTAGTTATGAAGCGTCTTTGGCAAGAAAATGATCGTTTTAAAAGGTAACTGAATAGTAGGGAAGGAGAGTACCCATGTAGCAAGCGACACTCGGCCGACTGTGGTTTTACTGCTGGCATTGCTGGATTGCTGCTGGCCCAGAAAACTTATGGGTCTACACAACTGGACCTGCAATGATTAACTGCTGGCATCAAGAACCTGATGGAATATTGATGGAAATGAAACTGATGGTTTAGAGTAGGTGACCTATTAATGGCTTACCAACTGTATTCCAGCAATGGCAGCATATAACCTATACTTACTGTTGGTAAAAGTATGGGCAGCCATCTATAGGCCATTTGATGGCTGTGAAGTGGTACATCGATGGACCATTGCTGGTGCAATTTGGCTTGTTATGGAATTTTTGTGGCTCCCACTCTTCGCAGATAGCTTCTTCATGTGTGTGTGTCTAATATAATTAAAATATGATACAATGGGTAGCATATTTGTAAATATATAGTGATGTAAATATCTATGGTAAAATGCTGTAAATACAGTATTAGGTGTGACTTCATAACAGGCATTTAATTTTTAGACATAGGACTATGTAATATTTTATGTGTATGACTTTATATAATTAAAACGAGAAGTTAAAAATATATATATAACTACTTTTAGAAAATTAACACTGAAGAACTTTTGTTGTTTCACATAACTAAAATATTCACAACTGGCTACTGCATTTCAAAACAGATGCATAGCATCCAGACGACACGGTGACATACATATTGCGAAAGTTTATAATAAAGGCAAGTTTTTTGGGTAAGTCTTGCGATTTATGTAGGAAGAATTCTCTCAAGGACAGTATTATTTTATTTATCTCCATCTTTTTAAAAACCGTTGGTAAATTTTAAGGCTATGGAATAACTCGTATGATTCATCTTATATTAGTGTTTGATAATATCTCAAGTCCGAATATATTCTGAATTAGTTCATCCTAACACAAAAATACACCGTGCAATAAAGGTTAGCATGCTGGGCTGTCAATGCAAGGGGTGCAGATTCGCGCCCACTCTAGTACTCTCGTAAGCATAAGATTATAGTGTGTTAAATAGCGAAGTAAAGGAAATTGAAAACAAATAAATGTTGATATTGATGGTAAAAATAGTTATTTTTTTAAGAAATAGGGTTAACTATATGGCGAAGGCATGGTTAGCCACCAATAAGCCATCTTATGGCTGTGAAATGGTACATCGATGGGCCATTGCTGTAGTAAGCATATGGGCCATGCTTGGGCCATTTGTGTTCACCACACCTGGGCCAGTTATGGGTAGAGTGTTAGTGGTGCCACTTTAGGACCAGCAATGGTACCGGGTGCAAGCTAGCTTGGCATCCGAATGTAAACCATCAATGGGTCATATGGGTTTGCTACATGGGGTAGTGTGAAGAGATTTGGGCATCTCTTTTAATATTTTGATGCCAAATACAAAATTCTTCTGTTTTTGTGCAGTTAGTATTGGTTATTCGAGGAAAATATCACATACAAAACCTGCGGAGAGAGCAATGTTTGGTACAAACATGAAATTATTAATTTTTTGGGTTCTGCCACCCTTAAGAGTAAACTGTTCGATACATCGTAGAACCTTTGCTTCAAAATTAAAAGTTCCAGGAAAAAAGTTAAGATATATAGTTATATGTAGTTTATATCCAACAGTGATGTTTTATGATTATTATCCAGTAGGCCATCCGATTAAAATATATAACCCTAAAAATTACGACGAAAATTGGTTTGGATTGATCAAATGTAAAGTTTTGCCACAACGAAATTTATATCATCCAGTAGTTCCAATTAAACAAGAAAAACTATTGTTTACTTTATGTTCAAAATGTGTTGTAGATAAAATAGGAGAATGTAAACATAGTGATGAAGAAAGAGCAATAGATTGTTCATGGACTACATTAGAACTAAATAAAGCTATTGAAATGGTTACAAACTACTTAAAATTCATGAAGTCTGGCATTTCAAACAGAAAAGTAATAATATGTCTAGAGACTACATTAAAACATTTATGAAAATAAAATTAGAAACTAGTCAGTGGGAAGAATATTACAAATCAAAAGATTAATATATTCGTGTTATAAAAAAGAACCAAGTATCACTTTAAACATCGGAAAAATTTATGAAAATCCAGGGAAACATGCTGTTGCCAAAATTTGTTTAAATTCAATTTGGGGAAAATTTGTACAAAGACAAAATTTAACACAAACAGAATATATTACTGATTCAGCTCGTTGGTACGAATTGTTATTAGATGATAGAATAGAAGTAAATAATGTTGTTTATACCAATGAAAAAATTATTGAAGTATCACATAAATACGATAATTATGTAGAAGATAGCACAGCTACAAATCTATTTATAGGAACTTTTACCACATCAAATGCATGATTATGTTTATATGAAGTGTTAGAAAAATTAGGTGATAAAGTAGTATATTATGACACATACAATGTGGTTTACGTTGATGATGGCAAGAATACTGTTAAAACAGGCAGCATGTTTGGTGAATGGACAGACGAATTTGGAAAAATTATGGTATAAATTGGATAAGTGCAGGGTCTAAAATCTACGGTTATGAAACTTTTTTGGGAAAAGAAGTTATAGAAATTAAAGGATTCACTCTAAATCACGAAAATTCTTTACAATTAAATATGAAATCAATGGGTGAATTGGGACAAAAAGCTAAGAAAAATGTGACAAAAACAATATGATTACAAGAGATAAGAAAACAAAAATTTCGGTGAATAAGTTTATGGTAAAATAATTTAATTTTAACTATGACAAACACATGTTTTTGAATGAAAAAGACAATATTGTAGATACATTACCATGGGGTTACTAACCAAATAATTTTATATTTTATTATATTTCTATATTATATTTTTTATGTCTTTAATCTCTAAAATAGTGGCAATATCAGAACTATCAAAATTAATTAGTTTACAATTTTCATCCCTGATTTCTATAGCAATGTGATTAAACCACACATGATTTATTCTATAAAAATCGGGTATGCGGGCTCATAACTAATATAATCTCTAAAGCCAAATATAGTTTTTGATGGAAAACTAGCAATTATGTAAGTTTCTACATGATTAAATTTGTCATACTTTATGAACATTCCATTGCAAAATTACAATGAACATTTATTTTTTTTAATGAATTAAAATTAGGTAATGTAGTACCTACAACAACTTTCCCTTTCAATAGTCATATTTCTCTCGAAGCCAAGAATATCGGGCAATCGATTGTCAAATTTAATATCAAACTTAGATTTAATCGATGTTCTGTTTTTCACATTGTCTACTGTCAATTAAATGTTATTGGTTGAAAATGATTCGATTGAATTTATAGCTTCCTTTAAAGATTCAATATAATATTGTCCTTTAGAAATCGTGGTAACTTCATTCTTATCAACCAGACCACTCAATTTTTCAATTATTGTTATAGTATTATTGTCCATATTAGGAGTTAAAATTTTTGCATAACTAACTAATGCAATCGATTTATCTTTATGAAATATTTCATAGTGAAGTTTCGTCTTTAGTGCAGAAAGGTTGTTCGTTAACTTAAATACTTTATTCTCCATTTATTACAAAATTATCTAATTGAATTTAAAGTGGCAGCCAAAACAGCCTATGCTGTGCAAAGTCGATTGGGGTGTCAGTGTTTTAATTTCCAAAGAAAATTCAACCAATATAAAGAATTGCGAACTTTTGCCTGATAACATAAGACGCCCAATTTTTGGGCCCAAAATGTGGGAAAACCAACCTGATAATTAACTTTATTTATAAGCCAGGATGGCAAAATTTTAATAAATTGTATGTTTGTTAAAAAAAAATTAATTCAACCAAAATATATTCAGTTACAAAATGACTTTGATGTAATATCCAACAGGTATAATAAAAACTTTTTAATAATAATGGTGAGATGATTCCCTTAGATCATTGTGAAAATAATTCTGTAGTCATATTTTACAATGTTTTCATAGATGATTAAAATATAATCTGTGAGTACTTTACTAGGGGGAGAGACAAGAATACAGATGTATTTTATTTGGCACAAACATATTCGAGGGTACCCAAACAACTTGTGAGACACAACACAAACCTGCTATATAAATTTAGACAAGATGACACGAACCTAAGACATACTTACGATGATTTTGTCTGTGGCGATATGTCTTAGGAAAAATTTAAAGATGTCTGTGCAAAATGTTGGGATGAAGACTACAGTTTTATCACAGTAGATTTTAGCAAAAAAAAATTAAGAGTATTAAGTACAGAAAGCAAATAAAAGATTTTATATTTTAACTCTCTTGTGAATTGTATATGAGAATTCTCTATCTTCTTGCACAACTGAACTTCAGCACATTCTCATCGCGACAGAAAAAAGCATATCTGCACAGTTGTGCCCAACCACAGCAAGCTCTGTCTGCGAAAGGAAAAAGCATATCTGCACAGTTTTCCTTGTCGGCGATGACAGCACACACTCACTGCAACAGGACGCATGTTATCACACAACTGCATCGCCATCTCTACTTGTGCTGCTTCGAACTCACCGCGAGGCATTCCACAAGAGGCTTTTCAGCTATCTCCTTATAGCACATGGAAAACTCTGTGTGACTATAACAGGCTTCCAGTTGACCGCATGCAGCATTTTTATTGCCTTGCCACTCACTCGAACACCATGGCTCAATGCTAGAATGTTTGTCTTGTAAGTAGAAGGTTCTGGGATAGAATCCCGGTCCCAATATAATTTATTAGTGTGAATATGAGGCACCATATTTGCATTGTTACCTTATTACCAAGATATTCTAAATTTGAGCCAAAAACCTTGCAAATTAAGTGGTACTCTTAAGCTCCCAGCAAAAAGTGCTCTCCTTACTACACTTGCAGTATGACAGATGTATGAGCTGGAGTGTCTCATAGAGTGAATGGTGTCTCACTATATGAGAAGGGGTACCACATAAGAAAAAAAATAATAAAACTTTCCCTCTTCATCACAAAAAAAGGCCAGTTGGTGGTGAAGTGGGGAAGTTCTCCTAGCGGAGTTTTGATTGTGCTAAATAAGGCTGGAAAAATTGAGTCACTGGGGAGGTATTAGCTTACCTGTAAATTAAAAAAAAAAGCAGGTCCCTGGAAAGGCATAAGTTGCTTGTAAACCTTTTGCAATTTCTTAAAGAAAATATTTTGCTCATAAATGAAGACTTGTATAATCATTCTCACTATCGCAAATGTAAATTTTGTGATGCCCAAAAAAGAGAATTAGACCAAATATGATATCAACTTTTTAAATAAATATGGATATCTAGAGGCTGATGCAAATTCGCTTTCAAAAATTGATACTGAAAAGTTCGAAAGTTCTTTAAGAATATTTCAAGAGCATCACAGCATTTATTCAATTTATGGTAAACTCAATGAAGAAATGTTTAATTTAATCAATAAGCCAATATGCAGTGTTAAGGATGGAATATTCTCTAGTTATACATCATCCAACAAATTGAATAAAAATATTTTAAAATGATGTTTTGCACTTACAAATAATTCATTTACAAAGTTAGCAAAAGATACAATTTGGGAAAATCATACAAATTTGAAAATTGTTTATGATAGAAATTCTCCAGACATGCTTATTTCTTACAAACAATGCCAACATAGATATGAGAGATTACATGGATTTTGTTCTTATACATTGTTTCCGCATGTTAGTGCTCCATCACATGCATGTTTTTTCCTAAAATCAACACAATGTCTTGTTTAAATTCATATCAACAGGCAGGAATATTGGCATAAAGATAAAAAAAGCACTCCTGAAAATAAAGTTAATTTGCTGACTGTTTTGATCCATGAAATTGGTCCTGAATAGGTCTTCAACATAAAATGATAAAAATGTGATCATGTATCCGATTCTAAATAATGATTTGTTTTATTTGCAACTAGATGACATCCAAAGTATTCATAACTTTTATGGACCACCCCAAAAAATAATTTTAATGAAAACGAACCAATTGATGTATGAAATGACAGACATGTAAAAACATTTTTAATTATTGATGATAAATTGTATATTTTTTACAGTAAAAAGTTTGAATGGCAACAAAATAATCAATAAGCCAATTTTGATAACAAAAATGTTTCATTTTTTACCAAGCAATTTCAATAACTTTTTATATTCCAAAGACCTTTGGGCGAGTTAGTTCTGTTTGTAAATGGTGAAATTTATATGGTTGATTACCCTAGTAATAAACTTATTGATGGTTATCCAGAAGGATTTTCTTCATTTGGATTAAGAGATGAATATAAAATAAATGCTGTTTTTAAATTCATATTCGGGAAAAACTTTTATCTGCTTTGAAAAGATGTATTATGGTGAAATAGACTAATGCTGTTTCCAAATAAAAGAGACTGGACTAAGTAGCAAGAAATTTCCTCATTTACCAAATATGGTAGTATCGGCTTGTAGATACACAAATGGTTTACTGTATTTCTTTACCAACGAAACTTTCAGCAAATGTAATGAATTTACAAATAAATTGACTAGAGTTGGTAAAAATAGCATTTCAGCATTTGTTATAAAGTGTGAATCTTATAACAAAATCATAAATAAAAAGAAAGATATCGTTAATGACTTAGAAAATGTAACCCTTAAGAGGTATATAATTCAATTAATCTGGTATATAGTAATTAATTTTTTTTCTTTAATTTTTAATTTTTTTATTAAAAAATAATACTAGTAAAAAGACTTATTACAACTCACCAATTTCACTTGTACATAATTCCGCATTTAAAAAATGGAATCAATTGTAGACATAATTAATAACATATTTATTTACTCTGGTAAACAAGTTTCTATGATTATTGATGAGGAAAATAATCCTTGGTTTAGAGGAAAAGATGTTGCTGAAATATTAGAATATTCTAACCCAAAAGATGCATTAAAAAAGCAAATTTCATTAAAATATAAGAAAACTTTATCAGAAATAGGTGGGATGAAAAATTCATCCATCTCTCTTATAACAAAGGCAAAGCAGTTTGTATCAGTGAGCCAGATTTATATGAACTCATTATTAGTTCGCATTGTAAAATTGCTAAGGGTTTTAAAAAATGGATATTTGAAGATGATATTCCTTCATTTAGAAAATATGGTGAATATAAGATTCAAAAAGAAGTAATGAATTTATACATAGGCCAAATAAAGCATTTAAATAATATAAATAAAATTCAAGATGATGATATTGAAAATTCAAGAGTGTCAGTTGATCTGGCATTAGATTGAATAGTTCGCAGTAATGAGGTAATCAGAGAAATGTTGTACCACAAACAAAAAATCAGAATTTAAGGCCAACTTTCGTTCTTTTAAAGTTATATGATGGTACTTGTGAATGATTATTATTTCATTAGAACTCAAAGAAAACATTTTCAAACAAGTTTCCATAGAATTAAAGGTATACATCCAAATTGCATACAAATATTGAGATTTCATTATATTCCAAAGTCTATCAATTTATATCAAAAAATGAAAACACATTGAATGACCACATTGAGTGTTTCCGCAACTATTTTGTATAGTCGGAAATAATAATTATAATCAACAAAAAATTGATTAATGATATTAATATTTTTGGTCGAATTGAGTAAGAAACTAATTTTTAATTTTAATATTCAAATTCACAAACCATCTGTTTTATTAATCCAAGAGTTATGCGAATTATCGAAACCCAACCATTTTACATAATTTTATTACCTTTGGTTTTTAAAACTTATTCAACCTAATATTTAACCGGATAGTCGGTTTTCATAATTTCATATTCATAAAAAATGTCTTATTTCTTCTCCATTGTCATCGTTCAGTTTGTAAGTTGACACATTATTTAAAACCTCAAAAATGGTAAATAATTCTGTTGTCCAATTAGCTGTATAACCCTTTTCAAAGATTCGTTCACTCTTGCTCACGTGGACGATATCGCCAGCTTTGTATATCGGTTTAGCAATCACATTCGCAAAATTTTGCTGTCTTAAATTATTTTAAAAAAAATTTTATTAACTTCAATTGGCTTCATACCAGTAGTTCTGTGTTTGGTATTATTGTATTCTTTCACTCAATCATCGAATATATTTACACATTTATAATTTCCATTTAAAGTGAATTTCTTCCACATTTTGTTCTTCATTGTATGATTATATCTTTCTACCAAACTGGCTTTAAGTTCATGAATGTAGAGTGGTGATTAATGTTATATTTTTGCGTAAGTTCTTTAAATATTTAATGATAAAATTCTAAGCTATTATAACTTTGAATATTGCGCGAGTTTCTTTTAACAAACATAGATCCAAATTAAATTGCTATATTCTTGGCTGTTTTATCTTTAATTGGTATAGCAAATACATATTGTGAAAAAAACATCGATAATTGTCATAATATACTTGAATCCATTGTTTATATGTGATATACCTTTTAAATTTCCGATATTTATCTCTACAAGATCAATTTGCCATAAATCATAAATTCCATACAATATTACTTTTCTTGGAAAATTTTATCATGCAGGTTTATAATAATTCATTGATTATGCCTTCTCTTACTTCGGGTAATTTTTTTTAACGAATGTTGATGTATTAGAGTTGCATATTGAGCATTTACTTTTTTGAAATAATTGCCCATTTTTCGTATTTTCATTTTTATATTATTATTTGTGGTTACTTTCTTGCACTTCAAACACCAGTATTCTCCATTAATAGTGTGTGTGTGTTTATATATATATATATATATATATATATATATATATATATATATATATATATATATATATATATATATATATATGATTTCACGAATAGTCTTGTAGTCAACAGTCCACCAAAAAAAATTATTAGATAATTTATTCTTTTTTAATTGTAAACTTTATAAACTCGTCTCTGTTAACATCAAAAGGGTTACTGTACTCTATTTTTGAAGTTCCCTTAATAACAATTAGAGTATCATCAGGTAAATATCAGTAGTTATTTTATAAACAGTACAATCCATCAAAAAAGAAAAGAAATTTACATCATCGTCTATGTGAAAAACATTTTTATTCCACTTTCCACGTAAATAATATATAAGAGATTTTTCTTCCTTAAATTTTTCAACTTTCGAGTTTAAATTTTGCAATTTAACATCTAATTCTTTATCGGAGTCTTCTTTGCTTTTTTTTCAACTTTTGTGTTAACAAATGTGTCACAATAATTCAAAACTAATTTGCTTAAATTTTGCAATTTATCAGCTATTTCTTCATCGAAATATCTTTTATTGAGTGTATCATCTCCATCTATAGGATGAGTCAGACTAGTAATTCTACGATGTCGAAAAGAAACATAATTTTTTGTATAAGTAAAAATTTTACTTATTTGATCTTGTAAAGCAGAAGAAATAGTATTGTACCTAGAATCTACATCTGTTTTTAATGTGTAAGCAGAAACAATATTACTGTATTTCGAATCTACATATGTTCTTAAATCAGAAGCACTAGTATTGTATTTTGTATTTTGAATCTACATCAGTTTTTAATGCATAGTCAGAAACAATAGTTTTATATTTGTAATCAGCTTCCTTTTTTAATGCCTGCTTTGCATTATTTATTCGTTTTATATAATCAGCAATCGTATTACTTAATTACTAATGTATATCTTCTTTTAAAGCATAAGCAGAAACAATAGTTTTATATTCCGAATCTACATCCTTTTAACTGCATAATCTGCTATATGAATATCGAAATATCTTTTATGGACCGCGTATTTATTGTTTAATGTTCACCTATATTAATAATTCTACATTCTAGAAAAGAAACATAAGATTTTGTATAATCAAAAAAGTTGGATAGTTCACTTTCTAAAGAAGAAACACTGGAATTGCATTGTGAATATTATTTTAAAGCATAAGCATTAGTGTCAAAAAATTTAGTAAAAAATATATAATTGTTTCCCAAATATACCTGTCATTACTAACAAAGAAATGATATAGTTAAAATTAAAATATTTCGAAAAAATATGTAAAACAGTAGTGTAGTGATATAGTTAATTTGAAACGTTTACCTTCTTTAATTTGTTTTATTTTTTCTCTCAATTTGATCTTGTGTTAAAATTTATCTATACCCAAATCTTTTAATTCCTCAAAGGGAATATCGAAAGTTATATTTGTTATCATCATTTATAAGTTATATATATATAATCAATAAAACATTTTAATTCCCCAGCCTAATTTTCTTTTTGTAAACATTGTTGAAGCAACAGCAGCAGAAGCAATTTTTTCTCCAATTGGAGTATCTTTATTTAACAAAACTTCTCTTGCTTCTTTTTGTAAACTTTAATCAGCTTGATGTCTACATACCAAATCTTTATGATCTCTATACGCAATATCGTGATATTTGCATGCTTCATCTAATTTATTTATCCCACTGTCGCCTCTTTCCAATCTTTCATTTCATTTTGTAAATGGTCCTCAATATTTATAGCCAGGCAAATGGATTTCGGGAAAATTTAAATTGTTTAGTGCCCAATTTATAATTCCTTTGCCATGGTGTTCAGAATTACAAATTGAATGTGGAATTACATTTAAAATTCTTATGAGATAAGGTATTCCTTTTCGATTACCAACAACGAAATCAAAAAATGTTTTGTTCAACATATTCATTATGCTCACTTTTTCATTGTAATAATTGTTATTTCCAGCATTTTCTTCACTGTGAATAACTAATAATCTATTAATTGTCTAAAATCATCCATCCAGACACATTCGTTTGGTAAATTATTGTTTTTTTTATACACTCTCCAGATTTAAGAGTTCTTGAAGAAATATTTTTTTCTGGTGAGTTTGGTGCTGTTCTTGAATGCGATTCTTTTATGTAGTTATGATAAATTGGGCCAATTATTTTTCTGTGTTTTCAACTTCTATTCGAGTTTATTTCTTTCTTGGAATATATTCCTGGAATGCAACATTGGTATCTAAAACAATTTTTGTGAAGTTATCATAGCCATTAACAGTGAAATTGTCCTTAAGACCTTTTTCTTTTGTTAGCGAATTAGAAAGTCCTTCTGTTAAAAAAAAATTTTTTTTCCTTTAACAGTTATTTTATCATCATCGGTCTTCACTTGTGTATGTATTACCTATGTTATTCTTTTTGAAACTTCTTTTCCTAGGTTTCTAGTAGAATCAGACACGGTGCTTTTTATGGGCAAAATGTCCATTAGCTCTTCCAAATTAGGAGATTTTTGTTCTAAGAATAATTATTTTTCAAATGATGTTTCTTCTGGTGTTGGTGGATAATCTAATTTTTTTGCTGCAACTGGAACTAATGTTGTTATTAAATTTTGATTTTCTTCACTTGTTCCACTTTGTTACCAATATTTCGTAATTCGTCAATTAAAGGTAGAGCTTTCTTCTTAATTTTTTCCATATTCCACTTCATGGTGTTTTATATATATATATATATATAATTTTTGTATCTCTCGATGAGTAATTTAACTATAGAAATGTTCTTCCAATCTTTCATTTATATATAATTTTTTTCTTCTAAATGAGTTATAAAAGTATTTAGAGTTTCGAGAGACAAACTTTTCCCCCAACTGATCAAACTAGGGGGAATTTAAATGTTTACAATAATAGAATAGAAATTGATATTCCTATAAAATATGGCTTTTCTTTTCCGAATGAAACTTATCTTTATGAGCAATGTAAGTTACAAAAGAGAGATAAGGTTGGAGATGCGGCAAATTGTTTAAAAGAAGACAATATTGATGTTTGTTCGAACTATTTTCCTTTTCAGTTTTCTAGAGAAGAAATTTCAAAACATGGAAATATTATTGAAGCTGTTGATAATCCAGGTATAACAACAATAATGAATGCTTTATTAAGATCCCCAGGTGAACAAAATTATTAAGAATTTTCTGTCGTAGATAATAAATAACGAATAAAATCTGTTCATAGTCATAAAACAAATGAAATATGTATCCTCTTAGATATTTGTTTGGTTTTATTCATGACAACAATGAAATTTATTGGAAATGCAGTTATAAAATTACTTTTTTTAGAAATTCATCTGATAACTGTGTATTTGTTTATGAAACAAAAAATGCAGATGGTACGGTTCAGAAAAGCTATGCTGGTCCATGAAAATTTGTTATTGAAAAATTATAAATTACGTGGCCTATTGTTGAATACGAATCTAACACAGCACTTGCAATTAAAGAAAAATATACAAACACCCTAAAATTCCTATTAGATTTTATTATTGACAATTTTTAGAAAAAGAATTCCCTCCTAAAACAACTGTTTTTAACTTTGATATAAAAGATCAGTTTAATAATTTACAATTTGATATCTCCGATTTTGTAATTGTAGACTTTCAAAATAATTGAAAATATCGTGCTGAACAGTATGTCCACACCTCTACGTTTGACCATTGTAATGTGAAAAATATTTGTGTTAAAAATGGTAGAAATGAAATTTTATCTAGATATTGAAAACTGTCTTTGTGATAAAATGTTCCTTGCTTATAATGATTTTAGAAATTAAAAAACAAAACTATATACTATATGTATAAATAATTAACTTTATTATAAACCAACTGTAAACATTGAAGGCAATATCAATTATTATTCATTTTTTGGGCGAAGATCGTTATATGTTATAGATTGTATGCATAGAAAAACAACTGTTTTTAATGAAAAAAGAAATATAAAAATTAGTGTTGATTTTAATAAAAATGTTGAAGCAAGTATAGTTAATGTTTTTTAATTAGTAAAATAACTATTACATATGATTTTTTGAAAGAGAGGATTACTGAAGAGATATATATATATATATAATTTTTTAATTAATAAATGGAAGAATCAACAAAATGTTTTGATATTTTAATACAATATTTTAGACTTACAGTTGAGTGGTTACATTAAAAATATCAACGATTTTTTATAAATATATGGACTATTTGAAAAAATAAAAGATCATTTTTCATAATTTTAAATGAGCTTTGCCTTTCTCTTAGTAAATTTTTCTTTTATAAATAGAAATTCCTGTGTTAGCTTGCAGTATGACAAAGCTTTTTAAAGAAGGTTGTAAGGTATAAGAGGGTATTATGGCCCACTTAAGGTGTGGAAATGTTGACATCCGCTATTTTTTAGAGGAAGTAACAAAAACCTGGGCAACATTGTAATACAGTTTCTTGACTATCAGAAAAAAAATTAACAATGATCTTCTCTGCATTAAGCATTTATAAAAAAACAGTTTTCCAAAAGTTTACCTCTGGGCAATATTCCCAACACATGTATATAATATGGCCCACATATTTGTGATTTTTTATAAAGTGAAAGTTTTCACATTGAAAGTAACATGAAGCATAGTGAAGGGGAAATTACTCAGGTATTAAAGTAACAAAGTATAAAGCACAAGTTGGTATTGTTATAAAGGATACTCAATGAAAAAAAAAATAGTGCACAATTTCACCACAAGAATTCAAACTATCTTTATGAAAATTAAATCAAGATTCACATGTAGGGCACACAAACAGTTCTTTGTCCTCCTTACACAAGCCTACACACTCTTTATGGATGTATTCACCACAGACCTACACAGCATCTCATGTCTTTCACCTCGTCCTTGCCGCACACAATACAGTACCAGCTCTCGGCAGGTGTTGGTGTCAGTTTCTCCTTTGTTTTCCCCCTGCCGCGATTGAAGTCATCAGAGTTTTCTTTGGTGGCTTGTGTTTTGCATCTATTGGTATTCTGCTTCGTCCCTTTCTCCTGCTTGCTGGTTTCGATATTCTGGAAGAGTCGTTTGCTCAACAGCAGCCCATGTGAGTTGATAGCAGGTTTCTTGTTACAGGTTGTTTTCTTCTTTCTCAATGACATTGGAAACAGTACAGTAAAGGATCTACGAGTAGATGATTTTACTGACGAATCTGGAGTTTGTGACATTTCATGTTCTTCATCGTCGGAAGAATCTGAAGGATCTGCTGAATGAGATATAACATCAGAGTAAGTTGATGGTGTCGCTGGAGTGCGAGGACGTTTACGGAATGTGGATGTCACTGTCACTGGCGTACATCGGGAGAGCAGTAGCTGAGGTGAGCCTGAAGTGCCTGGTTTTGGGTCAGCGAAAGTTGACTCGGGAGGCATTTGTTCTGCTATGTCTTGTTTATCGGTGGCTGGATCGGGTGGAGGTAGCTCAATTGCTGCATTTGGAGCAAAGCCCTAACCAGGGATTATCAGAGGGTTGAAGGGATATATGCCTGTGGCCTTGAAATCACTTTTCATATTTCCTTGTACTTTTCCCAATTGGGTGTGAAAACGTCCCCGAAATTCAGCTTTGAAATATCGTTTTCATCTTTATGAGCATCCAAATAGAGTAGTGCATGCTGGTCCTGGTAAATTTCAAAGCTTCGGGAGCAGCCTTTACATAATGGTTGCAATCCATGCATTGTGTTCGAAGGCAAAGAATACAAAAGAATATCGTTCTCCTCAGCGACCTCTCAAATTTTGTAGTCCAAGTGAGACTTGGCACCATCAGATATTAACAGACATTTTCCACCAGGCATGAATCGGTTGAAATGTTGAAATACCTATAGTATGTTCACGATTAAATGAGCATTCCCCTATGAGAAAATAACTGCCAGTAACTGCATATTTGAACGTGAACTACAGTAATACTTACCGTTAAGTTGGCAGCAATTTACGAGGATTGAATCCATGTTTTAACGTCATATTAGTCGGAAAATTAAAAATTGTTTTCATCTTAAATAGTTTTTTTCTATTGTCTGCAAATGAGAATAGAGTTTGGCGTGATTTATGTTTCTCATTCTTTCATAACATCAACTAGCTGACGCAACTGCCAAGTTAGCAGGTTCATTGTCTTCCAGTCTGCGCTAATGTGTCGACAAGACAGCTGTTTTCAACCAACGTGATTTTAAATGTTTGTTTATTGTCTCTGAAATAAAGTATTAAATATTATAGTAAATAAAAGCCTTTCTACAATTTCTGAGTAACGTGTACTTGCCTGTTATTGATCTCTGCTCTATTTCCCGGAAATTCTTAAAATTTAACACACTATGCGTACCTGCAAAATGCGGCGCTTCACGCAGTCGAAGTCGGTATAAATTTTAAAGCTCCAGTAAACTTGAAGAAACTTCGGGTGAGTGTGTGTTGTTATATTTGCGATATGCACCGCAATTCTGTAAGCTTAAATAAGTGTACGTATGTGTGTTATTTAGCATTTAGGTGATTCCGAATTTACGATCGTATAGTTAAAACCTTGGTACGTATGTCACTCGTTTCGAAATAGTAACGGCATATATGTTTTTACACACGTTACTGTTATGTGCTTTGTAAACTGCGTAGCTGGCCGAATTTTCACGAAAATTTAACCAAGTGACATACATTACTGTGGAAGTATGCTGTTATAAATTCGGACTAATTCTGTTCAGCCATGAGTTTGAAGAGAGTTAGTTGTATTCGTTACTCGTAATGTAACAGCAACACTCGCCATTTGCTTGCGCATAGTCTTATATTAAAATATTGGGTATTTATCCATAATAGGGGCTTTTCCGAAAACCGGCGGAATATTCTCGGAAAATGGTAAAAATCGGCATTACTTATCACATAGAACACGAGTTTACTAAGTGCATCACGATATTGGCAGTTCATACTACCAAATATGATAGTGGGGAGGGCTATGAATATCAAGGATATTGTGGGATAGAGCACGTAAATTGCATGTAAATTACATATCGTGGGTTCCCTAACCACGTTAAATGCAAAATTACCTCTCAACATCACATTTAATAACATAATGCAAATAATGTGAAGCCCTGATAACATTCCTATTGAGTATGATTAGTAATGACCATATACACCATTTCCCAGTATTATTTCCCCGGTTTTCACAAAAGCCTTTGTTCTAGATAAGTACCCAATATTTAAGGTATTTATGCAATGTAATTATATTTGTAAATGTTGTTGAAGGTTGTTCGTGGTAAAGTGAGCACTTTGGAAATCAACCTTTAAAAAGTTTCGCTGCTCCTGCTTGCGTATAATTTAACAGGTGCACTGAGCGACATGCGCCCAGTAAAGTTGGTAATGATGGATGGGGAATAGTTCTATATCTTAACGTCAAATAAACAGTGTTAGGTAACCATTTGTGCAAACTGAAATAAATTATTTCTTTTTCTCTCAGTTTATTTAATGCCTCGTAGTATAAGAATGAGTAGATTTGTAACATATTTACTTTTATAATAATTCCACAGATTCACTTGACCGAAGCATGAATAAAGTGATGAGTCCCATTGTAACGTTAATTTTACATAAGGTGGAGGAATACACAACGTGCGTACAAGCAGATCTTAAGCAGGGCTTTCAGAAGTGCTCATTTTACCGCGAACAACCTGCAGACACATTTCTTAGGTCATTTAACAATTGATCAAAGCACATTGTGTTTTGTATGAAGGAGTAAATACACCGTATTAGCTGAAAGTGTGCCTTTCTTTAACGGGCGAACGTTTAAGCTGTAAAACTTTTTTAAGTTTACCCTTGAAACAGCTTGGTTATAATGTTTAAATTTCCTGCTATTCTGTTAACAGCAAAATAAAACATATTTCCATATCCTCGGAAGTGTTGACCGTAGTTAAAGACATTAATTTACGCCTTGCGACGCCAGCGCTAGCGGCGTCAGCTGCTTTAAGTACTTTCAACTCCGCGAGTTGGCTTTCTCCGTGTTAAAATCGGTTCGCCACCTATTTTCTCCACTGTTCACTCTCTCCTGGTTTCCCTCTCTACATGTCTTTTTTTTTTCTGAATTAGGGTAGGTCATTTAAGTGGCTGCGCACTAGTACCCTTCCTACTACGAGCCCGAGTTGTCGTGGAATGAACATCGTGCTGTGGATCTGTCCACGCCTTTAGGACCAGCGAAGGCGAGGTGCTTCTGCGAGTACGATGGGACCATGACAACTTGGGTGCGGCGACCATTCCGTAACTCGTCGTGCCCCCAGGTGGCGGATAGGGGATCCCCAGGCTCTGGGGTGTCTGGAAATATGCCAATACCAGCCTGCGGACCAATTGACCGGTGCGAGATCGCCGTCGTCGTGGACGTCGGGAACCTAGGCAGCTCGGTACGAGATGGCGAAGCGCATCTGCTGGAGGTGGTCCAGCGATCAAGGCGGGGAGCGGTATCTCGAGGTGCTGAAAAATGCGATGTGTAGCGATCCTCACTGCTGTATTCTGAAGGCTGCCGACTGCGGATGCGTGATGAATGGATTGGAATGTATTGGACCTTGGAAGCACCCCGATGTCAGCCTTCACTCCTGGGCCAACGGATTCGCTACCATCACTGGTAGGTCCCAGATGTCTCGCGTTTCCCAGACCGACGGACTATTTTGGAGGATGGGGATGATGTGGCTCCCCGAAGAACTCTCCCCGCCTCTACCCATGGATTGGAGATCCTGGTATCGGCGCGGAAGACCAAAGATGGAGTCGGTGCCATGACTGAGCTGTCCAGTTTTCCTACGCACTCGACGAGAAGCAGGGGGTAGGGGCAACTGCATCCTCAGTTGCTGCCAGTATTGCAGTGCTGGTTCGCCTACACGGCAGTGTTGACAGTAGCTCAACTTCAAGGGCGCCTGCGCCCACGCCCACGCAATTACTGGCATGGGTGCGGGGACTGTTCTGACCCCCGCAATACACACCAGCTGCGATCTCATTTAATTTCAACCCGCATCAAACCAACAGATGTATTTCTTCCCAAACTAACAAATAACCTACTTTATCCAGCCCCACTCAAGTTAAAATGAATTACTTTAACCTCCGCGACTTTCGCATAGGTTTGCTATGCTCTTCCATCTAGACCATTCTTCTTTCGGGGTGAATACATAACTACAATTGCGGCTATGGCACCAGACAACGCTGCTCAGCCGCGATGCATGCGCCCAATTTGTTAGTTAAACCCGACCTAAGGCGTGTGGGTCTTGCCCTAAGACGCATACCATTCTCCAATTGACTTAACTACTAACATGCATGCCGGAGGGCACACAGAACTATGAAGGTACTCGCGCTGGCATAGCGGGATTTGGGGGCTCGGCAAATAAAAAATACCCTTCCTACTCTACGCCCTGATCGTTGCTTGCGAGTGTCCTGAAGAGGCAGCAACTTGTGTTTGTAATATTAATTCGTCGTTAATTTGACGTCACGTCAGAATGAGGCACCTTTAGCATTGGGTCGTTTCCTGAGCAGCCATCAATATGATTTTCAAAATACGGTGAGTCGTGGATCATTGGCATTCTAGTAGGGTCAATTTTATTCGTTTTTAATTCTGGGTTGCGTTTGGTGTAGTCTTGGGCTGGCGGTAAAGTAGTTTATATTCTAAATTCTTGTTTTGGCCGCCTGTCAAAGTTTTGTTTCGGCGTAACTTAAATTATATTTTACCGCGTGTTCCTATTATATTTTAATGTGTAGTGTTTGTTTATTCGCTGCCTATGAAGTTGATAGCTTGCATTATGCTTCGCATCCACGACTCGCTGGTTAGGGGCCTGAGATGTATTTTAAATGTTATTGTTTTTCCTTTTGATTCGTTGGAGAAATATAGGATCATTTGACAGCCGCCAATGATCGTCAACATTTCATTGTATGCTTTTAGTAACATTAAAAAATATATTTTATTTAATCGCATACTCTACCTGTGCAGAAGGCTGCCCTTTCCTTTAGATTGCTCACATCACGTTAGTGTTTCTAGTACGTAATATTATCCTTTTTTATTTGGTATTTACATCCAGAAGCCTTTATTGGGCTTGCATAACGCCCCTCCTAAGTATGGATTGATTCACATAACATTTAATTCGGATTATTTAATACTGTGACCTATTGGAAGAGATGTAATATTTTTAACGTTTTGCTTAATTTTTTCTTATCTACAGTAATCACATAATATTTGAGTGTTTTAACTAAAAGGAATTTAAACCTAACGTTTCAAGTAAATGTTCTTTTGCTTGAGCTATCGTCTTATAGTCTTACACGGTGTAAAGAATTTAAATACAATCTCTAGTCATTATAATGGTCCTTTTTGTGAAACAATAGTTTGCATTTACTCATTTTGTAAATTAATTTTATTCAAGATGCTGTTATAGTAAAAGATTTATTGAAGCGATTTAATATTTTGAATTTGTTATTGGTTTTCATTTAATTTGTAGATGTGTAATATGAAAGGTACTGTCATAGTAATATGCTTATTGAAACGTGTAAATGGTTTGCATTTTGAATTTTGTAAAATGGGTTTTATTCGAGCTGCTGCCATAGTAATACACTTATTGAGACAATTTAATACATTTTGAAAATTTGTACATGACTTTTATACAAGGTGTTGTTATTGTAATATGCTTTTTGAAACAACAAATTCAGAAACTGAGTGATGTGTGTATATTATTTGTGTATTCGCAAATTTTTTTTGTGCAACTGTGCTACTCGTTTCTCATATCTACATTTGTTTTGTTACATGTGCAGTGGGTTAGGTGGAGTTCAACTACACTTCGAAGAAAGAAGAGTTAATCAACTTTCTATGTGGCCTTGATTGGGACATCGATGAAGTAGCGATTGTGGCTGAGCTGTGCCAAGTGGTGTTGAACACCTGGCATAAACAACTTCCGACAGCGCAACCAGCCGAACGGGTGATCCTGGTGAGTGTCGCCAGAGGGCCTTCCGAATAAGACAAACTGTTTTTAGTTTCCCTCCAGTCCCTATCTCCGTCGACCTGTTTAGAGCCAGCCAGTATCTTGTAATTTTTTTCATTGCCATGAGTAAAATTGATAGCCTTTGTCGGAGTTCAAAGGATAGTCTCTTAAAGGCAATTTGCAATAAAATGTGAAGGGTATATTTTGCAACTATTACGTGAGGAGAGTATGCTATGAGAAGGGGGTGTCCTTAAATGTTTTAAACACCATGTACGCCAGGCTTTGTTCCCCCTGTGCATGAAGCGCTAATGTGAACGGGATTTTATCTTTAGATTTTAATGGCCTGGTGAGCGAATTTTCGAATTGTCGATTCCATTTGCACATTTTAAAATGCTTTATGTACGCAAATGAGTGAAAACAATCTGGTCAATATCATAGTTGATAATTCGGCTCAGCACGTAATTGGACAATGCATGCTGGTAGCTATTCCACATAGTTTTCGTGAGTTATGCCAGCTTGCTTTAGAGGTGCAAGGTCGCCTTATGGCCTCCAGCGAATATCGTGATTGGTTTTCTTCGGTGGTATGTGTTGGCCACGACTCTGACTTCGCATGGTCTGGCCAAATTGCCTGTCTACAGGATGTCGCACAATACAATTATCATGTGTGATGCCGTAGTTACACCATCCAGGGTCATGTTTCCAGGAATTGTTCTCGCAGCAGGCGTACGATATCGGAAAGAAAATGTTTTCAATGCGGCGAGCTCAGGCACCTGCGTAGTTCCTGTCAAATGATGGGAAACAAAATTTTACTGGATTATGGCCTTGGGTTATCCAGTCGAGTTAAGGATAAAGTATCACACACCATTAGAAAGTGCAATGTATTGATTACCTGTAGGGCTCCGAATTTCCCCACCTTGGTTGATACTGGGACAAACCATTGTGTGTTGAGTAACACAATTTTGGAGAATCTTTTGAACTCTAAGATCATTTCCAAGGGGTGTATAGTGATATGTCAGAGAAACATTTGTGCATCGCTAATGGCGATGTCCTTAGGAGTAATGTAGTTGTTTACCTACATTTTAAGATCTATACAGGTTTCCATGGATGTTTCCTTTCTGGGTTTATTCCCACCTTACGTGATTTTAGATCTCAAATTTATGGGTAAAACTAGAATGTCAGCTAATTTTGATGAGTTTTTATTTATCTTTCGGGTTCGCCCCTAATATCTAGGTTGGACTGCAAGTCGATGCAGTCCCGGATGTTATATCTGTGTTGGATGGTATGAGTATTGCCGTGGACTTTCAAGCACCTTTGAATATGTTGAAAGAAGAATTCAGAGATGTTATTACATATTGCATTGGTAAATGCGACATCTTACCTTATCAGATCTCCTTGACAGATGACATTCCCGTGCGCAATCGTTATTTTTAATGACCCCCTACCAAAGTCCAAGTATTTTGGGAGATTATAAATAAACTGTTAGAGGCTGGTGTCAGTGTACCATCTACATATGATTACTGCTCTCCAGGATTTCTCATGCATAAGGACAGTAATAAGTACAATTTGTTTGTTAGCCAGTCTTTAGTGAATAAAAATTATTCATAAAGATTCCTTTCCATTGCCTACTATAGATTGCACCCTCCAGCACTTGGGTAAAGCTCACGTGTTCTGTATTGGACTTCAACAACTGATTCCACCAGTGCCTATTAGATCCCTCTTGTAGGAAGTATATGTCTTTCGGTACTCAGTGGAGCCAATACGAATTTACATGCATTTCCATGGGCTCAAAGTATGACAGCCAAGCCTTGTCGCGAGTGTTAGATCATGTTTTATCGGAATATAAGTTTACATTACATTATCTAATTTGCATCAGGTGTTTCAAATGATGCAGCAAGTTGTTCTGACTGTAAACCCAGATAAGGTCACCTTGGGATCAGATAAGGTGAAATTTCTGTGTTACTTGCTCTCTGAAGGCCAGCTCATGATTGGACCCGACTATTTGGCCTTAAATTTTCCTCGCCCTAAGACCTTGAACAGGTTCAGAAATTTCTTGGAATTTTAGGCAAGTGCTCCCATTTCATTAACAAATTTACAGAATTGGCAGCACTTTTGAATATTTTGAAAATAATGGGAGTAGAATTTCAGTGGGGTCAGGAGCAGGATTAAGCCTTTTCCCTCCTTAAAGAAAATTAACTTCTTCGGTGCTTCTTGTTCCGGAATTTACACTCTGATTCATAGTGCAAGTTGACGCCTCGTCACTGGCTTTAGGCACTGTCCTAAGCCAGCGGACAGAGTTGAGTCTGGGGCCTGTCGACTTCGCGAGTCGAAGGCTTTCTTGGACTTAGCGGAGGTTGGGAATTTATGAGATAGATACATTAGCATGTATCTTTAGCTTAGAAAAATTCGCATCGCACATCGTGCATGATAAATTCCACTTTCGTACTGATAATCAAGCTTGAGCTGGATTCTTAACCATCCCCAACAGATGGGAAATTTGGTCTTACGCCTGTCTCGTTTCCGTCTCAAAATTCATCATGTCCGAGGCTCCGAAAACCAGGTGGCTGATGACTATCTTGGATGTATGATCTGGCTGATTTTGAAACGGACAAGGCAGTGGCAACCGAAGTATCCCTTAACATCATTTAGAGGTTTCCGGAGTTCTTTATGAAGATTCTTCAGGCCCAAGCGACTGAAAATTTTTGTAATCAGGTCCAAACGGATTTACATAGTTAGTGCAGTGCTTCCTTATGTGTCATAAAATGACCTTTGGTTTTTCACCGGCAAAAATGGCCATGCTCGGAAGATTGTTGTGCCTGAGTCAATGAGACCCATGATGTTATCTTACATCCACAGCTCAGAGTTTGGGGTTACATCAGGGTGTCAGCAAGACTTTCCACAAGAGTGCAGGATATTTCGCCTAGCCTAGTCTTAGGGATGACATCCCAGTTTTCGTTCTATCCTGTAATCTGTGTCAGAACTGTAAACAGGCACAGCATGCAAATGTTGGGCAGGTTGTGATGTAGATACCCCAAGCTCCTTGGAGCATGGTACATTTGGCTATTTTTGGTACTTTAATAAGATCTAAAAAG